>JAODJW010000117.1:10964308-10977331 GCA_026777045.1 Hyperopisus bebe
TTGGGGGAGGGGGGGCAGTGTTGGAGGGGGTGCACATAGCTCACTGATATCTGGACAGGCTTCACATAAGCCTCTTTGAGTTTCTTTGCTAACATGGGGAATGCCTGAAGAGGGTCAGCAGAGACTGAGAGGGAGAGGAGAGGACAGGGCTGAATAAAAGTGCTCATACACTCATTTCCTATCCTATATCCTTATCTTTATCTTATTTCACGACCAAAAAATGAGTGCATTTTTGGAGCATCTATACATGACTTCGTAATATAATACAAAGGTCTGTTTATTGGGGGGGATGAATGAATCCAAATTAAATATTAGGGGGGCACACATCCCCTCAGTTCATGCACCCGGGGCTATTCCCTTCACAGAAAAATCTCTGCCAAGAACAGTAGTAAATCACACCAACATAAAACACTGGTAAGGGAATCACAGCATTGAGTTAATTGTTACTCAATTCTTGTTATTTCATAACTGTATGCACTAAATTTACTTGATGTGACATGATTATGCCTCAAAAACAACTCACTAGGAGTCTTCTCCTGCCAGTGTATTTTCTGTTAAATTACATTTTGTGTATTAAATTATACACTTTTTACAGGTGAGAATAATAGCAAAGCAAGTATGTGGGAGGAGATCTAATCAGAAACACAGCAGTGTTCAATATGTGTTCTTGGGAGTTAGGGGCTGGTGCCATATGAGACTGTCTAGACCATGACTAAACTGCTAGTGAACAGTTTGAAACAAGGTCTCAGTCATGAGTGATGAAACATTGGATCCATGAGATCGGAAGGGTATTACGTGTTCCAGACGCAGTGCTGGGATGGGGGTAAACAGAGGAAGAATAACATAAAATCTCAGCAGAACGAGACTGAAACAAATTGTTATTATGATAGGAAAAGAATTAAGCTATAATCTGGAGTAGTGTTGGTTACACAAGTCAATAACGGACTCCCATGTTTCCCGCAAATGGATTCTGGTTAAAGTGGCTGATTCACTTATGCTAGCAGGATTTCCTGTCCTTTCAGTACATTAGTACAGTACATTTCACATTTTACTTCATTGGCTTATGTTTCTTGTTTTATACAAATGCACATATATAATATAAAAAAGAAAGCGTGTGTGCTTTGTTTCGCTGGACCTGCTTTAAAATGTTTAAATGACTACTTTTTTGATTTAGCCTGTTTATGTGCAGGGCTATGACTGTGGATAAAATAAAAGTATACTCTCAGTGCTAACACAAATGTCCTGATTGTACCAAAAGTCATGTATGAAACCAAATCATACAAATACGACACCTATAGTACTAAATGTAATAATATCTTAATTAAACATTGATTGCTATACATGATGCATTCATCAGTGACACGTGGGACAGATAAGCAATGGGAAACATCATTCCATTAGGTTTACATTGCAAGTTTAGGAGTTGTTTAAAACTTTGATAGCCTCCTTACACAGGCTCTTTTCTGTATTTCAAATGGAGCACCTGGAATAGACTCCAGGAGACCATTTGTACATAAGCACAGACAATATATAACAATAAAATGGCAATATGTGTTCTAATTCTTTAGATGAATTTAGATATTCCCCAACAGTCATATCTGGCCAGTGAATAGCTAATATGAACTATTTTCTGTTTTTAATAGAATGATCCATAATTACTATCAATATTTGCAAACATACAGTGATTTTGTGACTATTGTGGCCTGGGGAACTAGCGTTAATATGTATAGGTTAGTATGAAAAATAGGATACATTTTCTACGAATGTCTTGTCTATAAGAATCTATGAACACATTCATAACACATTTTAATGCACTGATAATATGTACAGTATAAAAAAACAACACGTTACAGCCATTTATGATTGAGCTAATGTTGCTTAGAGGACAATGTGGAACTACTTGGTGCAGGCAATTTTGACTGTGTCAGGAAAACCAAGCTAAAAGCAATATTTGATAATCTGCACCAAATATCTCAATGGGAAAATAAACTTGGCAAAATATACAATTAACACTTGAATAATGTTTCAGAGCTTCAAAATGTATTATTTTTTTCCCATTCTCTGCAGGTACATGTAAAATGAAGTAAGCTGGTTAACTCCGTATACAAAAACAAAACAACCCAAAAGGTAAGTGCATTGTAAGATAAAGAAGGAAATCAGAGTCCATTATAATTACTCAGATGTATATGCTATATTGCTCTGGTTAGCTGACCTTAGCAGTTCTGCCTACAAATCATGCTACATCAGTGGTTTGGTAAATTGAACCTAGGATGAAATTTCAAAGAAAATTCTTAAGTCACATACATCAAATTTAACCCCTTATTATTTCCATTATCACTCACTTAGCACTACGTTTCTTGATGTGATGTCAATTATTAGTTATAATGCTTAATTGTCACTTGACTTATGACAATGGAATACATAAAAATACATCAGACCCAAAGGTAAACAATTAAAATAAAAGAAATAATAAAACACAAAAAACTTTTATTTAGTACAAAAAACTTTAGAGGACACATATAAGCAACAAATGCTTTGTGTGATTATTAATTTATGCATATCTGTCAAGTGAAAGTGCACTAATTTATTATTATTCATTTATCTTTATCTTAAATTAGTATATATGATTATTATATGACATTTACCTGATTATGTTATGTGTGTAATATCATTTATGTGTATATGTTAATAAAGAAATTCCAATTATTACATCCTTAAAGCAAAGAATTAGTTGTAACTACAATGTTTTAACAATAAAACATTTAAAGGTTTGATTAATTCATATCTTAAAATTGCTTTTTATTATGTTGGTGATAATAGTTTGAAAACATGTAACTTTTCTCATCATAACCATTCCAATTATGTGAAATGACCAGACTATTGCTCACAAATAGAATTATGAGGTTAAAATAATGATTTATTACATCTATATTGTTGTTTTGTCACATTGTGACAGTAGATATTAAAATTCATAAATGTATATTGTCAAGAAATAAATGACCATAGTCAAACAGTCAAAGACTGCTGAACGTCACACTAGACAAACCTTGAGTTGAATACAAACTATTGACAATTTTGAGCAATTAAAATTTTCAAATTCTAAATTTAAAATAGTTGTTACTTATGAACACCCAACCCAGGTCAAGAGTATTGACAGAGGTTGTTGCAGAGAAACCTCTATATATTTGGTGTCAGTATCTCTGCCTACTACCCATAGCATTGTGAGAAATATAAACCATGATTGTTTATTGCCACACAGCAAATCTTAAATGTTGTGGAGTTAGTTAGCTTGTATAGTTTCAGGTTCTTATGGTGTTTCCACAAATACAGGAAATTAGATTTAGCAGCAACATTTAGATCAAAATATTAAGAATGGTATCTAAAAAAAAACTCAATCAGTCCAATGAATCTATTTGTAATCTCTGTGCAAGCTGTGTGCCGAGTTGTTACATGACAAAACAAGAGCATTGATGAATGTTCTCTAAGGAACATAGTTGAGATATGCTAAGTATAACTAACAGAGCAAAATAAAATCCCTTATAGGAGGTGATGTTGTAAGACTCAGAAGCTGAGTCCTTGTAAATGTCCAGGCACTCCATAGTTTGAACCAAACTTGATCTCTAATTTCATTAATTCATCTTCAACATAATCTTTAATCGCCCCCTGAAACATAGTTCATAGTGCTTTATAGAACATAATGTAGAAAATTTAATCACTTCATTTACATTTAATGTAATTAAGAATGGTTTAAATGATGACCGATGACGAGCACACAGAAATGTCAGTCAGTTTCATCAGAATAGATTGAAGTCAATGTCAATGATCGCTCCACTGATAAAATTACACTTTGCTAAATTAATAAAACACTGAAATATAATTCTGAGCATCTGATTAGGCTGCAAACTCCTAGGCACTGAGAAATAACCATCTGTAGAAGACAAATAAGAAGACAGCCATTCTTATTTCCAGAACCACACACACTAGTACATATAATGGTAGACATTCCAATTAATTAGTTCATTAACTGATTAACTGACATAACCACAAGAGGAAGTATATAATTATTGTAACCATTTTTGAATAGGCATTATTACAAAAATAAGGCTCATAGCAGCAAACCCAGAAAATAATATACTGAATGGAATCTAGATATTATATTTATTACGCTACATTATTTTCTCAAAGAAATGCTTTTTATTTGCAACATACAATAATATTTTAATACAATTTTTCATTTTTACTATGTTATCTATGTAATGGTTATTTTATATGTGATATTAGATTAGAAATGTAGCGTGCTACTGCTTCATTAATTACTAGTTACTTCCTTAAGCCAAACAAATATCATGTTGCAAAATCTTTACCAATAGTATAAGATATATTCATTCATCTTCCATGCAATAGCCCTGGACAGAGTTATAGATTTAGACAGATCCTTAGGAGAAAATATAGAATTATAATAAACATGATGGACTGATGGTGTGTGAGTGTGCCCTGCAATGAGATGCCCATATGCTTCTGGGATAGGATCCAGACCCCTGTGACCCTGCATAAAACAAGAGGGTAAAAAAATGGATGGATGGATGGATGGATGGATAGATGGTGGACTGAAATAGGAATATTGTGAGTAAATCAAGTTAAAACAGTCCTCAGTTGCCCCGGAGTTACACTAGAAGAGCTGATAATCTATATCAGTTCCAGGGCATTGGGTCTTGTAATCTTTAAATTGCCAGAAGAAGTGAAAATGAGTATTAGTTTATATCATCTACTTTATTATTTTTTATTTAATAGAACAGTCTAACAGTCTACCTGGTAAAGAATGGGTGTGTAGAATAATGGAAGATGCTGTAGTGAGAACAAACAGACAATAATCAAAAGAATTAAGTTAAATCTAAAAGTCTTAAACATTGCTATACCTATATGTGAAAATGGCTTGTTGTGAACTATTTATCTTGCATCACTGAAGCAATAACTTGACACATATTTTAGACTATTTACATTAATTGGGGCAGTGTTGTAGTACTTCCCATTGCATCTGAGTGTCTGAACAAACAATTAGAATAATTTTCCTAATTGAAGTAATTAGCGTAGGTACAGGGCAGTTGCACACAGAGCTGTGAGTGACAGCTGGAGGTCCCCTGAATTACAAATTAAAGGCAGACCACATAATGAAATGGCAAATTGACTAATAATAGTTAAATATTAGTAATTTGTCACAGTATCAAGAGTTTAAATCCAGAGACTAATGTATCTAAATAATCTCACAAAGTACATGTATGGTCGTAATGTTAGAAACCAATTATTGAAAGCTAGTAAATAATGGAACTGTGAAAATGCTCAGCTGACAAAGACAATAGACATCAGCAAAAAAGAACCAAATTAAATAATATTAATAATAATAATATTGATTATTTGATGATTAACAAAGTATTATATAAAACCACAAAAAAACTATTAGTCTTCCTTTTCTTTTGCTCAAAGCTTATGAGTCATCTGAAAAGTGACTATTCAAAAAAAAAAAACTCTTGACTAGTCAAAAAACAAGCAATCATTCATACAACAGTCATACATTGCAGTTAAATTTTGATAAGAGGGATTAAATCCAGAATTAATAGCAGGACCCTGGGATCAAGGTTGTGAACCACAACTGTAGAATATATAAATGTATCAAGAGCATCCCTTCTCTACCAGTGGCGTAGGAATATTTATATTTGGGTTATATTTAATTTGGATTCATCCATACCCCTAATAAACAGACCTTTGTATACAAAGTTGCACCCCCCCCCCATATTAAACTCTCTCTTACACAATTGGTCTCTACATAGAATCCCCACCAAAATGCATTAGAATGTATTAGACTTATTATTATTGTTAGAAAAGAATTGCAGTTTATTACCTTTGACTGCTTTCTCCTATCCTCTGCCATGCCCCACAGTGCATGTGTGTTGTGCTGTCATGTTACAGTGTGGTCATATCATGATAATGCACCTTATTTCACAATCTTCAAGATTGACTGCTGGTGTTTCTCTTTCCCTTCCAAGGACTCAATTTAACATTGTTAATGTCACTTTGATTATATCTCTCCTGATGATACATTAAACTTTGACAGAGTAAGAACAGCAAAGAAGAAAAAATGTATGCATTCTTATGTCTGTTAGTTCACCATGTCGCTGATACGTTGCTCAACATGCCAATATCCTGGACTAAGATCATTCAAGTATTCTTTCTCATTTCTGAAAAAGACCGAATTAGATAATTGTTAAAAAATACATTTTTCTTAGTACTGTAAGAGGGGTTAAAAAGCCACAGAATGAGGCTATTGGGAAAGTGGCAGAGGATAGAATGTGTCCCTAAGCCTTTGCCATTAGCCTGGTGATCAAAAGCAAATGTTCACTTGTGACTTATTAATCGAGCTAAATGGCCACAGCATTAGAAATACACTAATCAATTTCAAATGACCGCAAATGCATTTGAAGGCCGTTGTTTTCAGAGATTCAATTATGGGACTCGATTATTCGAGGGCTCAGTTGCAAACACAAGCTGTTTTCTTTCAGTATGGCTTAAACAGTTGTATCACAGTAACAAAATCCTTGGACATGAATAAAAAGAAAAACTTTGGCTTCACAATGAAATGTGCAATTAAAGTGCAGGGAAGGACCAGGAGATCGCATTACAGAAAGCTATTGGGTCAAGTCTCAGGTGGATCTCTGCTGTGTTACACTTGAATATAATCATTAGCAATAAAATGACAAAATTATTATGGCTGGCAGAGAAATCAGAGTTGGACTTGTGAAGCAGCTGATCCACAAATCCACAGCAGTCCAACAGAATGTCTTTGAGATCAAAGAAGTCATGACAAGAAATGAGCCTTGTTAAATTATAAGATTTACTAATCTCTAAAGGAGCAGTGAATTTTAAATTTAAATTGTATGCGTGTCTATGTCTGAGTAATGTTTTTCGAGCTTTGTCAATCAGATATGACATTTTCTTGCTAATAAAGGTACTCCAATGATGAACATACTGTAAATTTATTTGTTAGCAAAGAAAATCAAGTGTATTTTTAGTAAATGTTAAGTGAATAATAGGCAAATATAGAAAATTTCAGTATGCAAAAACTTTTTTACTCGTAGTGTACAAACCATCAGAAAATGCTTCATGACTTCCCAAGAAGTTATTGCTGCCAGAGGCCAATACAGTATTTCTCATTAAAAATACATTTTAAAATAATTCCATGTCAAGCACTACAAATATTAAATTGCATTTCCTTTGCATGTTTCCCAGGCTGAATAAGATTACAGTTATTCCTGGAAAATAACTCACATTTCACTGTGACCTATAATTGACAATTTAGTTTTTTTTTTAATTGCTGCGTTATTATGGTACTTATTGTGTCTGTAGTTTTCTATAAATTTCATAGCAACATTTTTTAACATAATTTCTATAATTGCACACACACATATATACTTGGCTATAGAAAATTAATGAGCCTTCAGTCATTATCCATGACAGAGAAAGCCATATTCACACTTGGCTGGTTTATTGACTGATTTCATTTATCGGTGTGAGATGAATTGCTAGTAAACAAGAATTTGCCTCCAATTTTCCATGATACACTCCCTGCACAGCATTCTGGGATACATGATCCTATGGACAGTGGGTCACAATTTGGCTCTCTCATCAAGGTGTGAAAAATTACCTAATGAAGAATGGGTTGCACATTTCCACAAACTAATTAACCCAGGTGAGACTGAAACTAATTATTATATTTCTGTAATATAATTTCGCATCTGTTACCAAAATTCAAAATTCTTTTTTGTTGCACATGTATTTTGTGTCACCATTTCACATACTGAAATACACATAGATACACACACAAGCTTATATTTCTATAGATGTTACTTCTCAAGATGGAGTTTTTTGTTTTTGTTCATTGCGCTCAGCAACAGCTGGCTTAACTGCTTGTTCTTGGATTTTGGAAACGTAATTATTGGCTCAGTAGGTTATGCTGTTGTCAGGAGTTCAAACCCTACCTCCATTCCATGTGCAGAGTTTGCATGTTCTCATGTTCTCCAAGAGTTGTTGGGATTTGCCACATGCAGTTTTAAGATCTGCAGCTAAGCTAATTGGCATCTCAATTGGCATTGCCTGTACTGCATTATTCTGTGTGTGCCCTGCAATGGATGCTTCCCCTCCTGGGTGTCCCCTGTGTGGCCTGGAATCATATTTACAAGATCAGAATAATCAGAGATTATGTTATTCAAGGTTTTTGGATGAAAATACCTATAATGATGCATCTTTTGATGCAATGATGCAATCCAGAGACTAATGTATCTAAATAATCTCACAAAGTACATGTATGGCTGTAATGTTAGAAACCAATTATTGAAAGCTAGTAAATAATGGAACTGTGAAATTTAATATTATTTCCTGGCCAAACTAATTATACTGTAATTTTAGGCAGAGTTCTGGATTCTTGGAATCTGATAGTCCATTCTTTCCATATCAGATTAGGGTATCAGATTCCGGTTTGAAAATTTATTTATGGAGTTTTCTGTTTTGTGGTTAGGATGGAAAAGGGTGGAGCTTGACTAATATCAGACAAATACAATTCCTAGAACAGGATCTGAGTTCGCAGATAAGGGTGGCAACAAGCAAGGGGCTGATGTGTTTGGGAAAATGATTGCATAGGAGAAAGATGTCATTGGACAGCTATCAACTGGTATTCATGTTACTAGGGGTAAACCGAAGCAACACATCATTTTATACATATAAAGGAGTATGAGGGGACAGAGGGAACTAATCAATAACAGATCTTGATTATGACTTTGATCACCTGCCTCTCACTTTGGCGAAGGCCACGCCTCACCGCTTTTCACATCATGATAGCCTGATGTGTCAGAAAGTGTGTTAGAACTGCAGCTGAAAGCAGTGCAGCGGTTTCCCTTCAACGCTGTGTTAAGGCTGCAGGTGAGCCCTGTGCTGTATCAAAGCTGCAGACCTTATAGCTTGTACAGCTGATGTTTGCATTAGGGCACATAATGTGTCATTTTTCCTCCCTTGGAGTAAGACAGAAATCTCATGCCCTATAGAGAAAATGCATGTATCACTTTACCCACAACAGAAAGACACTGGCCTCATTATATGATATTCTAGAGTTGTCAGAAATCTTCTGGACAAACAAATAATTATTTAAGTTAAAAATTACACTTGAATTGAAAGTCACTATGGACTAAAAATATTAGACTCTATCTATCTATCTATCTATCTATCTATCTATCTATCTATCTATCTATCTATCCATCTATCTATAGCTAGCTAGCTAGCTAGCTATCCATCCATCCAGCCATCCTTCCATCCATCACAAATTATTAGTCTGTCAAGGTTCTTTCATTAAAAACTGGAAACCTGATGTGATTTTAAGGCAACAAAATACATCAAAAAAGCAAACCTCAAATATCCTGACATCCTGCATGTAACCTGCTAATTAAATTAGCCAAATATTTTCAAATGAGACACTATTACACAGACACAATTATTATTACCAGATATATAAAAGTCAATAATGTGTGTGTGCGCTACCTCTGTAGCATTTCCCAGCACTATGTGTCCACATAGTTTGGTCATTTCATCATCAGGAGAAACTTATCAACATAATTGATATACTGTAACAGCAAAAACATTCCTGGTATAACTGAGTATTGTTATGAATATATTACATATTTCGCTCAAGAGTACAAAAGAAATGTCTATAATTGAGTTTCTCCCAAACAAGGTGCAGACTGTCATTTAATCTTTTGTCTCCAGTTTATGAAACACTTTAAATACAGCTGCAAGACAGTGGAATTAATAACCCAAATTACCAACATTCCCAGAACTTCCAGTATATATTTGTTCAAACGTCAATATCCACTTTTGGGCTCATCTTGGGGTTAGAAATGTGCATTATATCTCACAAAACTGAAACAGAGATCTCGAACTCTTCATGGGAGAGGATGCTGATAGCAATTATAAATCAAGCTTCCCAGTTCATTGCATCACAAGTTCTTCCCGGTAGAGGTCGCTGTCACTAGTTAGCGTTTAATATAACCGCCTTAAAATTCCGTACAGCTCGCCTACACTGAAATTGCAGCACGGAGTGATGTTATTATGGCACTAATAAGGGTTTACATAACTTAGTAATTGCCAAAATGATATATGGAAAACAATAGTATTAGTGATAGTATTTTGAATGTTAATAATACGTATTATTCAGTCATTACGTTAAGAAAAAGTCTATTGTAATATCCATCTCCTTGCTAACCTAATTGCGGTATATTAGCCGACCGCGTGCAGTTGTTGCACCGGAATTTGTATTGTACTTTACTGTTTAAATGTTGTCTTCGAGGTAGGCTTTAAAATGTGTTATATTTCATCAATAGAGATATTACCGTATTTGGCAACATCTGTGCAGTCAAGATCCAGTACAATTTCGCGATGCAGAAATACTTAGGTGCAAATTAATGTAAAAATATAATTACATCAAAGCAAGATTGCGTGTTAACATATAGCCTAATAGTAACAATAATAATCATGCTGCAATATGTATAATAACATTTGATCAAGTTTTATATTTACTGGGTGATAAATGTCGCTCCTGTAGCAAGGCCATCGGTGAAATAATAATAATAATAATAATAATAATAATAATAATAATAATAATAAATCTTTAAGTTATTTTTAGGCTTCAAATGTACATCAGAATACAATTATTTTTCAGATAATTTTATACCGTTTATAGGCCTATAGTGCAATGTGATTTTTTCATTTTATTCTAACCTATAGTATTCTAATAATACGACTGAATCATTTTGCTTTTGTACTTTTACTTAGTAGTCTTAATACAACGTTGTTTACCAATTATCAGCGTGTGGTGAATAGCGCTGTATATTTTATGTTGAAATCAAAAATTATGTACTTATGTAAAATCGTGAGAGCGGTAACAAAGACAGATTCGTTGTGTGACATATTGAAAATTATTTTATTTATCCATTGACATTAAATTGATATAAACATGTCCATGAAACAAAATTATGTATCAGTATAAGATCAAACATTTAGGAAATCCAGTGTCAATAGTAAGCACAGACAATAACTTAGAACATATCACAAATTGACCAGAAGATAACAAGAATGCTTTATCTACACAAAACATCCTATATAACAGTTTAAATTTTATTTTCTTGTCTTATAAATAATAATTCCCCGGTGTATTAACTTGGCCAGCACATGCAGACTAAGCAGGTTTGAAAGTTTATTGATTTTCATGTGTATTTTTTCATTCTTTTTTCTTCATCTTCTTCTGGGTTGAATCATGTTTAAATCGTGTTTTTTCACCAACTGTACAAACAACCAGGGTTCCAAATACGCACGTGCACTGCGCATGCCTGGAGCCCGTTATCGCATGCAGTGCAGGTGGCTTTGGACGTCGTCTCCTTATCCCCGCTTATTAAGTTTCGCAGGTAAAACAATTAGACCAGAAGGTATAAATAACTTTATGTCAGCTTATTTTACTGTACGCATTTTTACGTTTACGAAAACCCCAGCGGAACTGAGTAAAAGTACAACAAAAATGTAAGATATGATAGATAGATAAATAGATAAATAAATAAATAAATAAATAAATAAATAGACAAACTTAGACTTAAGCAAAAACAATGGATTCAATAATACATAAACTCCTTGAATGCCTGCAGCGTCCGCCTATTTTTGTTCCATGGGTAATGTGGTTAAAATTTAATCGCCTAAATACACAACCAGTCTCCGTTTTCCGTTTTTGCTTGAAGAATTTTACATCCTGAGACTTCCTGGTGTGTTACTCATATGTTGGCATAAAAAGGCGGGAAAGAAAAACGAGCTTCCTTCGATCATCATCATTAGGTGAAGCTCATGGAGACTGTGTGCTCCAGTGCTTTTCGGCGAAGTGAGGCGATGCTGGTCCCTCTCCAGACGTCACTGTCCGGAGAACTACAGAGCTGGGGAGAGCCGGTCACATTAGTCGGACCGGAGAGGGAGGCGGGCACCATACCAGGAAATGTGGGCTGATAGAGGTGTGACTGCAGCCCGGAGCCATTAGATGACATGTTGGACAGGCTCATCGAGTTGGGAGGGGGACCAGCTCCAAGGCTGCACTGGGATAGGGACTGCGCCATAGCCTGCTGTCGGCCCAAAGCGGGCGGGAGCTGAAGCTGAGAAACGCCAGGCATCCCTGCCGCGGCCCAGCGGGTATCGTTGGCATGAAAAGAGCAGAGGCTGTCGCCCATGGCAGCCGCAGCGGCCGCGGCAGAGGGGAATTGTGGCAGGCCGTGATGAGTAGGCAGCAGCGTACCCGGAGCGCGGAACACGTTCGTTGTCTTCTTGCGCTTCTTCCACTTGGCGCGTCTGTTTTGAAACCAAACCTGGTGTGGAGGAAATGACGACGTAACAACTATAGTATTGGATAAATTCTATTGCTTTAGAACAGTTAACAAGTTTACGCAAGCAGAATAAGCAACATAAAATTTATTAGTTTGACATTTTTCTGTCATTGAAATTAATGTATATTTTCAGTCACATTAAAATTGCTGGTTGGAATGGAAAAGTCATCCCCATAAAGCCATATAAAATAGCAATAGGCATTTAGAGCAGACACATGTTTATAAATTGCCTAAACCGTAAAACGACATATAAAACGAAATATAAATGTAGTTATTTAAACTATTGGAAATGTTTATGTTTTGCATATTATTGCATTAGATTTAGAATATACTTTTGCAGCGTAAAAATTATAATAATTTTTAATTTAATGATTCAGACATCTGAGCTTTCACGCATATAAGAAAGACAATTGGACTGTTAACCTGAGGAGAAATAAATTTACACTTGAATCGATAAGGTCCAAAGTTATTTATTTTATCTATAATAATATTACATAATCCTATATCATTTTGGACCTTATCCATTCGAATGTAAATTTACTTCTCCTCAGGTTAACACTGCAATTGTCTT
>JAODJW010000117.1:10979030-10981530 GCA_026777045.1 Hyperopisus bebe
TATATATTGAAACCCCCTATAAACGATATGAAAATAAACCGCGAAATTATAGTAGGCTAGTTGAAAAACCGCCTGCGAATATACAAACATTATTTGTTTCTTTACTATGTGTATATCGCCATTTAAGTGTTTTTATTTATTTACATGTTCAATAAATTCTGTCGAATAAATCTAAGCCTATATCAAGTGTTATATGGGAAAATGTTTTTATTATAATTTGGAATTTGGAATCATATCATAATTTGAACTCGAATATTCATCACCATGGTCATATCCCAGCCGTTTCTCCTGTTCTCTTTACAGGCTCTTCTTAATGTTATTACCTGGCCGTGAACTTCACGCTGCGTCACTAAAGTTAACAAATAGCTTCGCGGTGTAGTGTGCGGGTTAGGTTATAAGTAATGTAAAATATGCAATAACAGAGTAAAATACAGTTTTTAGAAGTAATTATAAGCAAATTTTATGTGACACCCCTGCAGATAAACTCTAGACTTACCCGAGTACATACTTTTATTTGACTGTTCACAATCTAGCGTTACTTCCTGGTCACTCATATCTATTTCTGCTGTTTATCTGCATGTGTGTTTTAGTTCGATTTTAAACTGTCGAATTTAACTTTTGTTTTTTATTTGGTTGTGAGTATTTATGCGACAATGAACGCATCCATTACAGTGAACATGAACAACCACCATCACAGACATTTATTAAGACAAATTTTGAGAGTGTGTGGATCTTCGTATGAATAGTGTCTATTTAGACTCTGTATATTGTTACGAGATCGTATCTTTCGGCGAGCTAATTGTATATTTACAAATAAATGCTGCTGTTACAAATATACGTCAAATTTCCCAGATCATACAATGTTATTGTATGGATTTGCTTGTTCGATTTATCTTATGAATGTTATTTTTAACTTTTACTTCAACGAGACCGAAAAACGAATTATACAACACTACTACATAGCGCACCCGACACTTCGGATTCAAGCAAATTCTATTGTTAGCGTTTCGTGTTTAATTTAGCTAATGTATTGCATAATTTTTGCAGATAGGCTTACCTGTACACGTGATTCTGTGAGACCGATTCTCAGCGCTAGTTCTTCCCTCATGAAGATATCTGGGTAATGCGTTTTGGCGAAACTTCTCTCCAGTTCGTTAAGCTGGGCCGGAGTAAAACGGGTCCGGTGCCGCTTCTGTTTCTGGCTTGGCTGCCCGCTCGACTGATTGGGATTTTGTTGCTGCTGCTGTTTTTCTTGGTCCTTACTGTTGTTGACCTGCACGCCGGAAGGATTGGATCCAGGATTGTTGATATCGTCTCCTGGGAGAAGCGTGGCTCCTTCAACAGCATCGGAACCCGGGGCTAGATCACCAGAATGCCCGGGGTCTGAACCCCCGGATCCCAATCTACATTTCAGTGCCTCCCTGTGCCCCAGAAGCTCTACCGCGGCATCCTTCATCCCTGCAAAATAATGTCATATAAGGTAAATTGGTCGACTGAGTTACAAACAGGCAAATCCTGCATCACAGGAAAAAAATGGTTTAGCCAGCATCAAGCATAATACACGAATAATTTTGAAATGCATAAAATCATTTAATACGTATTATATTTTACTTAGTGACAGACTAAATGAAAAAACTAGGGGTTATAACGACTGCAAACATGTACAATTAATCTCTTCCTTAAATGTACTAGAGTCCACTTGATCACTTCAATATATTTGAAATGAGCTAAATCAAATTACGGTATAATAAAATAATAATTGCTTTGCGAAAGAATTACTTTACTTAAATCAGATTAAGATTAAATAAGAAACAAATTGCCAATTTCTCTGCTTGATTTTTTTAGATTAGAAGTTCCACCAGCTTACAGTAGAGTTGAAGACCGGAGTTTGGTGACAACTCACCGAGGCGAGCATCCAGGAGGTCGGCGTGGGATAGCATTGCGCACCGCTCCAGGGCGAAATGCTTTCCAAAAATTTTTCTATGACTTTAAACTATTTAAAAATATATATAGCCTAAATGAAAGAAAATTCGGTTTGTGTTTAAAAAGGAGGTCCCTTGCATTATAATGTCCTTTAGAGGGATGGGGAGGCGCTTAATAGTTGAATGAACCCATGAGCTTCTTCAAATAAGAACCAATCAGAATTGAAGCTTGAAAATGTCAGCACCGCGAGCCTCCGTCGATAGCCACTCACATTCGTACTGGAGCTACGTTCACAAGTCTATTTCTTCTCATTTTCAAATCTGATTTATTAGCTTTGCACCTCAAATTATACTCTTTAAAATGACCTGATTTAATTTCTATTACGACTGCAAACCACACTTAATACACTTCAGTATTTTCAGAATATTTCTTCACATTTATGTGGTTTAAGATATGTTAAGTGGACATTGCTTTCACGTACCTCATTTGCTTAATCTTTTCATAAAGCTTCAAAGCAAACACATAATCACAGTAAGGGGTAAAGAAAGCTAAATATCTCTGATGAAAATATTAACAT
>JAODJW010000117.1:10986530-11011998 GCA_026777045.1 Hyperopisus bebe
TTATGCGAGCATGATGCCGATACGCAAGAAACATTGTCGGTACTGAGCGAAGCGTCGGTACTGACTACCGGCGAGTAGCGGTCCACTTCAAGCACTGCACTATTTTCCTCCGAATTTGAAATCTTGTTCCGCAAAATGTGTGCATATACAACATGTATCATCAGCTTTCGGTAAATAAATTTCGTATTCCCTAGTTATGGCTATGTGAAAAAGGTTGGTTCTGGGCAAGCAATATTATCATGTCTTCCCGATGTTCATTTTAGCCATTCATACATTCAACTGTATTTTATAGAACCAATTCTCTCTTGAGTACCAGATCAGTGAGAATTACAAAGGTGAATCTACCATATGCATGTTGATTTTCCTACCCATGCCTTAGCATGGCACAAGATCATCACAAAATTTGTAAATTTTTTAAAGTTTACAGTATGATATTTACAGAAGAGGATTAGGGCCACCATGAAAATATTATTTAAATTCTGACTTTTTTTTTTTCTAAACTCAGAATTCTGAGACTAAAGTCAATGGTACAAACATGATTTCATGGTAGCCCTAATCCTCTTCCGTAGATATTGTACCGTAAAACTTTGAATGTTTTATGGTGTAACTAAAAAAAAAAAACACTAAAAGCGAACTGTAACATTTTATATACACAGCATCAAATATGTTTACTCAGCAATTTTACACAGCCCAAGAACGGGGACCTGTATCACGAGGGCTGATCTTTCGCTTAGCTGGATAACTTGTCGGATTTAAGGTAGTCTGGGCCAAATGTAAGATGATAAAGTCCATTTAATCTGGTGTATCTTAAATCCGACAAGTTATCAGGCCAAGCAAGACATCCGGCTTAGTGATACAGGCCCCCGATTTCCAGAAACATACATATAATCAATCCATAAGTTTTCAAACTGAAGGTGTAATCAAAATATTTTATTTTCATCTGCAAGAAAGTGTCATATAAAGTCTCTTTCTACATATCTTTGTTTTGTGCACTGTAAATGTTAAAAAAAAAAAATCACAAAAACTCATTTAGGAAAAATGTTTATTTGATGTTTGTGAGGACTTGTACACTCAAGACAAGGGTTTTGATATCATTTAGGTTGCAATTTTTTAAACACACAAATAGAAGGATTTCTTAGAGTGTTTTCTTTGTATTAATTTGCTTATACAAGATCCGACTATGGAATGGACACTTGGGATGCATTTAAGTACGTGTGCAATTTCATCCCTCCAGCTTCACAGAATCCAGTATACTTCTTGCTTCTTTGTACTCTTCCAACTCTGCCAAATCCTCCTCTGTTTCCTGAAAAAAGACATTAAAAACATTCAGTGATTTTGTGCTCTTTGGCCATCATTATTTTTATTCCTATACAACTGCTTTGTACAGCAGTTTTATTTAAATTTTCCACTGGCAGCACTAGCTGAATGTTATTCTGTATTAAGTTTCGGAAATTTCTGGTCATAAGAACTATTTCTACTTCTACATGGCATTTGCTCGACTCAAAGAAAAGACAATATAACTGATTTCTCATTCATCCATCACTAATTTTATTGACAAATCTAGAAATTAGGGCAGCACAATATTCCACACACTATTGCGATGTGATAAGTTGCTGGTGTTGCTGCGAGTTGTGTCAGACACAAGCAGTCTTCATAAATGCAATGTGATTATTGCACATATGCATGATATAGTGCACAGCCCTGAAACAATATATCGTGTAGCCTTACTAAAAATAGATTAAAAATGGATAAAATGCAGATTTTCAGTAATTATGAATTAACCATTCTATTTATTCTTTAAGATTCCTCGAATACATGACATACAATAAAACTAGTCCACTTTATTGCAACTGTAATTCATTATACATCACAGTTAACCATGTAATTCTTTACACGTGGCATGTGCAGGAACAGCACAACTAACAAGTGCACAAACTAATAAGCATTTCTGAAACATACTTCTGGTACAATACTTTCCCTTTTCCACTGACTTCTGGTCAAGTACCTGTACTAAAAGTTCCAGTACCTAAAGTACCAAACCAGCTGGGGGTACATTTTTGGTACTTGGGTGGGACTTGCACATGTGTTCATTGTGGATTGGTTATGCAAATAACCTGCCTATGAAGCAATATACAATTGTTGTTTTGAAAAAATCTCAGAAAACAATAGAGTAAAAAAAAAAAGTAATAACAACATGTACAGACAAATGAAGAGATCCAAGCTTTAATTGCAATCTGGTGGAAGAACCAGAAGGTGATCTGGATAGCATGACAAGTAATAAAATAAAAGTTATAATGAATTAGGGCTGCACAATTTTGGGGAAAATTCAAGTATTGTGATTTTGCTGTAATAAATACTAAAGCAAAAAAGGTTCTAAATAAATATCACAATGTGATTTTGTTGTAATAAATATTGGCCTATCTATACAGCAAAAGAAAGTTAAAAAAAATTCCAACCCATTTTATGGGTGATTGAAACTGCAGGGATAAAAACAATCAGAAGGTGCATGCAGCGCTCATGCAAAAGCATCAGTGTAAACTTTGAACTGTTCCTTTAAACATATACTAGGTAATCTTGAAAAAGATTAATCATTAATACTGCAATGGCTGCTAAGTTTTTTTCCCCAATGACTAAATAAAAATATTTTAGTGAAACTTAAACCCCCCGTGCTATAATCTCCATACAGTATGAAGATAAGAAAAAGCCTGATTTCAAATCAGCTGACTATGGCTATCCTTGCAATGTGAGAATTGCATGTGCATAACATGTGATATTAGTACTGATATCGCACATCACCACGCATATAATATACTAGCAGCCATTTTTCAAATTCGCTACAAAATACCCTGCTTCACGTTGTGAGGTGACTCAGAGGCAGTACCAGTTTTTATGCTAATGTAAAACCAACTCTTCGAAGTAACATAAGTACAGTACTTGGAGCAGTCAAAGAGTAGCCTAATATTCATGGCCAGTTGGCATCCATAACACTCTGACTATATGAACTAGAAAAGACACAGCACTTTTCCTGCATCAAGGAAGACCTGAGATAAGCAGGACCCTTGGCAGTCACTGGTGGCTCCAAACTATGTACATCAATCTTTAGCCGTTGCAGTAAGATAGTATGGGTGTGAACAGCTTTTTTTCTTCTGGAGACACTATAAAGCATCTTTGATAATTTTATAAAAGCAACACATGGCATCAAATTCAATTATTTCCAGTGTATCTTAGTGTATATTTTCAGCCATACTGAAATATGGATGGATATTGGAAGGTTTAATTATGTTTCTAAATAAGAAAAATGAAGCTCCCAGTGAATGTCTAAATATTTTTCTCTTATTGCCCTTTGCAGCATTTGAGCAGGTAGTAATGTGCTGGAGCAGACTAACATGGAAAGAACAAATGTGCTACTTCACAGTTCAGAGAAATAGAAGCTTTCACTCACTAATAACTGTGAAAGATCTGCATGGGCTGTAACCAAACGCCGATGACAATCTGGGATCATCATCCGTGATTCCTGCAGGACTTCCATCTGAAAAGATGAAGACATACAAACACATTCACTTCAGTGACACACATGAAGATAAACAAGCATGTTTGACTCTAAAGTTGCCAGTTGTCTGGTGTACTAGTTGAATTTCAATTACAAAAAGTCTTTTGAGGAATTACGCTTCACCACTTCCCAACCTGTTATAATGCCATAATGCTACAGTTACTGACCAGAAAGGGGGGAGGCTTCACATTTCCATCTAATCAAAAAACATCACATTTCCAAACAATTCCCATATTTTGATTGCTACTGCTTTTTTTTTTTTTTACATCATAAACTCTGCTAATGCCCAGTCTGTAGTGTAGACTTGCTTATGCAAACAAAAACAAATGCCACGAATTATGATAAAAAAAAAAAACAAACAATCAATTCTACAAACACACAAAACATTTTCTAAAACGTCTTAAAGAATTTCGAATATAATCCCT
The DNA here is from genome assembly GCA_026777045.1 of Hyperopisus bebe. NCBI lineage: Eukaryota > Metazoa > Chordata > Actinopteri > Osteoglossiformes > Mormyridae > Hyperopisus > Hyperopisus bebe. The sequence continues at coordinate 10,990,506 of JAODJW010000117.1, forward strand.
GTGTGGTTTTTTAAAATTATTTTTAATGGAATGTCCATTATTTTGTTAGCTGAACGATAACTGATGCATAGTCGTTTGAGTGGTCCTGGTTGAGTTTTGTAAAAAGGTCTAAACCAGCAGTTTCAGTGTTCAGCCCATAAAATATCTGCCCTCCAGATTTGTGAATTTGACATTTGCAGTTTTGGTTGCTAGTGAGTTGGTCGTGAATAATTAAAAAGAAATATTTTTGAAGCTTGCCAAACGATTGCAGAAACTTGCAGACGACGCATAAGCCAAAAACAGGGTAATATTGAAAGTCTTGGCTTGGGTCCGCCATGCATCTTTGTCTCAGCAACCAGACTCACTCATGTGTCAGCTGTCTTTGTGACCATGGAATCTCGCATTTCTCGCAGTAACTTTTAAAGTTACTTTTGTCTTTTTTTAACAATGGGACAAAACGTAGTACATACAGGGGTATAATTTACATGTTTGTATATTATACGAAAAAGTCTAGATATGAAATAAAGTAATTTGACATGGTGTACAGTACAGTACTGTCTGTTTAGAAATTGGTAAACAGACTGTTGTGTTATCATTCATGCTAGCTAGCTGTTAGGCCTATGAGTATTATTCCCGAATTTTCACATTCTTGGGGATCTTCTGCCCTTAACTCTAAGAAATGTAAAGGGGTTATTGTAATATTAAACCTTTCACCTTTTTCTTATGCAGCCAAACATTTTAGCCTGTAACAATATCAACAAACAAAAATATCAGGTGTCACGCCCAGCTCCGTCCGCTCCTCGTGTGTGCCACGCCCCCCTCATTACCTCATGTTACTTCCCGATTGTGATCACCTGTGTCCTGTTAATCGTAGCTTTTCCTGTGTATTTAGTCCGCGTCTGAGTTAGTGTGAGTAGATCCGTCATTGTATTGTTGCTGTATTGTTAGTGGATGTGGTGCCTGTCTGCCCTCTCGTCCTCATTAAACCCCGTTATCTCCGTCCATCCTGCTGTTCTCACCTGCTTTTTGCTCACCAGTTCCACGCTACGCGACAAAACGTGACGACAGGATTTTGCAGATGCATTTTAGGCCATTAGTATCAAAGTGTCAAGGTCTAAAAATGAGGAGCAAACAGAAAACTAAGTAATATTTGCAGATGCTTGTATATTTGGTATCTTGCATTGCAAAAAAAGTTAAGAGAGTGTGCCAAGTAATCGCTAACAAGTTAAAACTCATGCAGCTTTAGTAATACCAAATTTACGAGTCCAGACAGGCACCCCACTTTTACGTAATAAACATTGTACTCTTATATCACACATAATTATGGCATGAAAAATGTTATTGAGCTATTGATCATGTGTTGCAACCACAGCAGGTGCCTCCACTTTCAGAGGCAAATCCTGTGTGAGAGGAAAGCAGAAATCAGCAGGCTCACACTCCTGATGCTTTCTATGCATAAAACATTGCAGAGTGTGTTCGGCCCAAAGCGTGGTGCCCTTCTGGAGAGGCGAGGTCTCGGCTAACATGGTCAGACACACTAACCATTAACAAGTTTCTCTAGAACTAGTGCAGTTCTCCGAGGTTTTTTAAAAATGTCTCCATTTTAATTCACCTTTTTAACCTGACCTATAACATTTTCTATACAAGTATAAAGACTGGAAAATGTGTATTTTATACATATTATTACATATATATAGTGGAAAAAGAATCAGCGGTTTATTAACAAGTCTCAGTTAATCTTACAGTACATCTAAACAGCAACATATACCAGTTGTAAGTGAGTAGTTAAAGGGGGCCATTAAAATCAGCCACTGCACAGGCTTCTGTTTGGATATCAGAATAAGCCATATTCATACTTCAGAGGTTCACCAAATCTTCCACTGCAACAGGGCAACAGTCAATTTTGATTAACACATTACATGCAATTTGAAATGTTGCCACTCTGGTCTCAATGGCTTTGGTCCATGACAGCATGCTTAGAAGCATCATTCACAGTCTTCTGAAATTCGTGCTGCATTATACAGCTCTAAGCAGGGAATCTCAAGGACAAGAGAGTAAAACACAAGTCATCTTTTTAATGCTTTGGAATATTCCCTCAGCTAGGGATAAGAAAAGCAGCTATAAAATATTGATTAAAAAAACCCTGATCCCAAATTAACCTCAGCATTAACTCCCTAACTTCGTAACACTTATTTTCTCACTCTGACCTCCAGGGCAAATATTCTAATTAAAATATAGTGATTTGCAACTTTAGTCCACTGTTGCTGTTTGCTTGGTTCCAAGCCATTATTTTTGGAAAACGGCTCTGTGAACATTATTCTGGCTATAGAAAAAGGTGCCACTTGTCACCATAAAGCAAATCTTTGCCTGGTGATATGACTTGCTGCATGACTTATTAAAATATTTGCATATTGTTAATTTTGTATTGTCAATACCTACCCAAGAATTTAAGCTTGAGGTGTCTGTAAAAAAGTCTGCCCTCCATCTTAATTTCTTGGCCAGGTTGGCTTTACAAATGGCCACATCCAATACTGCACACAATGTATCACATGTCAACATATCAAATCTTATACAAACCAACAGACAACATACAGATGTGACAGCCCTTGCTATTATGAGAAACGCAATATCATACAACTCGGCCGGTCCAGTCATTTTAAAGGACTGCAGGGTTTCAACTCTTTTGAAAGGTAGAACTAAAATATTTACTATGCACCTGCTGCGAACAACAGCACATTTCAAGAACCCAATAATGTGAATGGTTAACAAATCCTGTAAATGAAAGGTTCCCAATTTAAACAATAAAACAAGTAGTAGGAAAATGCCCGATTCAAGAAATCACAGTAGGCATGGTTTTACCCCTTTCCTAATAAGATGTTAAGATGGTAAGAAAAACAACATGCATGTGTTTTGGGAAAATTCTACCTCTCCTCCTCATAGTTAATCTATAAAGTAGCAAAGGCTAAAAGAAGACATAAACGGAGATGGTGGGTTGCAAGGGACAAAGGCTAGCTCATGCTTAATTCTCCCTGCCATTCATTCTGAGTGAGAAGTGACAGCCCAAAAAGGAGGAGGACTTGGGTCATCGGTCACTCAGTGGCACCAAATTAGCAACATGTGCTAGTAATTATGAATTTCCTGCAAAGTTAAATAATGTAATTAAATATATAAGCAAATTAAAAGTGTGAATGATTCATTTCTCCAGCCTGCTTTGCAGTGTACTAATATTGACATTTTTTTCAACAGAACACTGTTCACTTGTTCTCAACATTAAAAGTCAAAAATGATTGCTGAAAAATGGATATCCTCACAAAAATATTTAGAAATATTCAAAAGCTGTGCGCACAGAGGACAGGTAATCGATCAAGGTCATTTTGTACAGTCCAGTAAAAATGAGTTTATATTTCCTGGGATGGGCTCTTGGTATCACCTGGTACTTTCAGCTTCTAAGGGAACCATGCTAAGCAGCTAGCCAGAATCCACAGACTAAATATACAAATTAAAACTAAAACTTCTATGCCCTGAATTACTTTAAATGATTACATACATTGAATGACTATCGTTCGTAGTAGTAAGTTACTAGAGCACATGCAGTAGGCAATTACGGAGGACATGCAGTATCTGTGGGCTATATATCAGCTTAAAGTGTCTGTAAATGCCAGTTGTGTAGCTAGTTATCAGCAGAGACATGACAGTACCACATCCAGTGGTTACGGATTTGCTCCTATTTACTTTAAGCTGAAATTTAAACAAGAAGAACTTTTAAAATCCATTTCTGATTAGGGTAATTTGCCAACAGAAAAGTGAAATATTCCGTTACAACCTTTGACAACCACATGATTAAACCATAGGGTGGAAATCAAAGATGCCCCCCCCTCCCCATCATCAGCGTTTACTTTGATTGTTCCAAATATTGAATATTTTGAATAACTGGCCTGGTTTGGTGTCACTAGCCCACATATAAACAACAATCAGTGATTAGCTACTTCTGCTAACCAGAATCAGATACAAATCTCTTATTGGTCCAAAATAAAAGAAAAAAATTACACACACATGCAATATATATGACATTTGTGTATCTGTATTGATTTATCCAAGTCTTCTTGGATATCTGCACATCCCTCAACACACAGTTCTTATACAAAAAACAGCCCTTGCCAACTTACACTAAGCCTTACCATTAAAACTTTTTTACTCCATTACTTGTACAGCTTGTAATATTTAGGTCATATGCTATATTCAACAGGAAATACAGATAATGAAGCATCAGGCCAAAGGAAGCTCTGATTAGATGGAAATACCAAAATATGATGCACAATATTAAATTACAGAGAAGTCATCCTCCAGCATACCTGTTTCTTAATGACATATTCGTCTGCTGCTTCTGCCTTTAGATGCTCAATCTTTTCTTCCTGCTGTTTGGCTTCTTTTATATACAGAACTTCTTCTTTTGCTAACCTATAAACAGGTAAACAATGCACATAATTTAGCTGATTTACACATTACATCATACTGAATGATTTTTTGAAGTGTTTTGCTTAGAAATACTCCAAAAATATCACAATAACAAATGTGACATTAAAAAAAAAAAAACACAGGCCTGCATAAAACTAAGTAGATAACAGTAGTATAAAGTTTAAAAACATTTTAAAATGTTCAGTACACAAGTGTTATTAGGTACCATAGAAAGCTACCAACTACAGTCATGAGACCACTACCAATTCTGTCCTCAATCTCTTTCGCCAGTATTCCGCAAAATACCTGTTAGGGAATCAAACTTACGTCACAGTGAGCAAACATTTCCATCCCATTCAAATTTTGATTGTCTGTATCCATAAAGGGCATATGAAAAAATATTAATAAAAAAAAACCGCGAAATGCTGCCAACACCTAGTTCTCCTAAGCGGCAACACGGTCAGAGAAATCAGCTGCAATTCACCACCATTTCTCCACTCCTAGGGTGGTATCAGTTCTAAAACTCCAGCCTGCCACTGGTCCGTCTTTAGTTTTTATACTGATGCTATAAATCTGCCAATTTGCAACCCAGCTGCATGCTCATTAGCCGCGATCCGTGGCGGTTCAGCTCCTTTCTGCTCATTCCACTAATCTCCTGTCTTTACTCCATTTATTTGCCACTTCTGCTACTGCTCCTCCACAAAATACAGCACTGCCCCTTCTAGGATTAATTGATCATCAATTTAGTTCTAATTTGGACCAAGTCAGGTGGTAAATGGGCCACTTTTGCTTGATTGTTAGTGAAATGTGTGCAAGTACATTGATAAATTTTGATTATTTATCAATTACCAGCAAATGAACTAAATCTATTGAATAAATTCCAACCTGATTGCCATAATAGAGTTTGAAAATATCGCTATTGATAATGATTCCAGCTAATAGTCTTTTCCGGCTCTGGTTGCTGGCTTGTCAGAATGACAACAAAGAATTCATTTTTCATATAGTCAGTTGCATGTGCATGAGTAATCCTTCATTAATCAGTTACATTATGGGGCCGCTCCTCAGTAATGTGTGTTGCTTTGCTCAGAAAGCCTAAAACACTTTGTCATATTTTATGTCAATTACCAGTAATTTTAATACGTTTCCATCAAGGCATACTGTAATAGTTAACATATGCTAAGGTAAGGGCCTTAAGCCTTCTTGAGATGAGTTATATTACCGTTGCAGTTGTTTAGCGTGGCAGTTGGCAAGATTCAAATAACTAACGACAGGCTAATGAAAAAATGTCCCTTGATCTTAATTTCTTATTTTCTCAGACTGAGGTACTTATATGAAGGGTGGAGCTGAGCTCGTTTTAAATGGATCTGCCACTGTGTTTTCCCAGTTAATGGAAAAGCAGCTCTGTGGAAAATAGAAAAAAGAATTAGACCCGACACACATTCAAGTAGTTTAATACTGTATTTTTGAGCCGTGTATCCAGTGCCAGCTGGAATGACAAAAGTAAATTACTGTTGTCATTTTATTAAGGACATCCGCTGTGCTGGTCACCAGCTAAAATGTGCACCATTGCAGGATAGCTATGTGCAGCATTTTTTAAAAACCAAAAGAATGACAAAGGACCTGCAGTGGTTTAAAATGCTTTCCATGGGGACCACAGTTCTAGTTAAGGGTCAAACTTGGAAACACAATTTCTTTGCATTCAAATAAGCAGCCTCAAATCTTAAAATTAAATCTTTCCAAGGTAGGACAAAAAAAGAAACATTGTGTGGTTATTAAAAAACCAAATCTTGAAATTATGTGAATGGCGACAAATAGAAGGAAGAATCAGAAAGACAGTTTTACTTAGACAAAAGCAGCAACCATTTCATCCGGAGAGAAGTGTTAGGCACTAGAGTTAGAGTAAGGTTTTAGACAATCTCAAATATAACATACAAAGCATTACCAAGGCTTCAGTTCAGCATAATAACCCAGGCTTTGATCACAACACTAATGAACATTTCACTGAAGTAATTGCAATTAAAGCAGTTAAACTGCCTTTCCAAACATGATTTAGCTTCAATTAGCTTGCCCAAACTTTAAAAAAAAGTGTGTTCAAGCCATTTTATGTCATTCAAGCAGCATGACTGAAGTAGCTCTTGGCTTCAAAGACTTAAAGGACGATGCCTTATTTAAAAATTTTAAATGAAATAATGTGCAGAAAAGCTCACAACTACTACTGTGTGCTGGCTGTTTAGTAACAAGCATTACACTCCTACATTTTAAGAGCAGAAAGAATTTGAATAATACTTCTAGGGAACACCATATGTACCGTATGTAGCTTAAGATGACTCGCAGTACTGAAACTTGGCATCTGTAACTGGCAAATAACCACTTTACCTGGCAAGATCCCATTTTGAATCTAACTTGTGTATATGTATATAAATGCATGCCAAATACATAATTGCTAACTTTGTAATTATAACTTCCAACAACTGTTTTAGAACTTAAATACCTGAAAATTAGTATTATGCTTTATTATCCCTGATGTATGATGCAACATTATTTGGACAAAAGTATTGGGACACACCTCTTAAATTAATTGAATTCGGGTGTTTCATTCAGACCCCATTGCCAAAGGTGTATATCATGAAGCACCTAGTTATGCAGTCAGGTTCACACACATTCGTGAAAAAAATAAGCCGTTCCAAAGAGCTCAATGAATTTAAGCATGGTACCGTCATAGCATGCCACCTTTAGTGGTTTTATTGCAAGTGATAGCCTTTAGGAACAACAGAAACAACGAAGTGGGAGACCACGCAAAATAGAAGTGTTACAATAACAGGGTTGCCGAGTGCAGAGGCACATAATGCGTAAAAGTTGTCAACACACTTGTTGACTCAATAACTGCTGATATCCAAACTTCCACTGGCATGAACCCCAGTACAAAAACTGCACCGGGGGCTTCATGAGCTTCAATGGCCGAACACCTCCCTGCAAGCCTCACATCACAAAGCACAATGCCAAGTGTCAGGTAGAGTGCTGTAAAGCATACTGCCATTGGACCCTGGAGCAGTGTAAACGTGTTCTGTGGAGTGATGAATCATGTTTCTTCGTCTTGCAGTCTGATGGACGAGTCTGGGTTTTGCGGATGTCAGGACAACGTTACCTGCCAGTCTGCATTTTGCAAATGTAAAGTTTGGAGGAAGAGGGATAATTGTATGGGGTTGTTTTTCAGGGGTTGGGCTAAGGCCCTTAGGTCCACTGAAGGGAACTCTTATTGCTTCACCATACCAAGACATTTTGAACAATCCAATGCTTCCAACGTCGTGGGAACAGTTTGGGGAAGGCCCAGCTTCTATTCCAGCATGACTGGGCCCCACTGCACAAAGCAAGGTCCATGACATGGCTGGGTGAGTTTGGTGCGGAAGAACTTGACTGGCCCACACAGAGCCCTAACCTCAACCCCATCGAACACCTTTGGGATGAACTACAATGGAGACGGCGAGCCAGGCCTTCATGCCAAACATCAGCGTCTGACCTCACAAATGCTCTTCTGGATGAATGGGCAAAAATTCCCACATACACTCTCCAAAATATTGTGGAAAGCCTTCTTAGAAGAGTGGCAGCAGTCAAACCTACAAAGGGGGGACTAATTCCATATTGATGGCTGTGGATTTAGAATGGGTTGTCATAAAACATCCCTGTAGGTGGAATGGCCAGGTGTCCCAATACTTTTGTCCATATACTGCGATTCTACAGCATGCCCTGTGACATCCTGCAAATATGCAAAGTCATATCCTTATTGCAACATCCAAATAAAGCACTAATTGCACATTTAACACCTGGTTGCCAACACTGTGGGTGAAGTATTTAACTGGGGTTACATGATATCACATTGCGACGTACTTGTGTTTATATGGCGCATGCGTAATAATCACCAGGGCTTTAGATGATGGGTGAAACATTTGTCCTGATGTTAGCTCTTCAGTATTTTACAGACGTATCCTTATGCCCATTATTAGGTAAGGAGATTAGTAATGAACCTAAAACATTAATGAGATGCATATTTTGATGCCCACAAGTTAGTAATCTGTATGAATTTGGCGCATCTCATATTTATTAAATTCGATAAGCGTAACACACCACATGCTACCGTTTTGCTGTATCATGGAAGCGATAAACACTAAAATGGCAGTGAAGAAAGGACAGCTCAGCAGCCACATCATCTACTGAAAGAAGATACCTTGTTTATCCACAATGTAACAAAAAACAAAAAAAAAACAAAACAAAACAAAAAAAAGGCCAGTGGCATGCTGGTACTGTTTGCATCTTAGAGTCCAACATATTTATTAAACATAAGGATATCCCGAATTTATACAGATTCCTAATATTCCAAATTAGGAGCACTGTTAATCTGCTTACCAAATTATTGGCGTAAGTAAATATTCGTATAGTATTGAGAGTCTGGTGTCAGGACAAATGTTTTGTTCGTCATCTAAAGCCCTGGTGATTATTGCACATGCGCCATGTAATTGAGAGTATATCACAATGTGATATCATGCAGCCTTAATGACTAACCCATGAAGATGCAGGGATACATCAAATCATTCCACTAAGATAGGAAAATCTACAGATTGCTGTCAATACAATTCATCATCTATGTCAGTGGTTCCCAAACTAAGGGGCGCAGAGGTATTGCGGAGGGGCGCACCAATAGGATAGCCTCAGGGGCATGTGCCACCCTAAAATAATCTCTTCACAGACTGGACGATTAAACAAATAAAGCAGCGCAACGTTACAGTAACCAAGAATAAATAAACCACTAACTTATGTGTACTATTAGAGCATTTATGTAATTTATTTAAACTTTATTTTACTAGGTAAATTAACTGAAAACCAGTTTTCACTGCTTTACGTGATATTCGGGAGAAATAGCAGATAACGCATCGGAACCTCCTGGGATACAAACATCATACAAACGTTACGTTCTTCAGTCAATAAGGGCAAAGTTGTGTCGTCACGGAGGCGGTTCCAGTTTGTTCAGTCGGCTGAGAGGTGCTGCCCGATCTGTCTTAAGTTGCCTTGCTCTCACGAGGTTTTTGTACCATGTGACTTGGTGACGCGTGTCGACGTTTTGCAGTGCCGGACAAAAAAAATCTAACCATGATGCATTGCGTCAGGACCAGAATGCACTGCTTTAAGCCAGCGCTGTAAGCGGCTACACAAAGTCGAACGCACACATAATTACACTCTGGAAGTGGCATCAAAGTAAGTGTTATTAGCCCAATAAATCATGAAAAACAAGGTTTAAAATTTTCTACATGAAGTGCCGGAAGACTATCAGTTAATGGGTATGATTTACTGTTGTTTTGTGCTATAGTATAGGCTGAAACCTGTGGTTATCATCAATAACAAAATGTGGTAATTGTAAGACAAACTAATTTGTGTACGCCAATGAATATTAACAGGAATGTTAAATCTGCATTTGCATAATTTCAAACTTATGCTGGACTTTTATTTTTAATTGATTGCTCTTTTTTCTCCCACAGTGGTGAAATTGTACCATTTGTATTTTGTAACTGCATTTGTTTCGCTCAGTTAGAAAAGGGAGTTGTATTTCAAATAAATTTTGAATCTGAACCTGTGTAGTTTGAATGGGGGGGGCTCAATAATGTTCCTATCTAGAAAAGGGGGGCCCTGCAGAGAAAGTTTGGGAACCACTGATCTATGTGATGCATTTCTTTAACCACTGCCTGAGGGTTTCACTCAACAGGTATCACTAACCAGCCAAAACTGCACAATTGGGTGTGTAATTAGCAAAAATATCTGTTAAAACCCATTGCAAATTAATGCAGTCGCAGGTTTATTAAATTAGCTTTTCACATTATTTATAGAAACAGCAATTTGTGAATACCAGGCTGCTAAAATATTAATGTTTGGACTGTTTACATATTGTCTGTCAACACAAAAAAAAAAACTTTGTTTCTTATATCTATGCATGTTGCACAGCATGATCAATCATACATTAAACAATAATCATACACTAAATATTGCTAAATTGAGCACTCAATTTCATCCATTTCCATACATAATTAAGCACACTTTAGCATATTTATGTCATTACTGCCATTTAGGTTATCAGTATGAGCAGCACAATGTTTTGTCACAATAAAGCCTGCAATAAAACAGGAGTCTTCAGTCTTATATTTAAACTGAAGAGCAAATCATTTTTTGGAAGACTGGCAAGTTTGAATGACTAGAGTAAAACTAGCCACCCTAGTTCAAATATGGCAAATCAACAAAATATCGTGCATTTCTGATTCCCCCCAACACCCCAATTTTTTTTTTTTCCCATAGTAAAACATTCCTCTCTCTGACAATCGTGACCATTTTTTTCTTGGGCTGTATGATATCACATCGCGATATACTCACAATTACATAGCACATGCACAGTAATCACCTGGGCTTCATGACCAAAACATTTGTCCAAATGCCAGCTACTTGGTACTATACGAACGCTTACTTATGGCCGCAATCTGGTAAGCAGACTAGTAGTGCGCCTAATTATGAAGATTAGGAATCTGGATAAATTTGGCATATCCTTATGTTTAATAAACGTATCAGATTTTAAACTTCAAAAAGTTACCAACAAAACACCGGCACCTTTTTACCACCTTCTTTATCCACAATGTATCATCTTTCAATAGATGTTGTGGCTACTAAGCTGTCACTTTCTTCACTGCCACTTCAGTGTTCATCGCTTCCATGATACAGCATAACAGTAGCATGTGGCGTGCTCAACTAACCGAACTGAACAAGCATAAGGATACTAGGGCTATGAAGATTCTTCGAGTAACGCGAATAACTTGATTACAAAAAATACTCAATACAAATTCTTTGCTTTGATGCTTCGTTTAATCCACAAAACTATGTATTGCTCAGTGATCACAGTGTTTCACACAGAGGATTATTAATGCAGCTTAAGCACACTGCGACAGTATGTGTAGCAGAGCGGTAAAGCGGTAGAAAGAAGTGGCGACACTACCATAGGTACCCATTGTAAAAAATGCTGGAGAAATTTCCAGTAAACTTCCGGGTCATGGGGATGGTGAATAGTTCCAAACCTTGACATTCACGGCATAGAATCTCATTCATTTCCATTGCTTACGAAGCACTTTTAGCAGTATGTTGATAAAATAATAAAAAAAAAAACCATTTAACACTTTAACTCATTAATATAACATGTTTTTATATATGCTCAGCATTAGCTAATCTTTATTACAATTAATAATTATGAAGGTAGCTTAGCAGCTATCGAGGCTAACGTTTCCATTTCATTGATGATTTTGTCAATTACTGTTGACACAGGGTAACTTTACATTATAAATGTATGATTATAGTTAGCTGCACTGCCATCATGTTAATATACCTTAAACTGATTAAAATCACTTCACTGCTCTTCTTGGGTCACATGGTTCAGTGTGAGTTCACTACCAAATATATGGCAAAATAGCTTAAATTATTTTGTGGTTATTTGGCAAAAAAAAAAAAAAATATATATATATATATACACCACAAATGCACTGTGGTATAGTGTCTGTATTTTTATGTGCGGTTTAAGTGCTGCATTTGCAAACATTTGCAAAAAGTGCTTTTTTCACATTATTCCATCTCCCTCATGTAGAATTACTTAGAATATCATTGAAATAAAATAAAAACTTCTGTTTGTCCATACTGACCTATATCTTTTACCCTTATTACCCCCACCCCCCACTCTTTGTCCCTAAAGTGCAAGGTGTGAGTTTGACTCCACATATAGTGGTAGCTTTTGTAATATCTGTCCAATTTAGCTTGTTTTGTGGGTAAAGAATGACAATGGATTTTGATCACTGGACACTTTTGAGAAGTGGGTGTTTTCTATGAAAGTAAATAAACCAGAAGGCATATTTTGCCTGGCAGCCTTTATGAAACATTATACAATATTATTATTTGTACGTTATTTCGATTGGGAAATGGTTCAAAATTGTTTAACATTTCTATGAATAAATGATTTTTTTCCCTTAAAAATTAAGCGATTAAATTTTAGCATGCTGCAGGTGAAAACGGCAACTTCCAGCTTGCCGGAGGAGCAGTGCTCGAGATGTAAAAGTTGCATGCATTTAGAGAATATATATATATATGCGTGCTGGGTCACTAAGGATCCAAGGTACGTGACAGTGTTTCCCATGCCATTTCTTGTTCTTTCGTAATAATGTTTCCCAAAGTCCCATGTACACAAGAGTTTAGAAAGTGTTTTCTTAAATAATAAAAAAAAACGTATGTATGCAGTTATCTATAAAATATATCCATAAAAAAAGGAAACCAATGAGTTGTTCATTTCAAGAGACCTGTCTTTTTTCTCTTTTGAATAGTTACTATTGCTCTTTAATAAGAAAAGTATTTATCGGATTACTCAATTAATCAATGGAATAATCAATAGAATGCTTGATTACTAAAATAATCTATAGCTGTAGCCCTAAAGGATACATCGAATTCACACAGATTACTAATTTATGGGCGTCACAATACGCATCTCATTAATATTTTATGTGCATTACTAATCTGCTTACCAAATTGTGGGCATAAGTAAATGTCCGTAAAGTATCGAAGAGCTGTATCCAGACAAATGTTACACCAGTCATCTAAAACCCTGGTAATTGTTGACCATGCACCATATAATTGTGAATACATCACGATGTGATATTGTGCAGCCCTTTTTTCAGTTTTACATAAAGAGTAAAAATCACAGTTCAACACTGAGATGATGTAACAAATGTCTGTATTTCTGCGAACTGCATTGTTATGCGTTTAACCACACCCGAACCGTCATCACGGCAGACTTCCGAAAGAACAACAAGATATAATGAAGACTTAAGCAGATAAACAGCTATAACAGCGGTAGCCCAGGGGCATGCTCTATTAAATATTTCCTCTCTCAATGTACCCAATAATGTGCGACTTCCCCAAAGGAAATTAGCAAAGAACAAAATAAAACTACCAATGCAGTATTTTTCCAGCAATTCCCATTTTTAAAACACCATGCTAAATTATATGGATTCAAAAAACACATGCAAAAAGCACCTCATTAGCCTGTTAGGGTTTTCTGAAAAGCCTGTACCAAAACAGAGGACACTTAAAAGGGAACCATGCATTAACATGAATCAAGTGTTTTCTGTTTAAAACTCTATGCATCCAATTAATCAAATCATCCATTATGAAACTAACAAATAGGTCATTAAATCTGATAATTCAGCATGGCAACATTTACTGCACAGCACAAAGACAGCTATGGTACAACAGAATATGCAAGTAGTGGAATATCCTTTTTCTGATAATGTGATTTAGATCTGGTTATATTTTGGGCTTTGCGCATGCCTTGTTTCATCATGTTACCTTGCCAACCACCTTCTTCACAAGCAAGCTTTGATAGCAATGTCCCTTACAGAATAAAATGTACTCAGACAGGTGCGCATTTATTACCAAGCAAAGCTGAAATGGCTTTCTCTGAAGTAGTATTTGGGTTTAGTGGAAACAAAATATTTTCTCACATAATTACCAATATTCCCATTTCAGGCCAATTTAAGCTTTGTTTTTTACATCTTCATACTGTTTTTAATCTAGATTACATTTTTTCATCAATACTAAAGCACAAAACCTTAAGTTAGGTACTCAGCAATGATTCACTCAAATCATTTAGGTTGTAGAAACAATCTCTGATCCAGATTGTACATTTTTAAGTGGTAACAATTACACAACTGTTCAAACAGCTAATTTAGAAAAATGCCAGAACTAATGTTGGACAGTATACCGGTTCATACCGAAAATCGTTTTTTTTTTATTATTGTTATGATATGAATTTTTCTTATACCGCAATACCAGTTTAAATGGGCTACACAACGTTCGGAAAGTGGCGCAGCTGGAAATTGTTTAAGGGGGGACCTTTTTCACTGCTGCACCGCTAAATATGTACCGGGAAACATCAGAAATGGAAGATATAGCTGACGCTGGATTTGAAAATAATGAGACACTGGGGGTGTCAAAAAATCGATTCTCAGATACTAATCGATATTAAAAATTAGTATCTGATTAGATACTCATTTTCACCATTATTGATACCAACAGTGCAGTTTTTGCCTCATTCGCCATACTTCAAACAGCACCATTGCAGCGCAGGCGCGCATGCACGCACGCACAAACACTCACGCAGCCCCTCCCCTCAATAACTGCTCAACGCATTCGCGCTGTTTAACACACACATACCGAGTTGGCCGAACATGGCATATGCTGCAGTTGAAGGCACTTCAGGCTTCTAAACAGAAAAAAAAACACCGTTTGGAAGTATTCTGCAGACGAGCATGGAAAGGTTAAGGATGTCGATAAGCCTCTATGCAAACAGTGCTACGAAGTTGTGGCGACGAAGTCAAGTAGCATGTCAAACTTGGCGAAGCATCTTTATGAGAAATTTCACGATGTCAGTAAATAATATCGCGTTCCAGCAACACTGAACTATTAAACACTTATCAAAAATGTTAACTTAGCCAGTGGACACCTTAACATTAGCCGTTTATCTATAAGCAGTTAGCCAACAAATACGCTAGCCGTATGTTATCATTAAGGTAGCGGATAAGCACAATGGCTAACAACTTAAAATGGCTAATAGTTAATGTGGAAACAATGCAAAAAGTAAAACAATAATATGTCCTGTAAAATGTAGTAAACGCCCAGTCAAGAAAATACCATCGTATACCATGAAATCGATATAACTTAAAATACCGTGATATTAATTTTTGGTCATACCGCCCAGCTCTAGATTAAACATTAAAATTTTATATATTGAAAAAAAATAATGTCTGTATATGAAAGCTGTAGCCAAGGGGTAAATCTGAAAGAATTTAAATCCAAGAAAAAAAATCGGTTTCATATGAAAAACCAATCCTAAAAACAACAAATAGAAAATATTTTTACATCTATGTGACTAATACTAAAACACACAAATGACGAAAAGAAAGGCAGGTCAGCATGGGACAAAACATCAAAAAGTTTCTTACTATTACTGCCAAAATTTTAGCAAAGTACAGGACACACCTGAAAATGTAACAAAAGTATTGGCCCAAGGTTTTAAAATAAGGTTGTCTTACTTACCAGGGCCAAGATGTATGGTAAGAGGCAATATACTTATGTTGTTGTTCAGACTATTGTAATTAGTAAAATGGATATATTTCTTATGGTAACAAATTTAGATATGTTTAATACTGCTTAAAGAAAAACTTATTTCAACTATAGGCAGAAACGGTCTTATTTCAATAACTATAAACAGAAGAATTATATTCGCCTACACAAAATACATAAATACATTGAGGTTCAGTCAACTAGTTAGCCGAATAAATATGTTGGGAACGTTGCATGAGAACCATCATTTTATCATTTTGCTTTCTTGGAAATCTGTACATACTGAAAATTAAAACAATGGTTTCCTAGCTGTGGTAATACAGTAATTATTTTTAAACGGTTCACTAACTTGAGCAAGAACGGCGACTGCTAGCTTAATTACACATTAGGCTTTACAGCAACCTAGCTGTAGAAGACCATCAGAGCTTTACTCGGTACAGAACTGGTTTTTGTAGACATGGAAAAATACATAGCATACACAATGTACACAGTAACTTGTGTACTGAAAATTGAGCACTATAAGGATTACTGCATGTTCCATTTAACTACTGTAGTGTGTTTAATACGCCATTATCATATCGCTGCTAACGCTTCGGCCTACAGCTCTGAACTCTCACAGGCCGGTTCTTATTTCCATTCAAAACAGTTACAATAGCGGTTTAGACAGCATCTCTAATTGGTCCCCCGTCAGTTATTTGTGATGATACACTTACCGCTTCACTACACCGGTTTTAATTTTAATTTGCCGTACTCGCGGGTCCGCCATAATGACCACGGTTTTTGTCTTTTGAAATACGCCGAGATAAAGAACAGCGAGGTAAACAGGAGCTGAAGAAACGGCACTGTCACTGGCGCTCCTGCGCTACGTCGGGACGCGCTGACGTTGCACCACGTGGGAAGGATGACGACAAATTCATGCGCTGCCGAGATAGTCGGTGTTAGGGCTCGTTCTAACTGCGTGGCGCTTTTCAACAATGCGCGCGTTCTGCCATTCGTTAGAACGTCATACTTTGCATAGAAAACGAGTTATGATGTTCTCGCTAGTGCACTGCGCTACAGTGCATTTTGAAGATGGACTGCTACACGCTTTTTTCTGCGCTGGGCACTCCCATTGATAACAATGAAAGATGGACACAAACGCATTCCAAAGTGTTTGTATGCGTTTTTTGCTCGCTCATTCCTCCCACAAACACTAGAAACAATCATGTATAATCATAGAAACGGTTAATACAACGCAACATCAAGAACGTATAAAGACGCGCAAGAACTTGAACAAACGCGAGATGAAAACGCAGGCAAAAAATAATAATAATAAAAAGAACGCATCACAATGCGTTGCGCGTTTCCTTGTGTTTTTTGGCTTCCCTAGTGTGAACAAAACCTTAAACATACAAGATTTTATGTGTACGTTCAAGGTATAATGGCTTTAGGGTCATGTGTTATAGAAGCAAAGTTTAGCTCTTATTTTAGGAATTTATTGTTTTAGTCTAAATACAAATATGCAAAAACAGCCTTTCAAAGAATACAAGGAGTATTCTCGCATCAGTAGCCTATATTCAGTATTAAAATGAAGTAAGCCATTTTTCTGTTATCATCGTCATTTTCTGTAATCATATGGACATGGTTTTAGTTTTCTACCACAGAAGCGACCTCCATTATTCAATCAACCATTAAGGTCCATAAACTGGACACATTTCCCTAAAAAGGTTTTCAGTTAAAATCACAAGTTTGATCCAGGCCTAGAGCTACATTCAGTCATTCATATATTTTCAGTAATTATCTGTGTCAGGGTCATGACGAACAAGTAAATATTAGGAAATTACGTAGAGTACACACTGGTCAGGACGGAAATACACACATATATATATATATACATATATAGTTTAATTCGGTCAGTATATGTAAGTCCTTTTTAAAAAAATGTACTGTAGTCTCAATGAAAATTCCATTAGTTATTGTGGACATTTTATATACGATTTTTTCTAGAATTGGTTTCAATGCCTGATCTTTAACAGTGTACACATGTATTGTCATAAATTATGAGTCGATCAGTGATAATAGCTTATCATTCAGTCAAGTGAACAAAAAGAAGTCGCAGTTTCACCTCGTATAATAATTCTTTTTCAAAGAGGTTTAGTAAAAGGTTTTAAACAGTTCTGTAGTTAAGTATAAAAGTATTGTCTTTAACATCTGAGTATAGCTACATTGTGAGGAACAAGGCGGTACATTCATGATGTTGATAAGGATGAGCAGTGGTATTTTAGTGTGGGATCAGAAATTTCAACTAACATTAAGACAAAAGTTGCAGTTCCAATTGTCCGACAAGTTTACAGTAATCTTTATTCTAAAGAGAATGAAGAACTTTTGGCTGGGTAGTTTAAATTTTGACACCATTAAGGTGGAACAAACAACAAAGGAAACGTAACATACTTTAAAGTTGAAGTGTTCTGATTATTAAGAAAATCTGAAGCAATGGCAATTTTAATGAGTCTTGTTATAATAGTACTGTATCTTGCTCTATAAAAAAGATAATATCACTGGCACAGATTTGGGTATGGATAGTAGGGACATGTCATTTACATTTACAGCATCTGGCATACGCCCTTAGCCAGAGCGACTTACATAAGTGCTTAGAAGTCTCTTCAGTGAATACATTCTGAAGCATCTTCCATTCTACCTACCAATATTGTGGGAGTACCGTGCGTGTTGAGGGGGGTGGGGAGTTCAGGGATGATTTGCTCCCTACCAATGCTGAAACCAAACCTGCACCCTGGAATGATAGACTGATCAAACAAACAAACTGATTTTAAGAATAAAAACATCAAACAAACTGCATAAACAGTGACAGGCAACTATTAACAGCTTCCCCCCCCGAGCACACACATACATTACTGCCATCTGGAGTGAGTTATTTTTAACCTAGGAACACTATAAATGAATATTCCACCTATACAAAATGAAATGAATAAACATATTTCCACAGAAAGGAAAAAGTTATTGGGAGTTAGAATGCAGGAATGCAACTTGGTCATTAATTAAAACATTTGGAAACGTAATGTTAATTTAGTTATATTATTTCTAATGACCAAACAATCTAGCACTTTGGACAAAATGCCTTAGAAATATCATTAAGAACAAAATTTGCTTGCCATATTTTGAGACCACAAATATCTCCTCCTGTAAAGGTGCAGATCCTATCATTAAATCTACTTATTCCCATCAAGCACCTTCATTGTTAATTAATGTGATGATTTTGGTGACAAATCAGACCTCTAACCAGCAGGGAATTTACCACACCATGCAGCATTGGTATGAGGCCAGTCATTGTTCATTTATGGTGGTTTTTAATACTTTAAATGCATCGGCGGTTTGCTAGGTCAGTTCTTTAAAGGGGGGTATTTCTAATGCTTTGGACAAAAAGGCAGGTGCTCAGGGAGCCCCAGCCACCCCCTTTTCTACACATGCCTGGAGCACTTGTCAAAATGTGAGATGATGCAGCTAGGTGTTCAACCACTTCACCACTCAAATAATATTTTTAATGTAATACCTTTTTAGCATGGATTTTGTCAATAAAGTGAGTCTGGAATTAGGAAAGATCTTCAGTGTAAATATGGGCCTGGTAGGGTCTAGCTGCAGAATGGAGAGGCTGCATGACCAAGGCTGCTGGACACCCTATAACCATACTGGGAAGCTCTGCTCAGCCAGCCAAGATATAAGGCTTTGGCAATAACAAGACTAAATAGCTGCTTATTCAGCCAAAAGATGCTCATTTGAAGAGGAAATGTAGTAAAACAAACAAAAAAATAAACATATATGATTGTATTTTATTTTTAATTAGTGCTACAATAATGCTATGGAAATACCTACATCAAATACAAATGTGTACAGAATAAAAGCCTGGGAACATTCATTCAGATATAAATTACGGAATCACATGAAATACTGAACTCAATAGAAAAAGCAACATGCTGAATTAATATTTTGACAACAATGCTGTTGCTGTTCTTGCTGCTGATTAGAAAAGGCAGGGAGGAGAAGCATACAGTGATGCAGGCTCAGATACCTTGACCTCGATCACAGATCACTTCTCCAATCGTCCAGCACAGTCCATCCACTGTTGGACACATTTGATGTCATGCTGAGCAGCATGGGGTGCCCAGTCACTGAGCCTCTTTGCTCTTACACTGAAAATTTCAGCCTCAGTTTTATGATGTGGTTGGAAGCCAGGCTGAAAAATGTCTAAATAAGTATTTCCATTTAAGAAGTTGTTGAGTTGATTGTGAAGGACATATTTGAAATACATGTCTTACAGAAGCATCCTTATTGTGTTTTTTCAGGAGTTTAATAACCAATGACTCTGACTTCAGGAAAATGCCCACTCACATTTCATGGCACATTCCTTGCTAAGCCATTTAAAAAGTTAGTAGTCAGAGTGTCGAGACAGCAGGTGGGCAGCTTTCAGTGCCACACACTTGACCACAGCTGAAGAGTGTTGCCCTCAATGGCACCGGATTTTAACATTATTACCAAATATTTTCTGTCAGGTGGTAAAGATGACATGGTTGCATTTTTCATCAGCGGGATCATTTTAATTTTATCATTGAAGAAAGGAGTCATTATATTTTTGCTGGATTGGAGATGAGGGGCTAAGTGTATCGGGGGATTTATTAGCTAAGCAGCAGTACCAAATAGGGCACCTGAATTTTTAATGCTCCTATTCAGGATGTTGGAGAAAGGTTGTCCAGCCTTGCTTATTTCAAAGTTATAAGTACAAAGTCTAGCTAATGACAGGCTGGACTGGACTAGAGGGAGTCTGCAAGAAAGTGCAGCAGAGGCAGATCTTCTGGAAAGGCTAAAGCTCTCCAGTCTGTGCTGCAGTCTCCTGCATGTTTTACCAGTCTGCAGGAGCGGCTGGTGGGCTGAACAAACTTTTGAGGAAAGCTCATTCTGGCAGTAGATAGGTTTTCTTGGTAAAGGTGGTGGAGAGTAAAGAGTATCTCACCTGTACTCCACACTTAATAATGAGGCCCATTCTCTAAACAAAGAGCAGGAACAGTCGAGGAGCACCTTCAAGCACAGACTCATCTCTCCAAGAGACACAACTAAGGGTCTCCTGCATTGTTCAACGCTTTGGGTCAACATGTCACTAAACCCAACTCAGCTTGAGACACAAACCCATCTTTCTCTGAGCTATCCCTATATTTTTGGCACCAAATTACCCACATTACATGTCTGCCTGTTTGTACCTCAAATTATGTATGCTTATTTATACTTGTTATTTATTTATTTAATCATTATTTTTGGCAGGACGCTAATGTGGTTAAAGTTATTTATTTTTATATTGCCGCTGGACAATAAAAATATCCCCTGGGTGATCAATAAAGGTCTGTCTTATGCTTACTATGCATTAAAGTTATTAAAGAGAGATAAAGATATTTTGGTTTACATCCGCAGAAGTCTGACAGGATGAGATTTCTATTCCACAGTATCCACAGAACGTAATCAAAGACCACATACTTTCAAGAACAGATATACAATTTATGAGATATTTCTTAACCATTATTGGATAATCCTGGTTTCCATATTTTCTGACCCTTTCGGATACACGGTCTTTGTTTTCATTCCTTTATCAGATGCCGAACAATTAACTGGACTGACTTAATTCAAAATGATGCATCTTTAAAGAACAGCCCCAGCACTAATTCATTAGATTTATCGAGGGTACAGAGTTCTGCCATTTTAAATACAGTGGTACCTCAGTTCTCGAACTTAATCCGTTCCGGACTCTGAATTGAATCCTAAAAAGTTCGAGTTCTGATCAAATTTTTCCCATTAGAAATAATAGAAAACCATATAATAGAATTGGTTTACG
>JAODJW010000117.1:11019440-11050274 GCA_026777045.1 Hyperopisus bebe
GGATTTTTATGACACATAGCATAATCGTGTGGGGATGATTTTCTACAAATAGAGAGGCTTTCAAAATAGATCAGGAAAATATTGTATAAATTTCTGAGTAATTTATTTGATCATTCCACATTACAGACCTATGAATTGCTCAAATTTGATAACAAGTACTCAATTCAGTTCATTATGTAAGTTAAATTAGACTTCGATAAAATTTCAGTGGCGTGCAATGGTTCCTTGAATGAAATATAATTTGTGCGAGAATTTGTTGTATCTGTCACAAATATTCCCAATTAGCGGCCGTAATTATTTGATAGTTTCTGCAATTATGGCTTTAACGGGTGAATTTGGAACTGTGGGGGACCCTAATTGGCCTAAATGTGATATTTTGCATATTTGCATAATGAGGAAATTGGTAGAAAATTGTGTTCATTCATTTGTGAAAAATCCTATGAATTTTATGAATTTGAAAGGTCTGTTCCCGCAGTCTGTGACTTTGCTTGCTGATCCCAGAGGAGGCTACTTGAAAGTAGCGGCTTGGCACGACGCCAGGTGCAGGAGAAGGGGAAGGGACTTGGGAGGAGGGGGTGGGGGGTGGATGAAACTAAACGTGATATTTTCTGAAAGTGAAGACGAGGCGTGCTAAAAGACTGTGCTTATTTTACCCGGAGCCGTGTATTGTTTAAACGGCTAATGAAATGACCTGAAGCTAAGGTGTTGAACACATTACGCGGGCATTCCTTCGCTGAAGCTGAACCTTATCTCAGAACAGCCACCAGGAGGACCGAGTCATTGAACTTGGATATTTGAGGAGCCTATTTGTTAAATCGCTACATTTTATGTATGGTGTGTTAGAACTACGGAGTGTCTATCGTAAGCGCACACTTATAAACCGCATTTGAGCTATAATTAGATATGTTTAGTTTTCGGTGTTTAGTTTTTAATGTACAATCAAATTTTAGATTATTTGAATTACATCTTATTTGTGTTTTCATTAAAATTCACTGGACTATGGGAGTATATTCATCTTAAAAATTTGTGTATATGTGTTTAGTTTACGTTAATGTTTTAAGGAAATGAGAGCTGTTCAGAAATTCAAAAATGTACTATAGGCCCAGATTATCTGGTTAGCCCGAACTGAAGGAACAAACAGGCCACTTACATATGGCTATTTGGATAAGCCAATAGGCTATTTTCTCGCTTATAAGAAACATGTAATTTTTTTGATTCATTGCTTCGAAAATGAAGCTCCAAGTGGAAAGTCCGTCACCATGCAGACTCAACATTGAATACACGTGAAAAGATAAATTTGGACTCACATGTTATACAACTGATTAACACTAAAAATATGTGCACATCAGCAACTGTCAAAAGCAAAATATGCCAATAAAGAATATGTCAAATATTTGGGTTGTACTCTGAGTGAGTGTGGGAATATTGCAATTCATCAATCCATCCATCTTTCAGCCACTTATCCTGGTCAGGTTCACTGGGGAATATTGCAATTGGTATGCTAAATCTGTAGTTGAAAATTATGTTGTAAAATAAAGTATTGTTTAAACACTCAATTTGCATTTGTTGTAGATTGACTGGTATGTGGTGGACATGCATGGTATCCTGCAATTTGCATAACATCTAGGAAAACCGATTTTTAAATTATAGCAGGTTTAAAGTACTGATGCCGGAGCTATAAGTGTAGTGGTATTACAATATTTAGGCTTTCTAAGTACCCCATAGTGTTAATCAAACTTGTGTTACTGCTTAAAAACTCCTCTGGCATAAGCATGGAACTTTAATTTGGAATGAAGTGTAAAGATAGTTATCAATAAAGGAGCATGTCCCAAATAGTGAGTAATACAACATTTTCTTCTTGTGGAACCACATAACTCAGGATTTCATATATTGCATAAAATTATATCTAATTGCTTTATTAATGCATATATATGTGAGTATTCAATTCACATTAATTATCACAAAGGTGAATTACACAAAAGTAAATGCTAAATGGTAACAATGAATCTAATTTGGTAGCATGTTACATGTTCTAGCTCAGTTAATCTATCCAGACAAAAGGTAATTCCTCAACAGTACAATCAAGTCTTGACCTGTTATGGCTGGTAACAATAAAATCCACAACCTCAATATAAACCTTTGAAGTTTCTTTAAACATACAACACAATACATACGTTCCTTAAACAGTTAAGAGCAGACTTCCTATTTCTCCTATTTTTAGAACTGGCAGGTCATTAATACAGCAAAGTCTCAACAGAGTAATTGATTTTTAATCATTATTTAATTGTGATCCGTCTTGCTGGTGCTTAGATAGTGTCAGTGCTGAAGAAAAATCAAAGAGGCTTGATTTAATATATATCCTTAAATGATGTAATTCATACTACCCACATATTCTTATATACACATACACTCACAGAGATTAAAAGGTCTATGAATCATATCATTTTAGTCACTAACAGTTCATTAAAGGATGAATTATTACTATTGTTTGTGTTTTGTTTGTACTATCTGATTATAGTACAGCAAGACTAACTAGCCATAGCTAACCTACATTAATTTATTGTATATTGATTTTAGAGAATTACCAGCTTTGCAAAAACTCTGCGTTTAGATGCGAAATGAAACCTCTTAAAAAAACATGTTCTGTTGGTTGCACCACTAAATACCCAATTGCATAGTCATCAGAATCTGTTGTCCGCAGTAACATTCCAAAATTGAATGTAAAGAGAAATAATTGGCCATGTACATAATAGCATTATTTTGCAATAATTGGACAAGCGAGTATGGAAAATGGTTGGATGGTTGGATGAATCTATGGATGGATGGTTGGTTTGTTGGTTGGATGGGTGAATGGATGGATGGATGACTCTAGTTATGTTTTTATATATAAGCAACATAAAAATTACAGCCTCAACCACTATATGGATTAATTATAAGGTTTAAAAGCTGAAGTAGCCCATAATCTGTGAATTCAGTATCAAAGATATAAGCAGGGAACTGTAATACTTGAGCAGGAGACTGAAATACAGTCTAGTGTGTCTTTGTGGATGACAGTTTCTTCCCAGATATTCAGAGTCAGAGCTTTGGATCACACATAGCTGTCCTACCCAAACGTATACCATCAGTGGCACTACCTTCAAACTCTGATAGAAACCATTTTATTATTCTCATGTATCTGACTGATATTTTCTTCTCAGTATTTATTTCCGTGATCGACCACTGCATCACACATTTACTTCTCAATAAATACAGAGATACACGCCCAAATTAATGTGTGTTAATGTGTTCCAGTGTGTTTGTGTGTGTGTCCACATAATTAGTGTTAAATTCTCCCAAGTGCGACATATGTGACTGCAATAAGGATTGTTTCTGCGGAATAAACAATCAAAACAATCCTAACAATTCTGACAAACGAGGAGAAAGGCTTTGTTGCAAAAAACCATCCTCTCTTCATTCAAATACACACAGGAACCTCATAAAATAGAGACAGTAATGATTCTACCATTTCATGGGATATTACACCATAATGATGATAATCCTCCCATTTACATCAGATCATGCCGTAGTTGCTGAAGTGAACTTCCATCATACCTTGCATGGCTAATTTATGACTGAAAATGAAAAACCACCCTGGACTAATGTAAGGACTATTTACAGTAGCCTGTGGAGATTCATCACAGGGAGCCAGGGGACAACAAGAACTAAAATAGAGACATACGCAAAAATTTACATGGAGGGGAAAAAGAACGAAGAGGAAAAATGTGGATCTGGCATTTCAGGGAAAAAAAAACAGGCCTTGTCAAAGTACTCTACAAAAACACACAGCCTGAAACGTGTTCCTCTGATGGGGATTTTCAAGCACCAACCTGACCAAAAAAAAAAAAAAGAAACACACAGCGGCTGAAAAACTCTGCGTATTTTACTTTCAGAGTTAATGGGAATAAAATACCTCAGTGGATGAGTGCAGATGTGTTTGATACAAATAGTCATTTTCCTATTTGCTGCCTCATTGAGCATGATGAATGATTGGAGTCAGAGAAGCAGCGTGATAAATGGCAGCACCTTGGCTCCATTGCATGCCCTATTGATTCTCCTTCTTTATTACTCCTACAACCCAGCTGGTTGCTTTGCCCTCCCCATACACCGATTCTTTGGGGGGGGGGGGGTTGGGAGGGGGGAGGGAGTTCTTCTCGCAAGCTGCCTCTAACAGGAAGGGGAGAAAAATAAGTTTTCTCATTAGCTCCAACCAGCAGCGTCTTCTCACTGTTATTAAGAGTCTGGTTAGAGTTTGTGGGGGAGAAAGGAGAACCATCCAGCCAGGAAGGACCCCCTGTTTTTGGCCGGGGTGCTATACTCATTCTTTGTGAGGTACAACATTTCACAGTTGCATAAATATTCACGAATGTAGCAGCCCCGCTGTTGTCACATCTCCCTGTTTTACGTACACAACCATGTGCATGTCACAGTGAAGTACAGGAAGCATTTCCGGCCTGTAACTCATTTGACCGACTAGAATAATGCACACAGTTTACCAAAACTATACTTCTGTATTCCATACAGACATGTAGTAATCCATAGAATAATTGTGCAGCACTCTTGGCTGGATTGTCCTTAAATATGAAATGTGCAATAAGGCAAACAACATGTGGGCATTTTTGTTAGATCGACATTACATCTGAGGATAATTAAGTGCTGGAAGTGGAGCAACAATTGCCTGAGGAAGCAGCCAGAGAAGGCAGAGTCAGAATGAGCGATGATGGATGAAGCCCCAGGATCTCCAGTCACAGAGAGATATGTCCTCATACTGAGTCCGCAGAGAACCCTTTACGTCACCCCAGGGTGCCACATTTTTTTTTCAAATTCCTCCACCACCTTCATCCTGATGGCGTCACCTGATTGGCATTAATGCAGATTTGAGTCTTGGGGCTTTACTGTTTATGAAGATTTTTAAGTTACTGTGAGTGCAGTGCCATACATTACCGCCAATCTTTCAGGAATATCTCAATGACATTATTAGGCATAATCACTGACAACAGTCTCTGGGCGATTTGGTCTGACAGTGATAAGGGACTGGGTTTCCGAGAATATCCTCCAATCTGCCATCAGTATAAACTACAAGTACACTGCATGGCGCAATCCCAGCTTTTCTTAATCAATATCATGACAGATTTACTACAAGTTAACTGGCATACATGCCGTACTCATTGTGTTCTATGATGGCTCTAGCCTGAGGCAGGATCGTTAGTATGAGGTAAAGCTGCTTCTGCCACCGGTGGACTTGGGAAGCCAGTGGCTTGTGTGGCAGTGTAAAGCACGAGACTAATCCTTTCACAGGTAGAAAATAATAAGCCAGTGAGGAAGGGTGATACGTAGACTGAGGTCTCACCTCAATTCCTTTTCTGGGGATTGCACTAAGCCAGTAAGGCAGCAGTAAATGCACTGCGAATGTAAATTACAGAATGCAACATTATCACAAATGTCACTGTTTACACGTGGAATTATCCCATTTACTAAAGGAACAACCATTCCTACCCATTAAACACCCCAGAGTAATTTTCAGTATTTTACGGTATTAACAAAACACCAGTTATTTAAATTCAATATGAAAATGCATACAGACATTATTGTGAATAGTGTTTGATTATTATTACATTTTCCAGATTAAGTGCATGTGAATCCAAACGTCATACATATGCATGTTTATATACATATATGCATCTCTATGTGTATACACATAATAAATATATGAAGATATAACGATATAGTTCCTTAAGACATAATTTAGCCAGCAATGGAAAATTGTCCCTCCCCTTCCAAACACACACCTTCCATTTTATATATCAGCCAGTATACCTGACTAAATTACAAATGTTACACTAGATTGGTGTAGCAAGAAATAATGAAGTGCCGCAGCCCGCTGAAATGTAATTACCCAGCACTCTTGCTCTTAAGCCTATAAGGTGAAAGAAAGATGAATAGTGAAAGTAAAAACCGCTGACCCTTCAAAGTTTCATTTACGTTATGCATTTCCTTGCCCTTGTTATAAGATTTGGAAAGGTAATAATTTAGGGCATTTGGCGGTTGATGAATGATCTGTGAGCTTGTGTTCACACACACCAATTTATCTGTTATAGCACCAAATGCTGTGGCCGCGATGATTTAAAGGCACGCCTGGCTTATTGAGTCGCCTTCTAGAGACAAGCGAAGAGACAGGCGTGGCCAGGAGAGACGCCGGCCCCATCAGACGCAGGAATGGCCAGGAGAGACGCCGGCCCCATCAGACGGAGGAATGGCCAGGAGGAAGCGATGTTTGGGCTGGGGGTGGGCTTGGAGAGTGGGAGGCAATCAATTTCCTTAGTGCCTCTCCGTTATGGCGTCTTGCCCCCTTCCCTTTCAGCCAGTGATGCTTGCCAGTCAATCGCCCTGATTGAAGGCAAGTCTTCCAGAGGGATAAAAGTTCTGTCAAACTTCCTAGGGCCCGGAGAAAGACTCCAAAAGGATATTTGAATTAAGGGCAATTTTCCCGCCATTCCCACATTGGAAAAGGGTGGCAGGATACATGCGGCCTTTGATGCATTATGCATTAGGGCTGCCTTCAGCTGACAACACCTCAGCCAGCATCTACTTGAAAAGCAAAGGCGCTAATCAAAGTCGACACATCTGAATGTCCAGACACACACACACAGAAATTTACTAATCAAAAAGTGTATTTCCTAGGGCTGTCTCCAGAGAAATCTGCTGGAAGAAATTGGAATAATTTATTAGCTTACAAGTTTTCCTTGACAGTTAGCCCAAGGCTATTTATCTCTGTAATAGAGAACGTCTCCAATGTGGCAAAATTGACCAAATCAAACAGCTTTGATCAGAAAATGAATCTGGCAAGGCTGTCCGTCTCCAAGTCCCAGGAGGACAGCGGGAAACAAACAAAAAGATTTAACAAGTGGTTGAATAGAGTGAATGAAATTGCAGCACTGTACACCTCCAGCCTTGGTAAAGAACTCTCCTACTGGCCGCCATGAATTATTAATACCACAAACACAGTCCTAATATTTTGAATTAAGGAGAATGTAGCCCAGTAGATGGCTGGCAGATAGGAAAGGAAACAGGCAAGCTGGTTAAATAGTAACCATATGGATGGTGAGAGTGAAAGAAAAAACAGGAGAGAGGAAAAAGTGGTGCAGACTGCTATTCATTTACTCACTGGCACAATTTACTTTTAATGTGAAAATTAGCAACTAAGATATAACGGATATTATCTGCTGACTTTATACTCATTGGGGCCTTTGACACATTATGCATATTTTCTGCTAGCAAGTCTTTTTTGCAAATTATTGCTGTATACCATCAACACTTCAAATTGTCTCAAAAGTAATGTTGAAAAAATGGCATTGTGGTAATAAACATAATGGATGTAACAGACAAATCTCACCATATCAATGTAAATTGTAATAGGCTCCAATCAAGTTATTCTATGGGGTTTTTCTATGACAGATGTAGAAAATGAACTGTTTTCATAGTAAAATACATAGTGTGTGTGCAGACTAGAGAGTAAGCATAGCAATTCATCCAGGCTGCACAACTTAGTATACATTTTAGGTATATAGTCTTATGCAATTAAAGCATGCATGTTAACATTGTCACTGGTGTTACATTAAGTATGTGATAACATGGTTGTATTTTTGTTTTGGGGCTCTTTGAATCCACAGTCCACAAGAGGGAAAATTGTACATATTAAGGAATATAGTCATGCTACACTTTTGCTAATTTTAATCTTTTTACTGAATTTCAGAAAACCACTGAATATTGCTCAAAGTCACTAAGCGACCAAAAAAATTTAATGTATTTTCAGAGTATTGGGCATAAAAAACAGAATATCTCACTGTTCCCGTAAATGCCATGCATTGTATAAAATATTAGCTGTTACATGCTGAAAATCCATCCATCCATTATTGTGACCGCTGAATCCCCACTGGGGCCCGGAGCCTATCCTGGGAACAACGGGCGCAGGGGGGGAACCCACCCTGGGTGCACACACTCAGAGGGCCAATTTAGACAATCAGCCTACTCCACACACTTTTGAAGGAAACCAGAGCCCCTAGAGAAGACCCACACAAACACGGAGAGAACATGCAACCTCCACAGGGAAAGGAGCCGGGAGTGAACTCAGGACCTTCTTGCTGTGAGGCAGCAGTGCTAACCACTACGCCACCCTCATTCACAAGATAAACACAGAAAAAATAATCAGCATTACTTTGCAAGATTTTTTGGAATTTAACTGCTTGAAAGGTTGGACCTGCAGTGCTAAGCGTTAAGTGTAAACAGCATCATGGCAACTCCTAAGACAGAAGAAACGGGTGCCTTTAAGAACATGGCACCACTGGCCAACTGGGATATAAATTACATCCCTTTTGCTTGATGAATTTTAACCTCACACAGAGCTTTAAACTCCATTTGGACTTGTGCCTACAATTACCTCCTCAAAGTCTCCAAAGTAACGGTGCTCAGCCTAATTAGTATGCATTATCAATTAACAAACTTAATAGCCGGCAGATTGATTAGATCCTCAGTTGTAAGGGCAGAGCTGAGGCGAAACACAGAATGAAAAATCATCTTTCTCACACACAAACTCATACGAACACATGCTCACACACACACTTTCAAATAGACTAATCTTTCTTATGGGATGAACAATTGTTAACCTGTTACTAACCAAAGCTCATTTATTGAAAGACTGTCTTCTGCTGCCATGGTTCAGTGGTTTGTCCAAGTTCTCCAGGTTAGTTATTGCTATGATACTCCATTGCTCTGCATGAGACCAAACTCCTTATATGAGAATGTTTATAAATATTCCAATTACACATTATCTTCTGTCAGAGACAGTTATTTGTTTAACAGACTTAGCAACAGTACACTGTATTAAACATAAAACATGTGGACATGCTTTCAAATAATTGTGATAGCAAAATATGAGACAAATTTGTGATACACTAATGCAATGTA
Source organism: Hyperopisus bebe (assembly GCA_026777045.1). NCBI lineage: Eukaryota > Metazoa > Chordata > Actinopteri > Osteoglossiformes > Mormyridae > Hyperopisus > Hyperopisus bebe. The sequence goes on from JAODJW010000117.1 coordinate 11,028,441, forward strand.
CAATAGACTGGTGTTTCCAAAAATCTGCCTACCCATACATGCATCGTTGTTCAGCCTATGGGAAAAAGACCAATACGCATAAATCTTCCAGTTAAACCAAAAGAAAGCTAAAAATGCTAAAGGCATACTGCTGCTTCACAGGTAGTTTGCAGGCACCGTAAAATATCAGACAGTAGTAAATGCTACTGGTGTCATTAACATTCTAGACTGTGATACTCCCATGAAAAGGTAATACTTTATGGACAATAAAAACAATTATCAGTTTTGATTGTTCATCAAAATGACATTATGAAAGGCCTGTTAAATTTTTTATGGAAAATCTATAATTTTGTATTAAGATGTTTTTATAATAATATGTATGGAAGAGATACTAATTCTTCATTGGACCATCAGCACAAGTCATGAGAATTGTTAATGATAATGGTTACACATTCATAAGCACTGTGCAAATATGTAATGCATACAGGTGATGTCAAAAATATAAGAACCGTAGGATCCATTAAATGTACCCACAACATATATGGAATTGCGGGGCACAATTTTTATATCTATTCTAAGCAGGTGTCTCCTTATATATAAGCAATCTGCTTGTGTAACCCAACTTCGAGAGCTAGCATGACTGAATGGGAAGGCACCATGCATTTGTCAGGAAGAGCAATATTAAAGATTTTGTAACTCAGGGCGAAAAGGGAAGACATTATCATCTAAGGTCAACAGGGAGAGGAGCCAACACTGCGTGAGCCTGATTCATATGCATTACTTTGGGATAAAAGGAAAATAAAAACGAAACAAAGTCGTCCACCATATCCAGCTTGGGCAGTGTCACTTCTCCAGATGTGCAAAGAGCGCAGACATTCTAGAAGCAGTGAAGCATCATGTCAGCTTAAGGAGCTCAGTGTTCAGTGGTCAGTGTTCTGCTGGGCTGCTCTAAATGACATCTCCAGGTGAAGATGACGGACAGAGCCATTGTGCTGCACACCAAGCAGTTACCAAGCAGCTTACTAAGCTATTTTCTGATATACTGCTGATGGTTTGGATTGGCTAATATTTTTTAAAATCTGATACCTATAGTTGGAGAAATGTGGATTGTGTGCTGTAGGATTAGAGGAAATGACTGCCAGCCCCAGAGTCCTTAAAAACTATTTTAAATACAGTAGAATCAAATGATTGTCAAAAATCATAACAAACATCATGGTGCATTTCATTACACTAGCATTTACCGATCGACAAATTTAGTAGCACTGAAATGAAGACAAGCAAATGAACTCAAAAGGAAATATAACTTCTGTCACAACGATAAATATTATGCATTATTTGTTTTATTAATCTCAAAAAACATCCTTGAAACTCAAATCATTATTTATCATGCATCATAATTGCTATTGTACAATGAATACAAAATACTGCATGAATGTAGTGGTAATTGTTTTAAGTGTAAAATAGATCAAATCCTTTAGCAGATTTTTTGACATTGAATAGCATAAAACACTCTGTAGATCTAGAGATAAGTGATTGTGTTCGAGGTGGGAGCTATCCTCTGGAATAATGCAGCTGGAAATGCAGGCATGTCTCTCTGATAGGTAGCATTCCATCCTGTTAGGTAGCACCTCAAGCCAGAGTGACCACAGCTGCAGCAAACAGCTTCCCAAGAAGGCCAGTGACAGCAGCTGCTCCTCTGGCCCAGCTGCACCTTCTGGAGCTCCAGATTCTTTAGCTTTGCTGGTCTCCCCAGCCTCCCCCTTGGCTTCCACTTTAAAGACACTTTATAAATCACTATGGGGGTCCCTGAGCATCACCTGCAGGCGGCAGCACCTAACACTCTTATGTTAGCTTGAAGGATTTGGCTGCTAAGGGTATTAGGCCCATACAGGCATGTCGCAATATCCTCCATCATCTTCTGGATGTCCTTTAATCACACTGGCTGGTGTCAGAAGTCATGCTCCCTCTGCCTTTTGGTTTAAATCCATATGCATGTTAATGTACTGCTGTCCATTGGCTTGACAGGCCTGTATGTCGGACATACTGTCCCCCAAGACCGGTCCCCCAGACAATCTAAGAACTAAATGGAGTTATACTCAAATGGCCACAGTTCTGGCTCTCAGACAGTAGAATACCTGTAAGTTGCCTGTAAATTGTCTCTTTCCGGCTGGCTACCTCTTTGTTCCAAAACTCAGGGAATCAGACAGTAGAGTGAACTTGTTGGGTTTATCATCATATATTTATTAGTCAGGAACTCTTCCTATGGGATGTTGACTGGTTGACTGGAAACCAGGACTTCCTGTACTCCCATCATGCATGGGAATTGTGCAAGTCATAGAAAGCGATGTCACGAAAACCAAGCATGTTTTTGTCAGTCACTGCTGTCTCAATTATGTTTTGAAAGACAGGAAGACAACTCACCAACATTCTTTATACACTTCATAAACTTCATCACATTTTAATGGCTTTCATGGCCTATTTCAAGCAAGCTCCAACACAATATGTGTAGGTCACGGGGATGCCATTATCTGGTGACTCTGAATGCTGAACACCAGCATGGCAAATGCATTTAGCAGGAACAGTTGCATAACTAAAATACAATATGACACAATTATTAGGACCACAATCACTGAAGCATTAATCATGGACACATGTCAGAGCTGACATGTGGTTCGTATTAACTCAAATTAATGTTTTGTGAAACGGCACTGTCAAGAACACAACTTCACTGGAAAGTTTGCTGTCGCATTGCTTATGGTTAGATATAATCTGCACTGTGTTATATAATATACTCATAAAAGTACAATATATTTCTCCAACTGCTTATTCAGTATGGCACTCAGCAGTGGCACACACATGACAGGATGCCAGTCGATTGCAGGGCACATATACACACTAGGAGCAAAATACAAATTCTACCAGAGTATCTGTATAATATGCGGAGAACATGCAAACTACTCATATATTCCACAATTTCCACTCCTAATCATGGAGTTGTGCTCTCCACTGCACCAACATGCCACCCCTTTGCTGTTTTATAGCATCATAAAAGCATATGTCATGATGCAAAAGTATGTAGATAAATATAACCATACAATAAGATACTTAATCAATGATGGTCACAATGATTAAGCACAATTGAAACATCTGAATATAAAATGGTTTAAATTATTAACTAAATAATTAATTGCATGTATATGTATATAACATGTTACATGTTTGCATGTACATGTATACAACATGTTACATGTTAAGAACTTCATTCCAGTTGCTCATTCCCTGATTCCTTCCACAAAATCCCACAGGAATCAGGAGGCATAGATTGATGGAATATAGCATTTCATGCCAATTTCAGCAACAGCTATATTGTCATTGAAAGGCTTAAGCTAAATAGTGTGCAGTTAAAGCCTGTGGTTTGGTGAGTCTTGGATCTCATTGGGGATTCAATGACCTCAGTAAAATAAACATGTAGTTACAAAGGCTGTAGCAATGAAATATAAAATATGACTTACCAAGGTCAAATCATTCCACTACACACCCACTCATATGTCCTCAGATATACATTCATCCCTGGTTTCAACAATCAAAAAGAATTTATGTTGTACTATATCTAACTTCTATAAATTAATTAATTTAAAAACTTACCTATTAGCATAAATATAAATACAAAATCATTAGTGTCATTACATGGCCTACTGAATACAAACATTGTATATATGCAAATATTTAATTTTCATTAAGGGTCTCAAAAATGAAATATTCGTTAAATTAATTATCAATATAGCAAACAACTAAAGCTGTTATTGTTGATATTGCAATTACACAAAGTGGATGAGTTTGACAATGAGTTCACTGAAATGATCCACCATCATGCGTTTTCATGTGACCTCTTCTGCAATGACCTGTCTTTGTTAAGTCGTTAAAGTTTGATTTTAAAGCAAATTACCAAACTCAGAGATTTCAAAACACTTGCACATGCTCTCCACCAGCTACAAATTGACAAAACTCAACATCTTAAGTTCTTTGCATGTTTTTTTTGTATTTTCTAAGTCTGTAATTAAGTTTTTTCCAAGTCCTTAATTTAGGTTGTCTTAATTATCTAAAGGAATAAGGGGCAAGTTAAAGCAGCTTCCAGAATCCAGAATCCAGAGAAGAATAAATACATTGCAGTGGAATGCAGCCAGTTGTCCTTTTGGTTTTTGTCGAGTAATTTACCAGCAAAAATCCACTGAAAGTGTCAGGAAACAAAAGAATTGACAAGTCACAAATAATTATTATCAGCAGGACAGCAACCATGGAGTGGGAAATAGCTGAAAGAGAATGGCATCCCTGTCCTGTAGTCATGGTGTAGGAGACAGAGGGACACAATGGTGAAAACCTTTGGTATTGTAACACGAATAGTATTATTTGCATCTTGCGATATTGATAAAGAAACCATGACTTTCTCATCAGTTATGCCTTATGAACCTGCAGTAAAGAATGAACTTCTAGAACCTGCAGATCTCATTAAAAAATGAATGAGGAAACTGAGAAATGATGATGAAATGAATGATGAAAACGAATGACATAAACTGAGCTTTTATTGGTTTTATAGTTACCTGGGATTTTCTTCCTCCAAATGAATGGATAAGAAATGCTAAAATTCTGTTCACAAAATGACATCCTACTAGCATGCTCTCTGTCTTTTGTCTGGTTGGATCTCAGAGTAGCTGATTCATTAATTGAGGAATTTCTTTGCACATTCATGCCTACTGCAAGAAGAGAGAAGAAAGGAACAGAACTTTTAACATTCCACAAATGAATGCCAGGAACCCACTGTGAAACCAGCAGGTGATAGTTACAATAAAGCATCGCAGATTGACCTATAACTTAAGTGAAAGTCCAATCATGAGGATTAAAATGCATACGCACAGATATTTCCATGCATTAAATTTTATGAAGCATTTAAACCTCAAAGTTATAAATCTTAATGATCTTTTACAACAATGGATTCACTGCAATGGCGTCAGATTATGTCACTAGTTTGTTTGATTTTTGAATATTGTATTAGTATTCCAACAGTGTCTGTATAAAATAAGAATGCTTCATGTTTCCGTACACAGTCTTAGCCTGTGATGTAAATGTGTTTTTTGCTCAAAAATGACCATAAATTAGTCTATAGATGTAGAAAACATTGCAATGTATGGTATTGGGTTATTTATACATTCACCTGATATATAACAACAAAAATCACCAAGCAAACACATCATGCTCAATTCATTAAACTAGATGTTCATTTTCCCCTGGGCTGCAGACACTAACCTAAAATATTCTATAAATCCACCGATTTCCCTAATTCTCTTAGCAAGTATCTAACTCTGACATTTCACCTACAGTTAGGTTAATGGACATTTATTATATTTTCTAATAATGGACTTCTTATGTATATTATATAGTAGTGGGCCTATATGTATATTGATGGGATTATAATTACCCTCCTTTTCCTTGTTTGTTTGCATTAGTCTTGTTTATTTCATATTGATTATTTCCTGGTACTAATAATACTAATTCCTCTAAATGCAAATAGCTGCCTGTATTATTCCATCTGAAGTCGTAGGTACATGCAAATGTTTGTCTTCTGATAAAGCTTGTATCTTTGTGTCTATGTAGGATACAGACAGAGTTCACTGTAACGGTGCATTTGAATAAGCATAAACCGAGGCATAGAATTGTACTAAAAATTTGGGATTCTAATGCGATGCTCTCCGCTCAGTTGCTGCATCGCCCTAGTTTACAGTCAGTTCACACTGATGTATATTTCATTGTCCACAGCTTAATTTTGATTTATTGTCCATACATAAATTAGAAAAATATGTTTTAGAATTCCATCCCACGGAAAAGCTGTGCCTGATGTCAGGGGATTGGGTGATATTTAAGATGTCAGAAATACATATTGGATTAGTGTGCTTTGTTTCCCCACAACAGCAGGTGTTTAATCATAGCTGATGGCTGAAGTTAAATGCGTTAGGACAGCATCAGCCCAAAATGGGAGCTTTTTCTCAGAGATCGCGATAAATCATGCAACTGAAAGACTGCTATTCACCCCGAAATATGTGGCAGCTTTAACAACACTGTTTCTAAAAGATATTTATTTCATATTTTAAAACAATAACTGCATAATGTCTGCTATCTTTGAGACCAATTACAGCATTTTATATTCAAATGTACAAATTTAAGCTTTCTTCACTGGCGACAAATCGAGAGTAAAAATAATAATAATGCATCTTAGAATTGACCAATTAACAGCTTTTTAATTGATTGTTGCCTAATAACACCATCCAGTTGAATACCACACATTTAAATAATACTCTTGTATTATCTTAAGGTTTACGAATCGCGTACCATGTCTGTATCCGATTTTCATGAATTTTCATGAATAACAGAAACTGTATTGTGTTACCGATGCTGTTACTGGCAGCACTATTATCATCATCATCACCTTCTAAAGGTGATCATTTCGCCAATACCTGCTTGCTGATTGTGTACTGATATTCATTTCCCGGGAAGGAAAAGTGATGAGAAATTTCATCAGGGGCCGAAGAGAAGACGTTTAGGAGAGCAAACATTTTCAAGGTCAGCCGGTGAACTGTAACAAGCCAGCGAGATTCATGGCGAAAATTGTGCATTTTGACACGACCGAGGTTTGATTAAAAGGCAAAGTAATGGATTTAAACAGACGGTATGAGGATGTAGCCAGCCTCTGTCGGTTTCTTGCAAATTAGTTAACAGAACAGTGATGGAAATAAGATTGTAATATTTGGTAATGGAAAACAGAACCTTTATGCCTTTCAGACCATTGTGTTTTCTGACACGTACCAACAAATTACCCGAGCTAATAGCCTTTTTTGCAGGTGTCTTTTTCCCTCCGGGGATGTCAGCGTGGCTCCATTGCATTCAGAATTTCTTAAAATAAAATAGCCTAGTAAAAACGCCAAAGATACAATATAACATCAAGATTTGTAACAGTTGAAACAAATAGTAAAAAAGAATACATGCCACTGGATTTCATGCAGGCTTTTTTGCAAGCAATGTTAAAGAAAAAACAATTCTGCACGTACAAAATAAGATTATTTTTTACAAAGATAGCAGTGCGTTGATTGCTAATAAAAATTGTCTGTGACGGAATCCCATCATGTATCATGCATGTATCATGCATTATATTGACGGCAATAAGAAAAACAAACAATTATTGTATAGCTACTTAATAGAGACAACAAATGTCTAACCTTAGGTCTATTAAAACTAATGAGTTGTTTTTCAATAAATTTTGTGTTTTAAAAATATATTTGTTATTTTAGCCCCAGAATGGCTTTTCGTCACGTGCTGTAAATGTAGCTGTAATTCAGACCGTCAGCTTCGTGCTTCTCTTGCCGTCCAAGCCAGTTGAGCTTCGTCTTCCTCTTTTTAACTGTAGTATTACTCAGCTCAATGACACAAAGCAAATTGCATTTAATAAATTAGCTTAATGGATTCAGCAATTGGTTTGTGAGAGCAGTGTTTCCTTTGCTTAAGCAAAACATTTATATTCCATCGGTTGTCAAAGGCGTCTGAGGAACTTTGCACTGGCGCGCGAGTCCTCGCTGCGAAGGCGCGCCTCGAACCCGCTGTCTAGTGTCACCTTGTTCAAGTCGCCCAAGGCTATTTTTCCCGTTACAACTGCTAATGGATGATAATCGGCAGTCGTCTCGCTTAATTTTATTCTACGCCGACCCGCAGGGTGTAAAATCTGTTGTATCATTATATGTTTCATTTGACTTTTTCTTTTCACAAGATTGCCCACTAAAAGAAAACATCTCCCTAATGAAATATTTAATTCGTCAACTAAGGGTTATGAAAGAGAGAATGAATGAGTTGATAGGATAACAAAAACTGTGTCAGCCTGGGGCCAATACAAGAAGTATCAGAAGTGTTAACTGGTGTTACATAAAAACACAAGCCAAATTAATTAGTATTATATTTTGGGACTAACATCTTGTATATGTCTATTTGGGATTTTCAAACTGGTTTCAGGTTATAAAGAGTATCAGTGCAAATTAGTGCCTATGGGTTAACCATTTGTTTCCTTTTAATGCAATAAAAACTTTGGAATTTTTCCCATCTGCAAAGGATTTTCATGCTTACAATTTATAGTTTATGGCCTATAGCCTATAGAATATGATCTTCTGAAAGAGCAGCGTATTACAATTTAAAACAGCTAATCCAGTCCATATGTTATTCAGCAGGGAGTGGATCAGTGGAATGATACCAAAATAACTTCTGTGTTCCTACCTTTAATAAATGAGCATATGCAAGTCTAATATCCTTGCAGCTTTACCTATCAAACCCATGTGTTACTCATTATAATGTGTGCCCGCCAAATATCCTTCTGGGGTTATCCTAACGCCATGAGGCAGAAAGTACACCTGGATACATCTTATGGGCTGAATATAAGATCTCCAGCCCCCCCCCCCCCATTTCTCAAAGAAACACACAGGTAAGAAAAATATCTATGCCTTCAAAAATAGCTAGGGAGCTTTCAAATGAAGATTGTCCATTTTTCTTTACATAATATTTTCACCCATCAAGCGTGTATGTATCATATGAAATCTATACATAAAAACTTTATTATGTGTATAATCAGGCCATGCTTATAGCTCACATGGTAGCCTAATCATATGGGTTTGCGAAAAGTCATCCTAACTTGACATTGTGTGTTATTCACATCATTCAAAATGTTTTCTTTTTAATATTGTGTGCTTAATGGAAGATGCAGGTTAAATGTCAAAGACAGTATAGATGACACTCTCTTTATAGCTTTTGCATGTTTGGTTGCGCAAAACAATCTCATCTGACATTATTGATGTTACAGATGTTATAGTAATCAAATTATCAGCCTGTGAAGGGCCCCTCTGTCATCGGGGCCCATAATAAATTATGGTAAAGGTCATAATGCTGCTTTGGTTATGGAAGGTTTACATTGTAGTGCCCAAATGAGCACTTTGGATGAGGCCAGCAAAGCAAATGCTTGGGTCAGATATCATAGATGTCCTGCTAGATGTCAAAAAAATTGAGTGAAAAAACTGCATTAGGCCAAATGTAACTGTAAATGAATGAGAATTACATATTTATATATTTTTTTTCAGTGTAAACACAGCATTGACTTTCACATACAAATTACTTTTAAACTGGCAGTTCTTATTTACTATACATTATCTTTTTGGTGATTAATAAGAAATGTAGTGACCTCACAGCTACTCATGCTGAACAAATAACAATCAATGTGAAGTAAATGAAACAGTTTAGATAATTGCCCACAGAAAATTTAACTTGCCTCAAATTTTCCAGCATACTCAATGTTCAGAGTTCATTAATTTATTAGCACACTTTTAATTATCTTCTTAAAATTGTTTTAAAAATTAAGAAACTGAATAATACAACAGGACAACACAGTTTTTTTTTTATGTTAACACACTGGCTGTATTTTTTGTTCTTTTCTGAAAACATTAATCAAAAATGACATTCATTTCAAATTAAAATAAAATAAAATATCTATCTGTTGGTGGAGTAAATTGTTACATTCAGTGAGGAGGCAGGTATGTAACCCAGTGCTGTTTGTGTAAGGAAAATGCATTGGATTCCCAAATCCATTTAATCAGACTTGCTGTTAAAAGTTATCAACAAATCCAAAATTTATTTCAAACTATCATAACCAGAACATAGTGAAGCTAAAAATGAAGTTGCATATATTGTGATATGTGTGAATGAATATGAATGGGATTGTTTACAGTGATCTACATGAATGTTAGCATTAAAGCATGTGATTTGGGTATTTCGTGGTGTTTTGTGGGCCATCGGCCATTACATGCATTCAGATATTTTTTTAACATATCAACAATATAAATTATACAAATGAGTCAAATTCCAAATTGAATCCAAAATTAAGGGATTTTAAGCAAAAATCTGAAAAAAAAAATCTACTCAATATTAAAGGAATATATGGGCTAAGTGTATTTTAAGTAATGCTTGTCAATATGTTACTAAATATAGACCTAGGCCTACAAGCTGAAGGCATAATATATAGATGAATGTGGTATTAAGGCCTGTCTAAAAAAATCAGGAAGGTGAAACTTTTATTGGTAGACAAATGCACAATGCAAATAAAAATGCTAGTTTATTCCTCCAATGACAGCATTTGAGAGGCACCATTGTCATTCTCAGTTTATACTTTACTCCAGGTCATCACTCCCATCTCAGTTGAATTAATATACACGGGGATGCATTGTTTCTAACATGTTAAGATAAGATAAGATAAGATAAGATAAGATAAGATAAGATAAGAAAAAATTGTCCACAATGTCACTGTACGAGTACAATGACATGACGTTTGGATCCTTCTTTTTAAGTAAAAAGTAAAGTAAGACTAAATGTACCCGTTAGTTATTTAAAATACTTAAAGAAATGACGGAACAGTAGAGAACAAAGCGCGGATATGTTTAGGTTTCACACTGGCAGCCAATACGCAGCCGACACGAAGATTCGGGTCTCTATTTGGTAGCTGAAAGTGGACAACGGGCCACCAGACGTTTCGACAACAGGGTTATTTGCCGTGGCGGGTTGCTGTCACTGTTTGCACATTAATCCTGGCACAATTAGGTGTCAGCAAGCAGCGTTTCTGTTTGATGATAGCCTTGGGCTCTGCGTTTCCAGCCCTAATCAGGAGTGTAAACTCTGCTATATTTCAATTTGGAGAAGCGCTCTTCCGCTAAGAGGCCCCTGGCACAGCGATAAATAAAACGCCTATTTACTCCATCGGCACACTTAGACATCCAGTGCTCTTACTACCAGCCCTCTAATCATAGCCTACGTTTAAAATCCACTATAAATCACGCCACCCCAAATCTGATGATTAGTGAAGCCATTTATCCGCTAAAACCTGACAATGAACACAGTTTCCTTTTCTTGTTAGTCAAAGCCTAGGTTATTTTTATTGGGGATGAGCGTGCAGATGGTAAATCGCGTTATAGGAAATGAGGTGTGAAGAGTAATTTGTATACAAAAATGTACTGATGGAATGACCCACTCCCAGATAATTTTGTTTACTGACTTTTTTTTACTTTTGCAAATTTAGATTATGTTATCCTCTTCACTTTATTACTGAAAAGTAATTCGATAGCATAAACGGTAATTTATTTAATTTATATACTTCACTGTCAAGCTGCGGTTTGCTTAGAAAAGAGACATGAGCGATAAGCAATAGAACAAGAGATAACGGCGAAAATGCCGCTAATCCGTAATGTTACGACTTAATAAACGTATTGTTACTTGCCAATTAATAGTAGACAATTGCTTCTTTGGGAGCAAACCCAAAAAAGCATTTCAAATGATAACCAGCTAGCCACTTACCCCATTTAAGTGTTAATGGGGTGAGTATCGTCAATCCGTGTAATCCCCTGGTTTCTACACTGACCTCCAACGGCTTTAAACGGAGTGGATTTGAGTGAAGTGCTGCACATAATCTCTATTCAAACATTTCCATATGACAACGGCTTACAGACCTTTCCAATTAAAGCCGAGTCACTTTCTATTTAGTGTGTACTATCGAGAATCGCATGGGAGCATGCAGTAAACAAAGGAGTGTTTTAAAGCGTTTTATTTCGAACGGGACAAATCGACCACGATTTCCCTTTGAATCTATAAATCTCAGGCGAGAATTAGGGGATTAGATGTTGGATGAGGAGGGGGGCATGAGGGACGAGTGTAAAATGTATTTTTTTAACAAAACTGCTGTGCTCACCGCCTTGAAATGAGATGCGCATTTAAATTTCTGCCGTCCGCCGCCTGTGGCCACCGTGAACGTACCTGCCTTCTCAGTCCAAGGGTTAATTAATTGGGGTTCAATGCACTATTGGAAGAGCTATGCATTTGATACTACATCTGTGATTTAAAAATCTTTCTGTGTCCCATACACCAGGGAGGATTTTAAATAGGAAATTAGCATTCAGATAAGCGAGTGGTCTTCTCGCCTCCGAAAGGGTGGAATTATTAATGATGCCTTTGCACAAGTCTTCTACGTAATTCTGACCCTTTGCGAATGAACCTCCTATGAATGGAGAACCCAAGGGAGTCACAGTTTGATGGACTATCCTAATAAGATTTGACCCATAAAGCCATTTTAAGATATATATTCTCTATTACAAAATTAAGTCCACCGATCTAGCTACATCCACTATAAACTGTGGCACACGTATCAGCGAACAGGCTAGTTCTGTATTAAAAAAAAAAAAAAAACTAACTGGAGCTAAATGCCCCAATCATCAGAAGAATCCAATGTACAGTATCCCATGTACCAGTTTCCTTCAGTCTTAGTAAAATTGATTGATTACACAGCAATTATCTCCTAATTGCTTTGTACAGCATACCGAGAATAACTCTGAGGTTCATAGTGATTATTTAAAATGACAGAAAACCTATGTTGCTTAAATGTAGCTGCATATATCAATGTGAAAGAATGCCCAAAGAGGCAGTGTTTCAATGTGCCTCACTACCTTCATTCCCTGTCAAATTAAATGCAGATTCACCAAATATGATTATTGGTTTATTCCTCAACTAAATGTACAATTTAGCAATTCCAACAATTAGCTTCACAAAACTGTTGGGACAAATAAATGATTGATGCACAAAGGTCATCACTGCGGAGCAGACAGTAATTTCAGTTTTCAGGACAGAACCTCTTGTGTCATAATGATAGAATGCTTTTGGAATAAGCTGGAATGCAAGATTACTGTAAGGTCATTGGGGAACTTTATCATGTCATCCACGTAGCATTTAAGCAGACAATAAGGTCAAATGGCAGGCTAACAAACCATTCATTTCTATTAATATCGAATGGCCCAGGGTTTTACGTACATTACTATAGCTATAATATACCTACACTTCATCTAAGTCTATCTCTTTGCTTATATAGTCACTGGTTTCAAAAGAATACTATTGAAGTAGAATACATACAATGTATTTTTTTATTTGTCACCAATGTCTATCAAGTTTTATCACAGTTATTGGTAATGTGCATTTTATATGACCCACCTTAAGATACAGTGTGTAATTTATGCTTTGTGAATTTCTTTTAATAAATGGCAACAACCAGTAACCCAATATCTAAAGTATACTGATTCGTACATACACTTTGCCCGTGATATTTTATTTGATTGTAAGTTCTATACATAATAATCTATCGTTCATGCAAGATGATGTTCTGGTTGAACTGAGTGTTTCTGTTGTGTGTACTACATTGGTCATGTTCAACTTATAGAACCATAAAGAAAAACTCAAAAATAATAATGAGACAAATTATTGGAATGCTCCTAGATAGAAGACCTTGTAATAATTTGGAGACAAGAAACAAGCACATACAATTTTTTCGTATAAATAATACCACCTTACATCTTGTTTACAGAAAGCGTCCACTGCTTTCCTCGTTAATGCCAAATATGCCATTTCCAGCCTTTCCCAGCCAAATGCAACCTTCACTTGGACTTTTAAAAAGGTGCACTTGACATTTTTTGCCTCAGTCTCCCTAATTGGCCGTCAATAAACCGCTAATTTAAAAGCCATGCGGCAAAACCACATATTTTTTTTGTATACACATTTCCAGCCGCTCTGTAAGTGTGCCCATGCTTTCACGAGTGCGGTAGACGAGGCTAAGCAAAGATCTAATTTAAAGTGCCTGTGTGCTACGAGAGAGCGCCACTTCACTCTGGTGTTTTTATTGTTGTGCGAGATGTAAAATGTAGGTGCTCATTAGAGCCGGGGATCTTAAACCTGCTTGAAAAGCCTTGCTGCAATTTATCGGCAAAGAGCTTTGTATAAATCATAGTGAGCTTTAGAGATTCCCTTTTTTGTAATACTCTACTTTGTAACCTGCGAGTTGTTTTTAGTGCAACGTTTTACATGGTCAAATTACCGCTCAAGAGTACAGGTGAACAATTTGTAGTGGCTTTCTTTTCTTGGCTTTTTCTTTTCCGTTTTATGACTTCATTCAAATGAGAGACAATCGGGCTGGTGCGCCGCTTGTGTGTGCATACACGCGTGCGTGTGCGCGCGCGCCATTCCGTACTTGTATTTTAAGTGCCTCCTTTGTGAGATGTTCAGAAATAATGAGATGTTTATGCTACACATCACTGAAGTGTATACACATAACCCGGCGACTCTGACCAAAAGACAGGTAAAAAAGGGAGATACTTAAAAATAATAATAAAAATAAATGATTTTGTGACCCTCAAGACTCTCCCTCTGGATCTAGACCTCCATTGTGGGGTCACCATAATCAAAGCAAGAGATCCAGGAAAGCAGTTATTTAAGAGGGAAAACAGGGGTTGTGGCAACAGCTGGAAGGCAAGCCTACGTGTTGGTTTGTAGTGTACTGGCTTTGTCCACATCCCTGGCAAAATGAGAAGCAGAGACCTGACGAGACCATAGCAGTATGTTCAAAATGACCTCCACTGCATGGGCTTGAAAGATGCTTAACAGGATTTGCCAATAAGATGACTATAAAACACCTGCTGAGAAAACTGTTTTTCTATACCTTTGTGAGATTTTACCTGATAACAATGGATAGGTGATCTGCTTTGCTGCTAATGGGCAGATCGGCCTCCTTCTTCCTACACCTCAGCCAAGTTCAGGAGGCCCTGCAGTTCCCTCACACCACCACATTATTACATCGCCAACCTGACCAAGCTCACCCTTCAGATAAACACTGTTTATGATCTTCAGGGCTTCATAATGCCTCACTATGCCTCATAAAACAAGGCATAAACTTGCAGGTGAAATGAATTTACAGTAGTTTGTCATTAATGACAGAAAACCAGGAGTCATATGTATCCCTGCAAAATGATATGTGTTGCATTTAGGGCCCCTACCATTGTCTATCATGGGTAGTGCAGTAAACAAAGGTCCACTTTGTAAGTAATCCTTTACATTTTACCGTGAGACCACGTTACTGTTACCAGTAAACTGCCCATTAGGGAAAAACCTTAATTTTTCAGTCAGAAGCACTTTTTCATAATACAAAAATATATTGATTGCTATTCCAATATGCTATGTACACATCATTTCCTTAAAAGCATAATAAGAAATATTTTGTACCATGGACAAACTTACCATAATAGTGCTATTGAGTTATTGTCGTCACAAAAATAATTCAAGCAATAATGAAATACAAAAACCTTCAAAGAGGATCATGTGCAATAGTGACATCATTCATGTTAATAAAATGTATACCTGGAACTAAGACAATTTAAATGTATCCTATTACTAAAATTTATTTATACCTATTAATATGTGCTAAACATTATCAATAATTGCTACGTAACTTTGTATCATTTTGAACTGTATACTACAACAAAATAACATCACAATATTTCAAAAATTCAGGTCTAAGTTTTACCAAAGCAAGTTATCCAAAATTGCTATGAAATGTTTCACATATACGTAAAACAAATATTGTACAAGAAGTGTGATGGTTGATAATCACGTCAGTAAAAACATATTTGAGGATTATGTGTGCACTGCAAGATTATGCACATCCATAACACAAAAAATCCATTTACTGAGCAACCCTTACTAAATGTCATTCTTATTGCTTTTTGTAGATTTCGCAGTCATTAAATGGCTGGTGATACACTGAATAAAAACAGCACGTGTCTATTGTTTTACAGGGACTCGGATCATTTGGATGCTGGTAGGAGTCTAATGCAGAGACATAAAGCATATTATATAAAACACATACAATCCCATTATCTGCATAAGATCCATTCACAGTGCTGATGACAGGTTGAGCGGTGAGCAGTGATTTAAGGCAAGGCTCTAAAAGCCAGATGACATAAAAATACATCAGGAAAAGGTTGTGCACTCTAAAGTCAGAAAGACAGCAGAGAAAAAAAATTTTTTCCCTGAACACAAAATGTGCTCTTGGTCTCAACAAAATGAAACCTATGTCATAATTAAAAGTCATGACAACATTGGCCTTCAGGAGGAAGATGGACTTCGGGGTGATGCCTGTCAGCAAGCTTTCTGTGAATTTCCCCAGTCAATTATGGACTACGTACAACTAATACAGTATTAATCCTACAAATTAGACAGGTAGCTTACACACTGTATCTTCTGGCTTGGTGTCAGTGTCATTGAGCAGTTTGTTTGTGCGCTTAGCTCACTGCCAAAGGTTCAGTGGGAAATGTAGGTATTAAGACAACAATGGACCTTGAATTGGGCCAGATGCTAGTAGAGGTGGGGCTTTGGAATTTTGGCTCAGGACAAAACCAAAAGCTTACTGAGCTTACAGGGTCACCTTGGGGAATTCAACTAGACAGACAAACTTTTGCATCGATATCCAAGGAAGTTCTATGGACCAAAACTCCAAATCAAACAGGTTTGTGTCCTGCAGATCCATCAATGAGACAACAAATAATCTAGTTGTACCTCAGCATTCATTGAGGTTACAATCACAAGTGCTTGCAGCAGAAAAAAGTAAGATAATGGTAATGAAGAGAAGTGGACCAAGATGGGCTGCCTGCTTTATTGGAAGTGAATGACTCCAAATCGGACATACTGTCATTATTGGTTAGCAGCAGCAACAATCTGAGCTAATCTTTTAATGATATATCACTTATAACACACAATTTATCTTCTTGATACCATACATGTGCCACCATTACAGAAGTATTATGGACAACACAATTGTTTAGATTTTATAGATATATTTTGGCAACCAGTAACTTCTAAAATAAACACAATTTCATAAAACATAAAAATTCACAACCTGAAGAAAAGTGCATATAAAATGACATAGATGATCAGAGCTCATTGTGATTGGAGGCTGGCCACACTTTACGCAGTATTTGTTGCCTTGGCAAACTTTTTCTGCAGCTTTTTTCAAACCACTTTACATAAAGGGTAATACAAATGCAGTCGGGCAATAAATAAGTGTTCCACATGAATGTGCTGAAGAAAAAGTTAATTATTATATTTCAGAGCTGACCCTAACCCCCACCAGAGAGTTTGTTTTTCACATTTGTAGAAAGAACTCACCTTTCATCTCTTTTCTCCAAACAGACACCACATTAGTCTTGGGTGCCTTCAGTGGAACAGGAAAACAGGACACAAGCCCCTGTCCTGACTGCGTTTTCTGACACTTTAAGCTGTATGAACTATTATGGGACACCTCTAGTTACACAGTGATTAGTATAATTGTTACTGCTATAGTGACTCTAGCAGATTTAAATACGCACATTGACTGACAGACAGCTTTGTCACTACTAATGTAGCTCTGGTGTCTTGTGTTCCTCTTAACTATACCTCGCACTTTGCAGTCATTTGCACACTGACGTTTTAAAATGCCTTTGCACTGTGGTTTATGTAATTTTATAATTTCTATAGTGTTCTTTAGTTTTGTATATATTGCACTGTGGAGTGTTTCTCCTGTGTGTCTTGTAATACTGTCTTGTACTTAATATTTGATTCTGGAATTATGATATGTGCGTTGACTGGTAGTGTTGATACCACTATTGTGGCTTTAGTGTGCTTCTTGTTAAATATGTACATTGACTGGTAGTGCTGTGGGAAAGCATTGGGCTGTGAAAAGTGTGAACCGCCACCTTTACTGTAGCCCTAAACAGGAGGCACCTCATCTGCTGCCATCAAGCACACGGCGAACGGGAGCATTATCCTCACATTACTACGGCTGGCTTCCACTCAGTTTAAAATCAGCTTGACAGTGCCAACAAAATGGATGCTGGAGTCCAAAAATAAAATCCAGTTTCGGAACACGAGAGTGAAAGAGAAGAAGAAGAAGAGGAACTGAAACGAGATTTATCAAGGCGAAAACATTAACAAGATGTGTTACCATCCTGCAAACACAGAGTAACAAAGTGGAAAATTCAGGGCGATGAATATGATGTGTGAATGGGTGAGGAACGAGTTATGGTTTTTCTTTTAGAAAATGGAGGCTATTTTTTTATACATGTAATATTCTTCCATGTTTTTGTTTTATACTGCCCCCAGCCCCCAGCCCCCCAGCCCGCCACCTCTTTCATTTGATGAGGTTTTAAATAGCTTGTGTGGAGAGAGGGAGTTCTGGGAAGGCGCCAGGAGAGTGAATAGACGGAAGACGGCAGGCTATTTGAATACTGATGCGCCCCTACGTTTCTTCCATTTCCATTAATGACATGCTCATCAAGGGCAAACAATAGGACTCAGTGCCTCCCTATTTTCTCAGCGCCTGTCACCGCATGAGAGTGTGTGTGCGTGTGTTCGTGTGCGTGTGCGCACGGCGCTGTCAGTCTGGGGGCTGTGGCTGGAGACCCGCACATTAATGAGAAGTGCTCCCCCCCGTCAGGGCAGACAGGTGCTTCCGTAGCTGGGACATGCTCCAGTCCTCCTCCCTAAACTGCTCTCCCCTTCCCTTGCCGGCACCCCTGACAGACACCATGAAATGCCCAAATTAACAGGCCCATCATGTCACGTCGGCACAGCCTATGGAGGGAGCAGAAAATCAAGTTGTCACACCGGGCCAGCGTGATCGAGCCACCGGCCTCTCCGCCACCAGCACTGGCCTATAATAGCATGTGCCAAACAACTGGATGGATCACAGGCCGGAATATTACCTTCAGATGCATCTTAGTGTACCATTAATGGGCACGCGTGTGCGTCTGGTGCTGTGGGCTGTTATCGATGTTCTTCGCAAACGTGGTAATTTCTCATCTTTTTATTAGCCGTGTGCCGTACTTCCCTTGTAGCCACCGTCAGAAGTGAAAGTGCACTTTGATTATTGCTTGCATTTCGTTTCTGTGTGCTTGTGCTTATTAGAAAAAGCAAAACAATAGGATGACGTGAGGCTCAGCTTGTCCAAATGTTTGTTTTCCCATTTATCATGAAATCACAATTTTAAGGTGGAATTGTGCTTTGGTCATTTTGTTATTTCTTTTCCCAAGAGATGTATGTGCCCAGAGAGTGTTTAAGGTTCACTGTTATCATTAGGTGCTTCCAAGCTGATGTCACAGTGATCATTTCCTCAGAATGTCCCGTCCTTAGGTTGGGTCACTTGGGGCTTCACTGTGATATGTTTAATACCTAGTATGCATTGTACAATACATAGATATTTGTCTTTGTGGTGCTTACTGTTACACATCAAATATAAACCTGCTGATGAGATGATACAATTTGTTGTGATTAATTCACGTCATTTCCATTTCCAGCAGACAAAACATAGAATGTTAGGATCTTTAGTGTTGTCACAATGAGCTCTCAACCTCTCTTGATAAACTATGTTTGGATTCATAGCAGAGAGAACTGTGTAAGAAGTAAGGAACTGAAAATACATGAAGCAGACCGCTTCAGGGAAAGCAATGCTGAAGCTGGTGCTTCCACCATCACAGAAAAACTGTTAATAAAGATGGAATCTAAGCAATTAAGAACTTGACTGTGAAAGTACTAAATATTTAGAATGGCCGGTAACACAGCAGTTACCATGGCGATCAGCAGAAAATCAACAAAAACAGTCACTACCATCATTTCCCCAGGAGTATTATGTTATCTGCACTACAGAAATTAGTGTCATGTTGTGCAATAATTAAGTTAAAATTAAGCATTTAAGTAATGGCCCTTTGCATCTACTGCTATATTCATGTTCCAAAAATTAGCTCAGAACTTAATGAATTACCATCCTCCTCATCCACTTCCTTTTAAAGTTTAGCATTAAAATGATAAAAACGTACTTTTTAAAGAAAACACACAGCATTATGTCAGCATTTGACTAGTACATCACCAACTCCAAATGAGGGCTTGTGGAAAATAATCAGCAAAATGCAAGTGTAAATGGGTGGGCATTACGGCTGAACTGAAATGCTGAAAACCTTTTGCTGAAATTATGTCATCACCATTTCAGTTTGGTCTGGAGGCTCTTCTGTATCTCTAGGTCAAGGTGAGAAAAATTTGGGTTGAGCGATTTTGGTGAAACGATTGTTACATGGAAGCATGAGAGCAATGAGTCAACACAGCACTGGAAAGATCAAGACAATGCAACTGTACTTTTTATTGCATGTAAGAAATAGTCACTGTAGATAATCTGCTAAATGTAATAGAACTGTAACTGTACACATATTTTATGTGTGTGCCTATATATATATATATATATAAAATTTCCCTGACCATCTTTCACTGCAAATCAGAGGAGGTAGTCTGGGCTGCTATAGTAAAGTTACAGCCTGTTTTATTCACTGTTCACAAATCCTGCTTTATGGCAGCATTAAACTCGCACTTTCAGATGGTCCGGCGTGACGGCGCCCGTAAAGTGGAACTCCACCTGGCACGATAACGGCTGCCCAAAGCTTTGCGCCTTTTACCTCTCTGATGTCAGCCCATGAAGCATAAATGCACCTGCAGTCCTTAATCTGTGCGATGGTTATGCATTTCTTGTGGTGTAATCCAATTTATACTTTAGAATAAAATATACAGACACTCCTCTACTTACGAACTTTCAGCTTATGAACTTTCAGACATACGAACAAAGAGGACTGTATGTCCAAATTATGTTAATTGGGCTCCCGTTTCCTGTCCACAACATCAATTTTTTTTCCTGCGCACCAATTCCGCCTAGTTAGACTTCTGGCTGTTACTCCCGCCGCGCAGCAGAGTAGCGTGCATGTGCTGCATCCCAGTTCTTTGTACTTGCATGTACCCATAAAATGATGTTGAATAACAACTTACGAACATTTCAAATTACGAACGGCCGTTTGGAACATATCTCATTCGTAAGTAGAGGAGCATCGGTATATTGTCTATACTGTAGCTTCTTTTCCAAAGCAAATTTTAAATTGGTCACATTTCAGACTCAGTTTCACTTGAATTTTCACAATAGCTTCTATGAAAATAGAATTATCATGATACCAAGGGTCACCCTTCAATAAAGGAGACAATGGTAATACGGGTAAATTCTGAATATGTTTGTTCAGACACATAATTAGTAGCTCATAGAGAAAGAAACCTGTCATAGAAAAGCTGTTGGTTAGAAAACCCAAAACCTCTACGTCAAACAGGATAGCTGACATTTATCCGAACACTGACACCTCTGCTATAATAGCACATCCAGAACAGGGTCCCAGTGACTCTGGATCCCGTTCCAGTCAGAACATAGCAAAAGGCGGGAGACTTCATGGAACAGCCCTCACATCTATGCATCGTAAATAAAATCTATGTGGCATCGCTAAGTTTGCTTTCTTGACATGGAGCCAGTCTTCTACACCTATTCCTATACATACCCTTTAAGCCCAGCATGCAGATGTCGATCACTTCTTTTGGGTGATTCTGGGGGTGTCTAGACCAATGCAGCCGTAAGGTAGCTCTGGAGAGGCAGTCATGGCTACCACACTAAAGCCTGCAGCAAGGCCTCGATGGTTCGAATCGCACCCTCCTCCCTTTCGCAAACCCGCAGACATCCAAAGGCTGCCCATTTTAAACGATTAGGTTTATCCGCGTCTGGCTAGGCGCCCCCTCGTAACAACACGCCGGCAGCGCCGAGTGCCACATAAATCAGGGCTACACGCCACCAGCGTGCGTGTCATCATGGCAGATAAAGACATCTCTCCGGCCCGGCGACACCAACCGGCTCCGACTGGAGTGCCCATAAAGCATCGCCGCCCCCTCACCTCCTCCCTGGGCACCTCCCTTCGTCCGAAGGGCAATAAAAGTGGAACGAGCGAGCGGCCCCAAAGCAGCGTCTTCCCATCAAGCTATCCCATTAGACCCCTAAGAAGAAGTCGACCGTTTCCCCACCACCGCCGCCCCCCC
>JAODJW010000117.1:11068405-11088425 GCA_026777045.1 Hyperopisus bebe
GGGGGGAGGTGGCAAGATTAATTGAAAGAAGAGGGTGGAATGGAGTTACAGTAAACCCATAAAATATCTCAAAAATGTCTGAGTATTAAACAGAGCACTTTCTATGGAACATTCTAGATGTTTCTGGAATAAATGTTAACTTTGCTTTTAGGATGAAGAACACAGTTTATATTAAATTTCCAATACAACAATGAAAGAGCTGACTACATACTACTGGCAGAACATTTTAAAACTAGCAGCAATGAGTTTTGCTTTGGAGCAGAAAGCCACAGGGTCCAAATGAAATGTGGGGCTAATAAAACGTCACAAGTGTGTGGTGACAAACACGATCAAGGGAAGAAAATGAGACCTGCTGTTAGGCCTAATCTGTCTGACAATTTTGGCCCACAGTGCGATTCCTGGGACTTTTATAAAATGCAGAATTATCAGTGGTGCTTCCAGCACATGCTCGGATCTGACCACCTGATAATGGCTGGGCTGACTGAGCTGCAAACCTCCGGATTGCCATGCAAAGCACATTTCTGATGATTGGCGTTTGGTGCTGATTGATCCCCCATCTCTCCTGCCCGGAGCGGCTTTCTGATAACACCATCGATCGCCACGCTGCCGATCGGTTCTCATTTTCTGATTTGGACCAGGGCAATTAAGAAGGTGAGTAATTGTGATTACACTACTACAGAATCAATTGTATTTGATGGAGTTCTTTGGGGGGGGGGGGGGTGCTTCTTTGGGAGGAGCAACAAGAAAGAAATTGACGAATGGTTTTGCATTGTATTACTTCTGTATGCAGATACACCTTTGCTGCATAAGAGCATTATAACCAAAGTGCATTTTAATAAACCAAACATGCCGCACACTAATACTCGGTGCTGGATTATACACAACAGAAATTAATTCACCTCTAAGTGTGGGTGATATTTCATTTTTGGTGGACCCCCCCCCAGTACTATGACACTTGTAGGATGAATAATTAGCATAATGGCCATTCTGAATGTGTAAAGCTTTAGGTGTATTAATTCATGACAGCCTCCACACCCTTGCAGAATCTGCCAAGCCGCGCAGATTAAGAGCAGCTCCGCATCTCTGAGCCCCCAGGGGATGGAGGAAAGCATGTGATGTGAGATGATGAACTGCATGTTTAAAACGACGCGTCTGATGGGGTCATGGGACAATGCTTCCTGCCTTAAGGACTAATCTGAAGGGTTTTCTTGCTGCAGATAAAATGTTTCATCACAGGCTTGGAGAAGTACAATGGTTATTCTTCAAGAAAACCCTTTTGAGTCATGTGTACTTCTCTTCTGAGGTATCAAACAACAGCCGACAGCAGGAAAAGCGGTTTGACTATGGTTGGATGGATGGATGGATGGACGAAAACGGGCTAAAATTCACTAAACAAGCATCTTGGAGCCAGATAAATAAAAAAGAAAACAGGTATTCCCCCTCAATGTCATTATAACCAAACTAATTAAATTTAGACCAGCCAAAACATACAAAAATAAAAAAGACATCAGCGACATACATAAGAAAGGGTGAGTTTATGCAGTACATTACACAGGAAACTCAGACAGCGAGAAAAAAAACCATATTAACACATCCTGGTTTCATTTGAAAAAATGAACGATGGTTCCCAGATGAAAAGCAGCAATAATAATGCAACGATTTCGCTCTCACTGCTGCAGACCTAACAGTCCGTAATTTCACAAGCTGTGTCATTGGGCTCACATTGTTCTGATCATTAAGAATAATCCCACTTTAATGCAACAGGCTAATCTATTTACAGCGATATTATTCATATCTAGGCATTCTACAATATCGATCAACGCTGCTCACCTAATAAGAAAATAATAAACAATTACTTGCCCCCATGGAGGGAAAGGATTGTTTTTCTTAAAATCTCACCAGGGCAGCAGACCTTCCAAAGTAAAAGAGAATGAATAAGGAAGAACGATTTTCCCAGAAATCAATAAAATATAACAGAACTGGCAGTGTTGTCACTGGGTCCAGAGAAGCATTTATTGCTAAAACGTTATTTCCACTTTGTTGAAAAGGATAGAGTGACAAAGTGCTTAGATCAGGGGCCTCTGGAACAGGGGCCCCTCACCACCAAAGCAGAAACAGGGGCCCCCTCACCACCAGAGCGGGAATGGGGGCCCCACACCACCAGAGCAGGAACAGGGGCCCCCTCGCCACCAAAGCGGGAAAGGGGGCCCCACACCACCAGAGCAGGAACAGGGGCCCCCTCGCCACCAAAGCGGGAATGGGGGCCCCACACCACCAGAGCAGGAACAGGGGCCCCCTCGCCACCAGAGCGGGAATGGGGGCCCCACACCACCAGAGCAGGAACGTGAGCTTCTTACCAAAGCTGGAAGCTGGCAGCTTGAGTGGAGTCATTGAAGTCGATGCCCATGGACACGGTGATGGAGGCGTCAGGCTCCAGGCGCTCTGGAAGGGTGAGTGAGGAAGGGAGAGGGGGCAGGGCGACGAGGCAGACGCGGCTATGAGGTACCTACAGACACCACCAGTACTACCTGATCAAAGACTCAAAGCAGGTGTTTAACATCTTTCCACTAAAATATGACCAGGAGAATGATGAAGCTGACTGTACTCTGGGCCTTTGACAATCGAAATCCAAAACCAGAACTCAGCATAGACTGCTTTGCTAGCACAGGAACTGCACTGGCCTATATACAATACATATAAATCAATAAATCAAAGTCTTTTTTCGTTTTAAGAGGTGTGGGTACTGTGAACATACATGAATGAATTACACTGCATCAGAGTATGTGTCTGGAGATTTTTGGGGGACAGAATAACAGAGGGAGCAGACGGAGCGACGGGTCTCCATCACGGCCACACTCACCGATGGCGGCAAAGCGGTGGAGGCTGAGCGCCGGTGGGGAGGCCTCCCCCACGCGCAGATCCTGCACCGGCTGCTCGCCGCAGTTGGTGAAGGTGAGCTGCACGGACACCATGCGTGGGTCGTAGATGCACGGCTGCCGAGGGAAGTGGTAACATGCCGCCAGGCCCTTGCCACTCATGCGGTGCAGCAGCTCGTGGGACATGTGGGGCACGAAGACCGGGGAGCTGACCTGGGGCGCGGGCAGGGGGGGGGCAAAGAGTCAGGGCACGGCGCGCATGCCTCGCAGCTTCCATTAACACCGCAGCTCAAATGCGTCCTCTGATGCGTATGCATGTCGAGTGAAACATAATCAAATCAAGGCAGACTTTCTGGGGGGGGGAGCGGAGGGCGTATAAAAAAAAGCATTTCCGGTTACAAAAACGTCCATTTTTCAGCTTCTCTTAGCTTCCCTTTTATATTTAATATTTTGTCTTGAAACTGAATTTGACACACCTACAATACAGAAGCACATCCCTCCATTACGGGCGACAGGAGCTCACGCCTCAGCCTCCTCAATTAACATCAATTCAAACAGCAAATCTATTCGCTGGCCGGGGGACAATTTCACAAACTAGCTTTAAAAAGGACAAGTAGGCTGGCGAGAGAGCAGTGGGGGGACTGGCGGGGGCCACAACAACTCCCATCACTGAAAACATGAGTGCAGACAATGGATAACCTGCTCTCCAGGGGCTAAAGAGGGCCTTTCATTTTTCCACAGCACTAAACTAATTACCATAGTGTCTATATAAAAGGACCGAAGAAGAATGGAAAGACAAATAAACAGAAACTTCACTTATTCTGTAAAAATGTATTTCAGGCCACGGAACATCCTGCATTAGAGGGGTTTCTTTTAGCTTGAAAACGATAAAACCTTTCACATGCCGAGAGCCCCGGGTCCACCGAAAGGCTGGGGTAACTCAGTCACCCGCCGAAGCAGGAACCATGCATTTACGAATTTGGCCAATGCAGCAGCTAGGGAATAAGAATGGATGTACGCGCTTGATCGCATGTACGTGTCACCATGAAATATGCCGAGGTTCTGCAACGCGTGGTGAACGTCTGCGCTGGTTTTTCTTACAGCACAGCATTGGAATAATCTTAAAGACAAGAAAATAAAGAAACTATAAGCAGCGGGAGTAATAAGAGCAATGGCGTTGAGTGGGCAGGGTACATTTCGATCCCAGCTTGTCTAAATGAACCTCGTGTAGAACATACCTGCATACAGCATATCACACAAAACATACGCACGGTATATTACGCATAACACTCACACAGGCGGTATATTAAGCTCAACACATACAGCATTACACACAACACACACAGCATTTTACGCATACACATCCACTAAGATAAGGCATATTACACATAACTCACACAGAGTATTACATATAACACACATACTGTACAGTACATTACCCATAATGCACACACACAACATATTACGCATAAAATATACACAGATACCATATTACACGCAACACCCACACATACAGATTATTGCACACACATCCACACACCTACAGCAAATTACACGCGCAGAGACACATCGGTGGCTATTTTCTGAGCGAACACTTTTAACGTCAGCGTGGCACCAGTGACAAATGGAAACGGGGAGTGGATAAAACACAAGCAATTCAATGCATCATTTATTTGATTCGCTCAGATTTGGAAAATAAATAAAACAGAGCAGCCTGACTGTATCAGCCGCTTGACATGTTGTGACGGGTTTGTATAAATAGTCGGACAATTACAACAGACACAACCTAATTTCCAGTGGAAGCGTGCGTGACTCTGAGCCCGTCGCTCCACAGACACGTATTTTATCACACTTTATTACAGCACGCAAATAAGCGTGGAATGAGAGTGCACATAACTGTCTACTTAACACTCACTGAAACATTTATAAGAGCCGTTTGCCACAACTCGAATCAGACGGGTAGGCAGCCGAACGGAGAGGAGCCTTTTACGACGCGCCACAAGGCAAAAAATAAATACTAAGTGTGTCAAACGACAAACTTCACCGGTAATCGACCATATTATGGGCGCCCATACAAACCGGTGGGATTGAGAGGCGGAGATGACCGACAAGCGGTCACCGGTGGGTGTTAATCCGTTTTAGTGCCGCCCTAAAGGGGGAGAGGCTGGAGACGAATATCTAACACACAACTGCAGACTTGTTCTGGAATGGAAACGCAGAAAAACAAGCAGATAAAACGTTATAGGGTAACACTGAAAGGCTGTTAGTAAATAGACTCTGCCGCCACAGAGTATATTTTACAAAGATTAAAAATGACAAAATGTTTCTGGCAATTTTATTCATTTAACCACCAAATAACGATTCTCATTATTATTATTATTATTATTCTCATTATTATTATTATTATTATTATAAAAATAAG
Organism: Hyperopisus bebe; assembly: GCA_026777045.1. Taxonomy (NCBI): domain Eukaryota; kingdom Metazoa; phylum Chordata; class Actinopteri; order Osteoglossiformes; family Mormyridae; genus Hyperopisus; species Hyperopisus bebe. Next base: position 11,073,704 of record JAODJW010000117.1, read on the forward strand.
ATTTTTTTCCTTTTTCCAATTTAAAAAACACTAAATGATTTTCATGTCAATCGCTTCCTTCCAGTAAACCTTGTCCAGTCTCTCTAACTGAAGGTGGCAGCGGAGGAAGAGTCAGCGAGAGTCAAATATCCAAAAGCAGCCAAGCATACCTGTTTATCAATACTCTGCCTTAACCTCAGCACCACTGCGGTGACACGAATCAAATGCCCCTGGCACTGAGAAGGTTAATAAGATGGCCTCTTGTCATGGGGGCTCCGCGATTGAGGCTACCCCCTACTAAAAGTCGGTGACAGAAAATCATTTTGGTCTAACCATCTCGCTGACAGCAACGCGCCGGATCCTATTAGATCAGAGCGAAGAATCGTCTGACCAAGTAAACAAGTTGTTGTTGAATTAGTAGGAGTCTGGGACAGAAGAGAGTAATAAAAGGTTTCCTTCTCAAGCCTAGTCAAGGACTGATCCAAGATGGTGAGAGACCAAGGGAAGCCTTTAAACAATTATGGCACAGAGCTCCTCCATATAGACCTCATTTTCTGTCACATTTCTGCTAACCTAGTGACGGGAAAGCCTGTAAAATGTTTTAGACCCAAGTAACCAGAAGCGTTTATTAATAATGTTTGATCCAGAGAGACTGAAACATCTAAAACATCAAGGAAACATATTGGGTTGTATCATTCTTGGCAAAAAGAAAACAGGCAACAATATTTTCTAAACATCCTATCCTCCTGAAACCATTTCAAAAGTAACAGACCACCCTATTCTTGAAATTTTGTCAATTAACTTTTCTAAAAACTAAAAACACTATAAGCTAATAAAAAAAGCACTGCACGAACAGTTAATCAACTATGCAAGCAGATGTTAGACAAATGCGTAACCATACTAAGAACGTGATATTTTATGCATCTTGTTTTCTTGTTACCACAGAACTCCAGGGCTGGGGGTCTGAATCCCACCTGTGCTGTTTGTGGGTGTGTTTGTGCTGTTTGTGGGTGGTCTGCATGTGCTTCTTCAGTACAAACACACAGTTGGGCTAGATGACATCACTATACTTCTCAAAGTGCACGACTATATGTGTGTTTCTTGTGATGGACTGACACCACATCCTGCTCCACGACTCTGACCAAGATAAGCTATTTGAAGAAGGATGGATGGATCGATGGATGGTCAAACAGTCAGGGAAATCAAGATGGTACAAAAGATGCTTTTAAGGGTTAAAAAGCATATTATATTCAGAATACTCATTTTAGTCATCAAATGATTTTTAAAAAGTCTGTAGAATTTCACATCAATCATAATTATTCAAATTCATACCAAAATAAACAAAAATAAACTATCACCCCTACCACCAACACTTACCATATATAATAATGAATTTCTCAATTATTCACAGTTAATCTAGTTTTTAATGAGTTCAAGCATTAAGGCCCTTGATGTATTTAACATACATTCAGACGCCAATGAACATTGCAGATGGACACATACCCCTGGCGACCTCCAATCATCCTACAAACGCACTTAATCATTAAATAGTGGGGATAATAAAGGTGGATAATATGCAATATGCAATGTGCAATGGGAAATCAAAACTGAACCACACTGAATTTACCGTATATGAATGAAACTTTCATGAATATTTGAATTATTATTCTTTCAGTGATATATTAAGTGTTAAGGATTGGTTACAGGCACCCAGGGTGTCCCACGTCTTGTACCCAGTGCTGCCTGGCTAGGTTGCAGGCCAACAGCCTCCCTGTCCTGGATAAGAGGTGTGAAATAGGTACCTCAAAAAGCTGCGGCTGCATATTTAATCAAAACGGAGTTGACCGAAATTGGTTTTCTCCGGTTCAGTTTTATCGCATAACAAAATATTCTAACTGAACTATGGTCAGATTTGGAATAAGGACATTATCATTTACCTGCCTAGTTCACATGAGGGTAGACAGGCAAAAAACTCTCAAGAGCTTATTCTGAGTTTCATTGTATTTTGCTTTTAGGGCAGCATACACTAAACTTATTTGGGGTGGGGTTGGGGGGGGTTGGGGAACCATACCAAAAGTTAAATTCCAGACTATGCACTTTGGAAACTTCCACAACTAGAGCCATAGTGCTGAAATATTCCAAATGCAAATTTTGATACATAGTCTAGAGGAATGAAAGCACGGTGGCAAATTAATTTTCATCTGAGCACAGATGCATCTTGCACTCCAGTACATCCAGGAGGCGAGAAGAGCAACTGGTGTGCCTGCCACATCACATGGGAGAGGCTGACAAACAAGACGGAATGGATGAGGGCGGAGCTACGCCCAGCTGGGCCGCCGCCTCCTCAGGCCCACGATCAAAAGCTCACTCCGCGGGCATTTGTTTCCCTGCATGCTAATGACCATTAGTGATCACTGAAGGAGAGGCAGCAGAAACATGGTATGGATCGCCATCTCCATCACGGGATTAAAATCCCGGTGAGATTCCTTGGCCTGACTTAAAATCAATGACACAAATCACAGCACTCAACGCCGTGGTCTGCAGGGGGAAACATCTCCAGGGGAACTACTGAAAAATGGGTAGGACCGCTTACAAGACAGTCTACTCCCAAATGGGTACATGACATCACATGTCAATGAGGCGGCCCCAGGACAGCACATGCCAAACTAGAAATGCACCGTGAGCATTGCCGTTCGATTATGGACAACGTGGTCCTGCCTTAAAAATCAGCAGAACTGAAGAGCAAATTTCCAAAACTTACCCAGTCCACAGAGTTTTCAAGAACATTTATGTGGACTTACTGAATTTTTTAAATTTAATTTCATGTTCTTCAATGGATTTACATGAGCACTGAATGGGTTTTGGTTCCCAATACTGTAATACACGATCAGGAAGGAAACAACAAAAAAATGGACAGAGTGAGTTTTGGAAATTTGTTCTTCACTTGTAAACTGACATGCCTCTGGGCACATGTGACCAAATACACAAGCTAACTAAGCATTGTACCAAAATGCACAGACCTCTAAGCCTGGCGAGACAGTGCCTTCCCAGACTTCAGAGTTGTCCAGCATCTCAACATGCTGCAGGTCAGGCAAATATTGGCACTGGGCTGTCATGTCATCGCCCCTCCGCAGCAACAGAACAGGAATTTATCTTGGAACTTTTGGGCGTGTCACTCCAGTCTTTGTCAATAAGAGAAGCTATGATCTTTAATAACACCTGTCGAGATTTACAGCTCTGACGAGGGACTGTCACTGCTCAAGGTCCTGCTTGGGCTTCAAACTGCTTATCACCAGCTGACAAACTGGACACCCCATGTGGATTCTCCCTAACACTGAGTTATCCTTCCTTTTCCAAGTGTAAATAACGGGAGAGTCACTGGGGTAACCTTGACTCCCAGTCAAGCCTCCTCACCTTTCAGTTCCCAAAAGACTGACAACGAAGAGAGGAATTGATTGAGAGGGTCTATTATGTATCAACTTAAAGAAAGCTGGCATGATTGATGAGGCCGGCAGTCACCTTCAATGCTCGTGACAATACCTGTATCCTTTTTGTCAAATGACCTGAGAAGCCTGCTGACACATTCAAAGTCACCATAACCATGCACTTTATTGCAAAGGTGGCCTGTCTGTGTAACAAGGATGTAAGGTAGAAAAAAAAAAAAAAAAACTTTTTTGATGGTGACTGAATGGGCAAGATGGCTAAAATTAGCATATCCATGCTGGGGGGCTTTTCCCAGCTTCTGTACGTAGATTTTTCTTACGACAGTGAATCCTGCTTGCTGACCACACACACACACACACACAGTCATCTAGCAGGTAATTAATTAAACAAAGCTTCCTTTAATTACAAGAGTTCCACACAACAGAGAGAATCAAAATATGAGCTGAAAATATTTATGTTAGAGGAATTATGGGTACAAATACTCATTTGAAAGCTGTAATAATTAAACAAAAATAAACTCTCATTCAAATTCCCATTTAAACAAAAATCAACTCCTATTACATTTAAGGGCATACAATAGTAGAGGTTGATACTGGCAATAATGTAATACCGTATTTAAAGCATTATGTATAATATTTATCTATAAAAGAAGATTGCATCTAATGATTGTCATGATAATAGCATAGCATAATGCCTATGTGGATTTTTTTTTATCTTCACAAAGGACAACAGGGTTGTCAGGGGAAAAAAATGTAAATATAGTAAAATGGTGATAATCAGCAATTTCAATTTGAGGATTTGGGCAGGAGTGAACTATATGGTGTTTAAAGCCGACACAAAATTCTGACATTTGTTTAATTGAGGCATTCACATTTATTTATGAATTGCCTTCCACTCAACAGATGGAAAATTAGCTTGCGTACGAGGCGGAATTACCTCATTAAAAGCAATTACGGGGGTGACATTTAAAGACAATGGTTAAAAGCCTCTTTGCCTCTGAGCATTATCGCAAATGAAAGCTCCTGGACAGAGGAGAGGAAGGGGAAGGTGGTGCATAAAGTCAGCATGCAAAAAAACAAAAAAAAAAGCATCAAAAAGAACGGGCCGGGCCGTGTCCGGGGGAGAGGCACACGCGCAGGCACACGCGCAGGCACACGCGCAGGCACACGCGCAGGCACACGCGCAGGCACACGCGCAGGCACACGCGCGAGAAGCCGCCGGACTGGACAAGCGACGTACTATTTCCTTTGGGCATTTATTACCTGTTAAAAACCAATCTTTGGGTGAGTGGCAGTTCAGGGTTTTGGAGAGCGGGGCCCGCAATATTTCCCGGGGTCTGCTGAGTCATAATTAAAGCTGAACCGAGTGGAATTGGAGAGGGAAGGTCAGCGAGGTGCCGAATGAGAGATGAGGCTGGGCTGATGGGCACCAAATGAACAAATTATGATGGGCCCCACTCAACGTGATGAGGTCAAACGCTTGTTTCTACCCGCTGACAGTTCAATTTCCCCGAAATGTCTCCCGATTCGCGATGAGCTAATTATGAATGAAAAGTTATCAACCGCCCACCCAGACGGCGCCTTAAATACTATTTCGTTGAGATCCTAATGTCAAAATGTTATTAGAGAGCGCATGTTGGCTGGGGGGGAGTGGGGGTTTCAAACACAATAACCCGAGTTAATCTAAACGCTATCGATAACCATGTAGTCATTTTCTAAAAAGCTGCTCAGAGACACATTCATCAGTGGGTGGATTAAAAAAAAGAAAATCCGAAAATAGCACAATAAATTGACACGGAGATTATTTATTATGTGCATTTTAAAAATTATAGAAATTCATTTTTAAAAATTTACTGAGGGTCCAAGGTCTTTATGCGTAGAGACAATTTTAAACCCATTAAATCAGAAATGTTTTAACATTCATTATGCTTTTTTTTTTGTAGAAAAACATTCCCTCAACCGCAGTGGCATATTCGGCATTTGGTGACGATTCCAAACCCAAACTAGATGCCTTACAGGCGGCTCCCATTAACACAGAGCCTGAAGGTTTCAGTATCATCTCGACTCCCTTTGATTGCTGCTACAAACTGAAGCAAGCAGACTGTCACTCAAACATTCAGACAGGCAAATGAGGTTCCCTCAGTCAAGCGAAATAATGGATGTGTGATCTGATTGATAGAATGGGTGGGAGTGGGGACTTGAAGAATTCTGGACATACCAACGGGTGAAGGCAAGTGCGACAGGTGAGAGTCTTTCCCACAATCTGTTTACTTACAAATTCATTTCTCCATGGGGTGCCCCACCCACGGTTTTAGAAACAGGACTCAGCGGATTTCTGTGTGACTTCCAATGAAGAACACACTCCATTGGCAATTTGGAATAGAAAAAACATCGGAGGCCCTCCTCAATCAGCCAGAATTTGACAAAAATCAAAAGAACACAAGGACCGGGTCAAGTGTTGCATGACGGCCCCCGTCTGGGACACATTCTGACACAAATCCAGACACTGATCATACAGGATTATAAACATTACCCAATAACTGCATCCAAGTCATACCAAATGTGGCCCACTTCACAAATAAGAAAACACCTTTGAACAGTAGGGGGTGCCAAACCTAGAGTAAGGTTTGCACCGGCGTAAATGCTTTACTTGCAGGCTGAACAGCTATCTGGGCAAACCCCAGTGATTTAAAAAAAAATAAAAAATTTGCGCACATTTTTTTAGGAGCTATCAGACATGACGTAGGACATATTCGGTGACCCTTAGAATTTCCATCAGGGGCGGATAGAGGATGGAGGCAGTCGCTGAGCGCAGACAAAAGCCTCATTTCAATTCTAACAGCCATAATTGAAGGTTAATTCACTGACTCGGGATTAACAAGGGGAGAGCACATGACGGGCAACCGGCAACCTTTAATAATACAGGATTAGAACAACACAATTATGCCAAGAATTACCATTATCAACCCTGAGTTAAAACATGCTTATGATAAAGAACAGTCTAATTTCTTTGCCTTTTTAAAATATTTTTCTTTTCGCTGGACTAAATAAAGCAAACTCATTAAATAAATTAGCTTTGTAAATGGATTAGCAAACTGATTATAATAAGAACCCTCTTCCATTTTACCGTACTCTCAAAGGCAGTGAAGGCAGTAACTAAACAGAAGGGAAAAGCAGTTTTAGGATCTGCACTGCTGTTACGATACAGGTTTATATGCTAATAAACAATTTTGACACTCTTTCCTGCACGCCCACTTTTCGTGGCATTTTCCCCCAAACAGCATTACCCAGACATCCCCTGAGCTGAAATGGCTTCAGCCATAATGTCCTTACAGAGATACAGGACTCCGGTGGCATACTGGTGGCTGCGTGTCACATGAGCTATGATTCAAACCACCCGAAGAGGGCATGACCGAGGGGCCAGCCTGGTGATGGGCAATCAGATGGCAGCCTGCGTCCATCACAGCAAGTGCAGGGAGACCCCCCATCAATGACCAGAACATTCAGGCTGGGCCACACTGCTCCAGCTCTCAGATCTCAAGGAAAGTGTTACAGTAAACACAAGGATCTGTGAGGATCTCAGGGCTGGACACTTACGGGGGGGGGGGGGAGGTCGAATATCAGGTACAGGGGGCAATGTTTGGTGCTCAGTGTGCCAATACTTGGTACCTGGGGGACTAACTGGATCTCTTACCAGAGACTGGAACAAGTCTAACTTAATGATAGAGCAAAAACTCCAGAACAGGCATCAGTAACTAATGTTCAGCCATAATTTAAAGACTTATCTTAAAATGAATTCAGACTCTTCTGATTATGTTATGGCCTGAACATGACAGTGATATTCTGGCATCTTTCTAACATCAGTGGGGTTTCTGCTATTTCTGCAAATCTGAGGGATAAATAAATCAATATCATTAGCTGACCAATGGTTCATTACAATTAATAACTTGCGTATTGCTGCCGCAATTAGAAACACATTGTTTTCAATAGAGCTGAAAACTGTTTTCACTTCCACAGTCATGCACACGACAGAAGACTGTTAAATATATGCCGTTCACTTAAGTGAAAAGCTCACACAACACAGGTGCTCCATGACTTATGGGGAGGGGGGTTACATTCCAATAGGTTGTATATGAATATAATATATAAAAAAATATTGTCACTGAATAAGTAACGAATTACCAGTAGCTGAAAAGAAAAGGGACATAACTGTCTTTGGTCAAACAGAAAAAAATAAAATAAACACTGTACGTTATATTGTTAAAAACCATGTGACACTCACAGCTGCAATAGAAACTGAAAGCGTGGCTGTATAGACGCTGCCATCACCCAGCATCAGTAAAAAGTATCGGACGGTGTATCGCTAGCCTGTGAACACACCAAAATTCAAAGCTGACTACTGAACATGCAGTAGTTTTACAGGAAAATTGTACAGTCAAAATATTTCAGTTGAGGAGCGTCTGTATATATACTGGCGAGAGCTAATGAGCATGCAATTCGTCACAGGTGATATTAATTTACAAAAGCGGCCCTGTCTATCCAGCAGAATTCGCGCTGAGCCGTAGCCGTTTAACATGCCGGATTAACCTCCCAGACGTTCCTTGAAGTTAACCAATCAAGTTAATTCACAGTTACTTAAATTTCCTAACGGGGCACTCTACCGAAAATGAGCGCAATGTAACCCATGGGCTCATTATTGAATTCTTACAAATTCCTGGAATATCAGCACCTTTCACCAAATGTGGGGGGGGGGGGGGCTTATCACAGGCAACATACGTCACTTTGCTATTACTAAGCATTACGGCTAAATGGGGGGGAAGCCGAAAGAGCGTCACTCCCAAAGCTGAGGGCCACTGATGAGACACAGCTCCGTCCCCTTGGATAAACTCACACTTATAAAGCAATATCCAATTACAGAGCCAGAAGCTTTGTATAATAGCCTGCAGAGCCCATTCCAAGAATAGAAAAAGCTGCACATATATATGGAATATCAGGGTCACTTTCTCGTCTATTTGCCTTATATCTCCATTCCTCAGATACTAATTAATTTCTCAGCGCTGCAAAGCCGCTGCAGCTCTGAGCTCCTTAATATGATTCATTTGGCCTTTTACACAAGGGAAGGTTAAAGTATATTCTGTAGGACTGAACTTGAGGTCTCCCCTGGCATTGACACATTTTATCCCTATGGGGGGGATAAATAAGGAAATTTACATGGAAGTGTCACTTTGAGATATGACAGCTCCTTAGAATAAACTCTGCTTTACATGCACATATTTAATGCATATATTATATAAAATCACTTCCTGTATTGCACTGTCCTTTCTTTGTATTGTTGTTCTGATCTATATTACACTGTTCTTTGTCCTATTGTCCCCCCCCCCCCCATGCATCTGTGGCATAGGAACATCACTGTGACTAGGGCTGGGTGATATCATATAGCATTATATCGCGCATACACAATAATCATGCACAGATGACAGGCGCAACATTTGGCCGGACGCCAGCTTTTCGGTGCTATATGGACATTTATTTACGCCCACAATTTACGCAGTTTAGTAGTATGGCTAAAATAATAATGAGGCTTTGTATGATGTCCAAAAGTCATTATTAGTATAAATATGGCATATCCTTATGTTTAATAAATGTGTCAGACTTTGAACTGCAAAAAGTACCACCACACCGCCAACGTCTTTTTTACCTTGTTTTTCCACAAGATCTCCTCTTTTACAAGAGGCTGCTCTTCTGCACCGTGACTTCAGTGCATATTGCACTGAGGTATACCAAACCGTACTATACCAAAACCTATTGGAATGTAACCAAAACAGTAATAAGTGGGGTGCTCTGCTAATCGAATTTAAGAAACAAAGTTTATACAGATTAATAACTTTTCGGTATCACAAAAACGCATCTCATCAATATTTAAGCTATACTACTAATCCTCTTACCAAATTATGGGTGTATAATAATGTCCATATAGCACCGAAAAGCTGCCGTCCAGCCAAATGCTTCTTCAGTCATCTGACCAGGGCAGCGCATGCATGATATAATATCGATATGATATCGCCCAGCCCTAACTGTGACATGTAACAAAATTTGAAGCTCCAGATGTACATGGTGACATCAATTGAGATTGTGGGCCCCATGAAATTATAGCGAATTGGGCCCCTAACCCACAACAATCCAATTATGTTCCCAAATTTGGGGCCCATGGAATCATCTTAAATCCCTGCCTCCCACTTCAAGGCACCCCCTGGTGGTAGTGATGGGAAGGTTGGGATTTAAAGAAGCTCCAGCCAGTATCACAAAAACAGACAATTCAGGATTCAGGTCCTAATTGTTCAAACGAACACACAAGCAGGGATGACAGCAGGTTCCAACAGAGATGATGTTAAGGGAAGATGAAAGGGACCCGGCAAGCAGCATTCCGGCCTGAACACCGCGACAGGGGAATCCTTCAAATGAGGAAAGAGTCGTCAGGCTGGAAAAGGTCAGCAATCAGACACGGGGTCTGCAGCGAGACAGCGGCCAATGGCAGGGAGGGGCCATGCACAGCCGAGTGCTGACAGACCAGGGGGGTTTGGGGGTGACAAAGAGAGGCCATTTGCCACTGAGGCAGGGTGGGGAAAAAGGTCAGTCCGCAAAGGACATCCCTCACTGCACACTCACCCGAGAAAGACAACTCGTCACGTCAGACAAAAGAGATGGCAAATAAGTTCTCACACACACACACACACACACACACACGCACGCACACACGCACACACGCACACACGCATGCATATACTCGGCAGCCTGAGGAAGTCATCCAGGCCACTGTGCGGCTACGTGGCTGAAGTACACCTCTTACCTCAATGGCTGGAGAGACGCTGGAGAGGGACAGGCCTTCCAGGTCACTCAGCAGGCTGGGTGAGAGAATAGAGGCCTTGGGCTCGGATGCTGATACGGGGCTGACTGCAGGGACAGAGCATGTGGAGTTAGTTAATGGTCGGGCATCACTCAGGCAGCGAGACCTGATGCATTCACCACTCACGGTGAATACCCAACCAAGTGTTTATAAAAACGGACACTTAATAACAATTATGGCTGTCAGGCTGAACAAAAGTGTTCAAAGCCCCCTAATATTATGTATCATATCGAACACATATCATGATCTGCGTATCATCCACTATCCAGCAGCTCAGGGACATGACATGCAGAGCAGAAGTCAGGCTAAGAAGCTTGGGAGACATTTATCACACACTGTGTTAGTTTAACCCAGTTAGTTCTCCATAGTGCTCATCAAGCTAAAGAACAACGGGCAGGTAAGAAAGACAATCTGACTATATAACCTGAAGTACTGCGAAAATGATTAGGGAATTACAAAAACATGTTTCAGAAAATTTCCTACTAAATGTATAGTCCATGTTCAATATTATTATTAACGACGAATGAATGAATGAATGAATAAAAAATAAAACCAATGCCATCATAATGCTGCCAAAAATTGCATCAATTCAGCGAATGAACTTAGAATACACAGAAATTTTATTGGAAGTTACTAATGGCAGTATTTTGCAGAAATAACTGATAGTCAAACTTACAGTCATCTAAATCCAGCAAGGACACCTCCTTTTTCACCTTTACTTCAGCCTATAAAAACAAAATAATGATGATTAGCAAACTCAGCAGAACAGGCCATTCCATTAGCGCCAATAACGGGGGACAGACCAAACAATGCCTTTGTTAACCACCGGAACTGTTCTCAGCTCAGATGAGCGCCTAACAAATTGGAGGCAGAACTGACAGGCCAGTTTGCAGGGAGACCCGATCTCGGAAGATCACTCTGCGTGTGCACGTGTCTCTCAGATCAGAGCACGGTGACCCTGGTGATCACCTCGATTTGGCCACTGGCAGCAAAAACAGCTGGAAGGACAAATTTCCTTTTCAGAGGGATAAACGTACAGAGTGCTGCTGTGGAAAAGTGGGCAGAGATATTGCTTTCGATGTTTTACTACAGTGAACAGCCAGCAAAGCACCTGAAAGACATCCTGACCACTTTAGCTACTGGAAAGACTGGCTGTGTCAGCAGCACAGGCACGACGACACAGGAAAGCGCTTTAGAAGTCTTCCAACAACAGCGTTTCATTTTTCACCAAGTGGTAGAAAAATCCAAAAACTGTCTTCTTTGGTAGACTTATTGATTGATGAAATGCATGAGAGCATGTTTCTGTAGGAAGTGGTACCCGCAGAATCTCTAATATGCCCAAGAAAAACACAAATTCAAGTTCCCAGAAATGAAAAAAAAAAAAAACTTAATACCACACATGAAGTTTACAAGCGCTGAATATTACTGTTACATATAATATGTGTTATGTTATTCAAAAAAATAAAATACACCTTAAGACCTTTTCAGATTATATAATGAATAACTCCCATGCCACCCCCGACCAGGAAAAGAGGTTAATGGATGAATGAATGGATAACTAAAAGTCAGCAGCAATATCTGACGAAACTTAACATATAATTTAGGATCTCCATGCATAATCTCATCATTTTAGTTTACACAAACCAACACAGTGTAGACGGACAGGTAGCACTGCGGATTAAGTGCATTTTGACCACTGGGGGAACACAACTGCATGAAGCCCTTTGTCTAGCAACACAAGAGAACAAAGGCAAGGATGGAAATTCCCGATTCAATGTCAACAACCAAAAATGCTCCAAATGCGGGTAAACAAAAGACTGCAAGGAATAAGGGCTGAAACGACAGAGCACACCAAACAGATGGCGTGACATGAAGCCTCCTCTCTCCAACGGAAACCACTTTCCAAGAATGTATTCCTCCACCCAACAAGTCAAGGGTCAATTGTTTGGACACCTGAAACCAGCAGAATTCTGGAATTTGGAGTGCCAGAAGGTGGAGGCTATTTCCCACTGCGCTCTCCATGCATTACCACAGGCCTTTTGTACATCATAATCACTGTGCTATGCAGCCTTAACAATAACCAACTCAAACCTGAAGAGAAACATTTAATCTCAATGAGAAAACAAGATTAAAAATGAAATAAACATACACATGTAAACATATCTTGCGGAAAAATAATATACGCAACATACTGCGTCAGCTTGCATTCAGCATTCAGATCTGACAAAACGTCTGACATCAATATCAATTCTACATCTACATTTTCTCCTGTGTAATTTTCATTAAACAGTCGCGCTGCTCAGCCATCAGAAGTGACGGTCTCGTTCCACGTGGCTCACGGTAGGATGACCTCGCATGGCGGGAATTACAGAGCGCGCTCCGCCACGCAGCCAGTCTCACTACATCGGGCACGATAAGAGCGCATTTTAAGTTACGGATGCGTTTCCTACACACAGCACTCACATAACCACCCCCCCCCCACCCCCCACTATCAAAGAACCATAAAATTTCACTCTGATATTACAGATAAAAAGAAATCTCCCAAAAGAGAAGTCTAATGCCAAAAACAAACAATGAAGTCAAACGCATATCCTATCAAATATTCCCCAATCGGCTATTCATCTTGGTAATAGAGACGGAACTTGGGAGCTCCACACAGGGCTTGAAGCGTGAGATTGAGGATTTCTCTGGCACAATGCATAATTCATGGCCCCAGCCAGCAAAGTGTGTAAAATGAGAATTTCACAGCGTGGCAAGAGCAATGGAGCCGGGGAGAAGAGGCAGGAGAAATCGCATTTCACTGTGCAAATTTTATTTCTCAGCCTCTCCGCATTCGTGCGACGGCACCATCGACGGCTCCTCCGTCGTCGTGTCCCTCCTGATGAGCAGATCAGGAGACGAGAATTTAGATAAACAGGATGGGTGGGAGGGGGTTCTTCAGAGATTTGGTTACTTAAAGGTGCGTGTTTCATGCAACTCAATGAGCGGAAAAGACGTGATAATTTATGGTGCATGCAGTAACAAAAATGAAGACTTTACAAACAATCAACCATCTGATTGCAGTAGAAATACTGTAACATTGTGGGAAGATCTGTTGATATACAAATGCATTCAAATAACTGAACGATAAATGTATTGCACATCTTACAAAATGATAAAATTAAGATAATATAAAATAAAAAATAAGATAAATATACAGTATACTGGGAAAGTGTTAAAGACATAACTGTAATAATTAATAATAGTGTGAACTATGACGAGGACAAAGTATTAATGTAATGGTACAATACAGTGAAAGTCAGGACAAAAAAAAAAAAGACCATTAGCACAATGTCTATCTGCGGTTTGCCAAAATGCATGTTCCACGCCTGCTTTCTTTGATAAAAGCCTTCATCTTGTTAACGATCATTAAGAGGAGTGTGATGGAACTGCACGGATTATCACACTCCATCTAAGGGGCACGTGACACTGATCTTTAACTGTGTCACCAGGGCAATGAGAGGCATCTTGATTGAAATGAGGGTCGCTGAGGTGTCCCATGTCGGACTAGCTGCAGGTCCAAAGCATTGCCTGCTTCATGTGGAGGCCTGGTCTCCAGGACGGCCTTTCAAGCAAAACCTCAGAGGCCTTCTGTTTGCTCACGAGCTACAGTATCCATCATCCACCCAGGTTTACCAGAACCATGTTTGCTGTTGTCATTTTTAATCTATTACAGCAGGTTTGGTCTTCTTAAATAAAGAAGAAAGACTCTCAATGCACCTAAATATTAACTATCTATTAATAGTGAAGACTAGTGATATAGTCAAAACCACCTAAACCAAGACCAAGTGAGTACTAAGGCCAGAGTGTATCGAGACCAAGACAAGACCAAGACCAAGGCAGGGCGAGACTGAGAGAAGACCAAGACCAAGGCAGGGTGAGACCAAGTCAAAATTAGAAACAAGTTACATAATACAACACACAATAAAATGTGGAGCATAGGCACCATCATGGGGCAAGGCAGTATGATTGAAAAAAATTGTGTCACAGTATAATTTGAACCATCGATGTTTTTTCTCAAAATTTCAACACAAATGTTTCTGTACAAATGTATTTTTTTTTTCAAATAAGATGCACCTTATTGGTTGCATTTGAATTTTAAAGCAGGATGTTTTACACCCAATTACAGTACTGTGTTAACCCTTAGCACCCTATCCATTTTTGAACGTTTTTCTATCCTTTCGATTTTAGGCTTATTATATTGTATGTACATGAGTTAGCCATATATGCTTTATGGTTTTGTTTTCAGGACATTCTCGAACGCACCCAATGACCGGACCGGGGAAACAAACTGAAACGCAGACTTAATACAGAGGACTAATGACAACAACCAGAAACAGCTGATCACATGGGGATC
>JAODJW010000117.1:11091579-11106798 GCA_026777045.1 Hyperopisus bebe
CATGGGATGGGGAAGCGATGGGGGCTGAAGGGCCTCCCCTAACTCTCTGTCTCTGGCCCTGCACGGGTGGGGGGCCGGCTGATGTTATTGCGAGCTCCTTTGTGTGTGTGTCTGTGTTTGTGTACGTGTGTGGGTGTGAGACGCTGGCAGGAGGAGGGAGGGCGGGGCCAGCACCAGCCAAGCACTTCAGTGAGTTAATGATTAAAACCGTGCTTGGTGACAACGCGGCCTGATAATGGCCAATCTAGGGCCTTTAGTGATGCAAATGGACAGCAAATTACACTAAGAATAACCTCCACTGTATGTGGGATGGGGGCGGCGGTAATCGCATCTGTACAGGGTTTGCACATGGGGATCTAGGAACAAGCACTTGCATCAGATGCAAATAAAAATCATGAGTGCACTGATGCACAGATCATGCCACATAGATACGGATTCCTTCCCCTGCAAAACACACTGGTCATGAACATAAATCACCAACAGTACGGTAATTACAATATCCAAGGATGCATGAGATTCGTATTAATAATTAATATTAGGAGAAATCATTAGACTAACGCTAATAAGGCCAGGAAGAAACGTGACAATAACTAACACTAATAACATTGCAAAGTGACTTGATAAAAGAGTGCACAAAATGCCATGTAAACAGTTATTTCACACCAGACTTAGCCCACGTGTAAGCACATATAAATTCCAAAGGGGTCATGAACAGAGTCGCAGTGATTTCTTCCCTAAGGAGACAAGGCAGAGGCTGGATTTCCACGTTACAGGACTTAAAGAACCGACAGAGGCCCAGTACCTGTCCTGGGGGCCTCGGCCAGCTGTCTTCCGGAGGACCCGCCGCTTCTCGCCAGACTCCGACTGGGTGGAGCTCTTGTCAGAACCTTCATCGCTGTTGCTCTCGTCCTCCTCGCTCCCGGACTCTTCTACAGATACGTACACAGACACACAGACCTGAGGTTTGAAAGGGTTTACAAAGACAAGCAAGCAAGCAAACAAACAAACAGACCTAAGCTGATATGACCCTTTTTTCCTTCCCTCTATGCAACATCTCCCAGATCTGCCCCACAAACCAGCCTTGGCACACAAGTCAGTCAGACCAGAACTGCTCCCGGCACATACTCCCTTGATATTTCACATTAATATACACATTTCAACCTCTTTTAATATAGTTTTACCAACTGTTTATAGGAGAGTAGTAGAAGTATTTTCTTTAATACACTGACAACATTTATTTGAGTGTTTCTCATTACCTCTTCATTACCTGACATGAGGCATTTCCACACATACATTATAAATGGAAAATCGCTGAACCTAATGCAGTTCAATTTAGAAAAATCATTTAAAAAATATCCCTGCAGCCCTGACCAGGATAAGTGGTTAGTAGATGGATGGAACACCTCATTTTTATTTAGTATAATATGATATTACTTCCGCATGTGATAACTACAGCAAGTATTAATCGCCAAATGAGAGATGTTCTTTGGTTGTTCATAACCTCATCAGCGAAAGGACACTTAAGTGGCCTTTAAACTCGCAAATCATCAAAATAACAAGAACACTCCTCCTACAGGTAAGAAAGGTCAAGAGTCACGCAAGGCACTATGCCTTTAGTTTTCCTTGATAGAAATTAGTGACATGGAACCCAGATAAGTTTAGAAATACACATTTTATCGTTAGTACACAAACGCACACTTTGGCTACATTTCCACAAATTAGTGAACAATACAATTACTTTTACTTGAGGTGCAGTGACAATCCAAATTATTCTAAAATCGTTCACAAAACTGAACCATGGTACTAAGTATTCATCTATTTAATGTTAATGTGGAACAAATAGCAAGTCATGATTCTTAAAGAACGCAAAAACAACATCTCGGCATATTGCTTTGGGAAGCCTGATTGAGATTAATCAGAGACTCATTTTAATTGTGGGTGCAGAACGAAAAAGAATGGGAAAAGACTACAAATGAGCAGGCTGCTATTATATTTCTCATCCAGATAGAGTGATCAAGACCAAGTTAGCATAATTTGTACAAATCAATTTATTTAAATGGTTGCCTAATGAGACAACATGTTGAACATCACAGTTGTTCCACAAAAGTAATGCCACATCAACTCTAAATCTTTGTTTGCAGCACTTTGCAAAACTAAGGCAAGTAAGACTTACTGAAAATTAAATGAAGTTAATGTAGGGTAAGATAAACTGACCAGCTTCATTTCCATGGCAACTAATCACCAGCCCCAGCCAGGACCTCCACTAGCGACCCCCAGCAAACAGAGATAAGGATGCTACAATTCTTAGGTCGTCTGAGTGGATCCTGAGAGCAGCTGGGCACTGAGAGTCAGAATGAGGCACATGGCCATTGGGCAGCATGTGAACGGCACCCTGATCTCCACCACAAAGCCCGCCACTACTGACATACACGCTAATCTGATATACAACAGGCCAAAACCATTCATGTCAATGATGAAAACTCCACAGCACAAATTCTAACCTCTAACCAAACGGCAACAGAGCGAAAGAAACTGGATGTAATTGTAAATCTAAATGTGGAACCCAACAGGGCAGCTATGCCAAAACACAAAGGGTAACGTATCCCTCCGCTGCTCCGTCAGGGGTGAGTACCTCATCTCAACTCCAGCAGATGTAGGCAGCTTCATTTGCGAAAAAGGAAAGGAAAGACCTGCTGTGTCAGTAATGTACTGCGAGCGAGATGAATCCCCCTGATTGTGCGCTTGGATCACAAATATTTGCATATGTGCAAAGACCCTAAGAGTCTCCATGTTCCACAGGGCAGCATTTTCGGCAATGTTGCCGGGCAACCGCCAACCAGGGCAGCTCATCTGGACGATCGGAAAAGTTGCTTACAGTCAATAAAAGTATTTCAAATTTCTTGCACAACATCAATGGGAAAGTGCCTGAGCACCAATGTCCTGCAACAATGTGTATCGTCACCCCGAGTCTCCATGCTGTCGCTTCTTAACCCGGGCTGTAAAAACTCTGCTCGCTGAACAATTTTGTGGGTTGCAGACTACAGCAGACTCCCAGGCAGGGTACACACGGGCAAGTGGTGATTCTGTCCATGACAGACGTAGGTGAAAATGCTTCCATGTATTGCTTTTCATTAACACATGGATTAGACTCAATGCCTTTTGAGTAAAACTGCTTTTAAATTATGTAGTACTAGTTGTGGAATCACAAATCTCTACAAGTTAATGCCTCAAATCGACCTGCTGGGGGGAGGCGGGCGAGTGGTCCAATGAAATGCGTTCATACATATTGTGACGATGCTCTGACAGTTGCCACGCAACAAGCTATGTCACTGATTAGACACAACAGAGGCTACGACGTGGAGGGATTATCCTCACAGCGTAGGCGACACGTCTGGCAGGATGTCCTGTCAGACCTTACATGGCGCTGCAAGACGAGATGACCAATTGAGTTTGTCTCAGTCAGTCACAGGCAATATGAACCCACTGCAGACTGGGATTCACTGGTTGGGCAAAACAGTGGATTTCATGATTTGGGGGGAGGGGTTAGGTCAAAAAGGAGGGCAAAAGCCTGGGCACTGCACATCCTGTGCATATAGCACATAGATAATACATACACACAGAATATTGGTAAAGAGAGTCTATAAGAAACGGTGCTTTGATACCTACCTTCACTGCTGCTGCTGTCCTCAGCACTGCTGCTACTTCCGGATGCCTCCTCCTCCTCCTCCTCTTCCTCTGAGTCCGAGTAGAACTTGTCAGACTTCGCTGGCTTAGCCTTGCCAACCGATGGCGCCCACTCTTTCACCTGGGCACCGGCAGAGGTGAAGAAACTTAGAGTCAAACCTGGGTACTCCATAATAGATGGAGAGATTGAGAGCGTTTACTTAAAGCAGAAGTGATAAGGGGTGAAAAAGATAAACGAAAATTGATATCCATTGTTAACGTCTGTACGTCCTTTTTTAGCTCGCATTACAGGTTCATGGCATGACATTTAAGCCGCTAGTTGCCTATAGACAAATTTGTCTATATCTCCAGAAAAATCACTAGTTATGACAAACAACTGAAATTACAGTTCAAGCTATTTCGAGCAGCTAGCTTTGTATTTTAATATCGCACAACATGTATGTCCAGATTGTCCAGCGGCGTCGCTTGTTATACATGGGAAATGAGCTGACAGACACACTGGTAAGAAGCTCTACAGGATGTTTGGCCGATTTAACCGTTCATGCAGACTACAGCCTTCTGATGACGCCTGGCGTTTTGAGATCCAGTACGACACAGCAACTATCAGCAGGGCAGGGTCCATACCGGCTCGAACACCTCCACATTCCTCACAGACTGGTCAGGGGCCACCATCGGCCACTCAGACAGCTCCAGATAGCCGCTGGCTTTGGTGTTCAGGGTGTGAGACAGAGTCCCCAGCTGGAAGCGATCCCTATCTATTAAGAGGAACAGGAGGGGAACAGTGTAATAAATAACACAGACCCAATGTCACACGGTCCAGTCTTAATCAGAGCTGCTGGTAATTGGCACTAAATTAGCTCAAATGTCACAGTATAAACACAAACTAAGAAGGCTTTTAATGGGTCAGAAAACTGATTTAAGCCCATAGATTACAATAATCTCCCCCATAATGGTCAATAAAAAAGGTAATCAGTCAGTGTGTTTAGAGGTGTTATGCTGAAATGTAGCTTCTCTAAAAATGACTTTACTGTGAATATTAAGAATGACAGCGTAGTTAAACAAGCACCATACATGTCCTGCCACACACACATTCAGAATTTTAATGTTCTCCTCTGTCGTCTTCCCAGAATGGAGACATCCCTCTTAACTCAAGGCAATCCCTTCCCTGCCCCAAGCAGCATCGGAGATAGGCAGGGATTAATGTCACAGTTTCTGCGTTTTCAGTAAGCCGACGAAAGCTCAGAACCCACTGACCTTCCTTCCGTGACGGTGACAGGCGCAAACTTTTAAATCACGTGGCCTGTCGGGCCACTACAATATGCAATAGTGAAGATGGCAGCAGAAATGACTCAGACACTGCCTTTAACGGCAGCCTCGACTCCATGCAGCAATTAGAGGCAGCGAATGCGAACGCCAAAGACGGGACGAGAAGAAAGCGCATAAATAAAACATGATCAAGAAATGTGGGCAGAATGGGAAATCTTGATGAATGGGGATCTAAAATGGTTTGTACACGATGCAAATTTCAGACCAGCAAACCAGAGTATGCAAAGCATATGAGCATGAATGATGATAATTTAAAAAAAAAAGTTCATGCTAATATTTTCACATTTTTAACAAAAGTATAGATCAGTAAATTCAGAGTGACAGAAATCATTTGCTACCAAATAACCATCATGATCCTCAGTGTCTATTTGCTTGCATTTATCACCCAGTGTGAAGACAGACAAATAATACTGGTTAGTTTGCAGGGGAACTGCAGGTGAGTGGACTGTATGAGGTTGTGATGCTCCACTATTATGTACTATGAGCTCATCAGCCTAAGTGAACTGTTGTACCTTTGAAGGTGGACTCCAGCACGGGGGCCGGCTTGGGGGCCAGAAGGATCCTCTTGGCGTATTTGCTGAGAGCGCCGCTCTTCTCGTTGGGGACGATCAGTTGCCTGACGAATCGGGTTCGGTCCCGTATGTCGTAATTCTGGTCGTACTTGCCCAGGTTTAAAATGTACTGAGTGAGCAGTTTCGTCTGAGAAAGGGATACGTGGAGGGGGAGGGGGAATCGAAAGAAAAGCAGATGATTCACGATTATCGATACCTCTGAATAAACATGTTTGGAGGTGGTAACAAAAACAAATGGTTATGGAAAACAAACGTGTCCCAGAGGGGACATGACGGACTTGGGGGCCGGCCAATTGGATCGGCGGGATGTTGGCGGGGGGGGGGGGGGGCACATGTGTGTCCTCCCCCCCGGCGGTGAAGGTGGGCGAGCTCTGCGGCCAGCTCAGCCATCCAGGCACGCACGAGATTATTAAACCGCTGGGCTGGAAAGAAAGGCGTCATTAAAAAATAATCATATATGGCAAAGGCGCCGAAGTCGCCGCGTGACGATAATGAATATAGAAATACAGCTTTAAAAAAAAAAAAAATGAAAAAAGAAAGAAAAAAAATGCAGGCCCCCAGGCTTAATGAGGGAAATATGTAAGACATCACAGTATGGGTGGGTGTCAAAAGGGGGCGCCTGGCTGCAGGGGAGCTCCTTTATGAAGAGGTACTACTCCCATCGTGTATTCCCCCCCAGTTCCCCCCCCCGTCGCACTTCCTCCCCTGAATTATGACCCATTAAAGGCAGCCCATGAATCACCGGAGAGTATTACTGCAAATTATTTGCAGTGCATTTAGCCGTTATCCCCAGCCCCCCCCTCGGCACCCCCACAGGGCGGAGACACTCCTGCCCTTTGCGGTGGCCGGGTAAGTGACTGACCGCCGCCCCCTTTTCCGGTTTTACCGCCGGGGCTAACGGCAGTCTTTTATTTGCAAAGGGGAATATAAGTTACCGGTCACCGCGGCGACTCCAGCACACGGCGGAGGCCACTGACATGGACGTGCTCGCTGGGGGCTGCGCCCAAGTCTTCCTGGAGATCTGCCAGCCTGCACAGCTTACATGCAGTCCTAATCGAACCCACCTGATACAGACAATCAGGCCTTTCTGTGGCATGTCAGCCAGCTATGCTGAAGCCGAGCTCTGCAGGGTGGTAGGCCTCCAGCAGCCGAAATGAGCGGCCCTGATCTACGCTTCCATTTACGCAAATGAGGCCCGCAGCCAATGAGATACGAAAAATTAAAACTGAATTTAATGGGGCTGCAAGTTTTGCAGGACAATGCGTCCGTCTACGATGCCTAATAGCTCAGGATCTTCTTTGCCTTTTAAACGCTGAAATCCGACACTGAATAGAACGCAGGGCGGGATGAAGGTTAGCGAGTCGTCTACACATAGTTTTTAAGAGTGCGGGTGGACAGCACATTCCATAAGCTGTTCATTGTTAATAGAAAGCAACACCCACAGCTCATGTTTCTACTCTGATACAGCTTGTAGGGCATTGCATAGCTCAGAAGTAGCAGGTGTAACAGAATAATATCCATTCCCTCTGCGGATCAAAGAGGCTCCAGGTCACCTGTTTGTTTTCCTGAGGTCTCTACTTGGCAGTGACCTGCAGGGGCCTAGTGGAATCGCACCAGACCTGCAGCAGGACATCCTAGGGAATTTCTCTACCTGCTTGGAGTTGGTGAGGTACAGCTTAGCAGCCAGGTTGAGGATCTGCAGCTTGACGATGTCCTCCTCGGCTGTGAAGGTCTTGGCCGTCTTCCTCAGCACGTCGGGTGCGATCTTGGGGACCCGCTCGCAGTACTCCCCGATGAGCCAGAGGATGCTGGCTCTGGCCATGGGCACCTGGCAGAGGGTTGCGTGATTCAGGTGGTTTGCCCATAAAGAACACACATGTACACTTTATGAAGAAAAGTATTGGGACAGTGGCCATGAAACCTACACAACATTTTTGACAGCCCATTCTAAATCCATAGGCATCAATGTGGAGTTGGTCCCCCCGTTTGCAGCTATAACAGCTGCCACTCTTCTGTGAAGGCTTTCCACAAAATTTTGAAGCGCATCTGTGGGAATTTTTGCCTACTTTCAAGGCCAAGCACAGTTCATCCCAAAGGTGTTTGATGGGCTTGAGGTCATGGCTCTGTGAGAACCAGTCAAGTTCTTCCACACCAAACTCCCCCAACCACGTCTTTATGGACCTTGCTTTGTGCACTGGGGCACTGTCATGCTGAAACAGAAAAGGTCCTTCCCCAAACTGTTCCCACAAAGCTGTAAACCTATAATTGTCCAAAATGTCTTGGTATGCTGAAGTATTAAGATTTCCCTTCACTGGAACTAAGGGGTCTAGCCCAGCCCCTGAAAAACAACTCCATACTATTATCCCCCCTATACCAAACTTTGCAGTTAGCACAATGCAGTCAGGCAGGTAATGTTCTCCGGACATACGGCAAACCCAGACCCGTCCATCAGACAGCCAGACAGAGAAGTGCGATTCATCACTCCAGAACACGTTTCCACTGCTTCAGAGTCCAGTGGCAGCGTGCTTTACATCACTCCATCCAACTCTTGGCACACAGTTTTTGCGCTGGGGTTTACGCCAGAGGAAGTTTGAAACTCTTTTTATTGCTTCCACTTTGCAATAATATCACCTTACAGCTGACCAAGGAATATCTAGCAGGAAAGAAATTTCACGAACTGACTTATTGTGAAGGTGGTATCCTATGACTGTAGCACACTTGAATTCATCGAGCTCTTCAGAACAAGCCATTCTTTCACAAATGTTTGTAAACCTGACTGCATAACTAGGTGCTTGATTTAATACACCCGTGGCAATGGGTCTGAATGAAACACCGGAATTCAATGATTAAGTGGTGTGTCCCAATACTTCTGTCTATATAGTATGCACTATAATATCAGAATGTAGCTTTCCAAGTAAATAATACAACAAAATACATATATGGTAAAAACTAATATTTTAACATATTCTGTCTCATAATTCATTATCAATATATGTGCATTACCACATAAATTAAGTAAATATATATATAATGTTAAATTAAGAAAATAACAGAGATACTACACAGTCTTTCTAATAAACCAGAGAAAAGTGCAGTACTAATGCAGTGCCTCTACAGTGTTTAAAACCATCTGTAAATGGGCAGCATTCAGGTCTCGCTCCTGCTGATTAAAATGCAAACGAGGCGTCTGCGTTGGGAGCTGCACAGACGTCTGCGCTGCGGCCGGCCTCACCGTGATGCTGTCCAGCAGCTTGGCCATGTGCTTGATGATCTCGCTGTGCTGGGACGGCTGTGTCTGTAGTAGCTTCTTGATGACCACCACGCTCTCCGCCACGACCGTCTCTGAGGAGCATATCAAAGCATCACCATCACTCTCAGCACAGCAGAACAAAATATTTCCATTTCTAATTCTGAAATATTATGAATAAAAATAAGGGCTGCACAATATCACACTACGATTATTTGAAATATTTGCACTTGCGCTTAATATCCATAAACTATCTATATGGGCAGTGGAGGCTTAATGGTTAGGGAAGCGCACATGTAATTGAAAGACTGCAGGTTCGAATCCCCAACCAGCAAGGCACCACTGAGGTACCCTGAGCAAGGTACTGCTCCCTGGGCGCTGAATTAGCTGCCCCCTGCTATGTCACGATGTCACATATGGGATAAATGCAGAGGACACGTTTCGTTGTGCGCTGTGGTATGACAACCAATCACTGGATGAAATTTACCCTAAATAAACTATAGTTGGACAGACTAGAATGTGTCAAATAATTTGTAGCCGTGGGTTCTGTCAACAGATAACAAATCAGCGCTGACAAATGCAATCTGATTAGAGGGTTTTAGATGATGTGTGCAAATATTTGTCCAGATGCCGGTTTTTCAGTACTATACAAGCATTTACACCCATAATTGGGTAAGCAGATTAGTAGTGTGCCTAAGATATTTATGACAGATGTATTGTGACACCAAAAGTTAGTAATCTGTATAAATTCAGCGTATCCTTATGTTTGAGAAATGTGTCGGATATTAAACTGCAAAAAGCATCGCCACAACACCAAAGTCTTTTTACCTTATTTTTTATCCACAGTATCTCCTCTTTTAAAAGATCTTGCTTCTGTTGAGCTGTCCCTTTCTTCACCGCTACTTCAGTGCTCATCGCTTCCCATGATATACCAAAAACAGTAGCATGTGGCGTGCTCCGCTAACGGAATTTAATAAACATAAGGATACGTTGAATTTATGCAGATTCATGGGGGGAATCCCCATGTTTTTTATCCCTACTAGTTTTTGCTTCCTCTCTGCAGTCTGACATCCCTTCCTTCTTTGGCTTCCCTTTTCACTGTTTTTGTACCAGTCTGTATAAATGATTTAGTAATTACTACATGTAAAGGGCCTTGGAGTGACACTGTTGTGAAAGGCGCTATATAAAACCAAAGTGAACTGGACTAAGGATAAAATCTATTAAACTGAACCTGCTAAGGGTGCCCTCTGTAGGCTGCTTTGAAAAAAAGTGAAATGTCTGTTCCAGCCAATGTTAGCTGAAAAAATTAAAAAGGAAGACTGACACCCATAACCATGGACAAGTTAAAAAAAAAAAAAAAACATAGCAATGTACAAGTCCACTTCTGTGGGCCATGGAAGCGGATCTGCCCATTGCACCTGCTGATGATTTACATACAGTGCGACCTGCTGAGTTTTTTATTGCATAAAAACCCAGTTTTATTTTTGTGTCAAACATCACTGAAGCTGCCAGCTTCCACTGGCGACCAGACCTGCAAACTTCAGCATGATCACATCTTAAGCTGACGGACAGCACCGTGCAGAGTAGCTAACGGGTTATTCTGCAGGTACGAGCATAACGAAGGTGGAGTAAGACTAAGAAGAGTTTTCCGGGTCTCAGCCGGCACCAGCGTCACCCAGGAAGCCCGTCCTCACCGTTTCGGTTGGACAGCAGCAGGACCAGGCCGTTGAGGCACGTGTCGGTGACCTCGGTGATGTTCGTCGCGCACCGGCCGATCGCCTGGATGGTCGCGGCGGCGAAAGCCTTGTCCTGGCTTTTCACATATGTCTGGAAAGGGGAAAATAAGTGAACGGGCAGCCGGGGGGGAATAAATCAATATTTTTGTACCATGTACTGCAACTCAGAAAGGACTGATATCAATTCCAACGAGAATGAACTGCAGTAATGATAAAGTGTTGGAGGACAGACGTGAGGCGAACTCAAAAAGAGGAGAGAGGCGGGCAGCCCTTAACCGAGGGAGGGAGGGAGAGAGAGAGAGGGAGGGAGAGAGAGGGACAATGGAAACATGCCTACCTGGAACTCCCGGAGGATGGTGGAGATGTTTGCCTCGTTGGCCAGGTTTGTTAGGATCTCCAGCTAAGAAAACAGATGTGAGGGCAGAAGGGAAATAAGTCGTCCCCCCCCACTCCCCCAACACAGACTTACTGGAAGCTGATTCTGATCCCAAAGTGCACAAGATGCTTCATATTGGTTCACACTAAAATATTCAGCGCTTGAATCAGAGATTTCACTTTGTGTGAACTTACAGTATCAGAGTCTGCAGAGACGGAATGTTCCATAACTCTAAATCACACACCAGCATCATAGGAAACTCTATGGCTGCATGTCATATTGTGGATATGGATATAAAGGCATTTTACTGGCCTTTGCAGTCAAAATGTACTTTCCTAACCCCAAACTAGCTTCATATGTATAATGCTGTGGCCAGTGCTGGGCCACTGTGGGGGTTTGTCATAGCCGACTACACAGATTACCTCCCGTTCAAACTCCACATTGTACAAGGCTTTGCAGAAGTTCATTTAAACTTCTTAATTTGCATTAATTAAAAAGTTAGATTAGTGCAGGGAGAGCGCAGTGCAATTACCTTCAGGGTTTTGATGTGGGTAGCATCTGTAGATCTCACAAAGAAGCTCTTCAGGAAAGGTTCAAACATGCCCTGATGGGGATAATTAAAGCGAAACACGCTGAACTGAATACATTTTAAACCTGTAAAAATTCCCAGGTAGGCGCCGCATTTTGAGTGAATGCATACGTGTATAAATATGTACACAGGATACCTTTTTTGAGCCTGAGAAAGTGCATTCAGAACACAGCCTAAAGGAACTGGCTAACAATGATAATTCATAGTGATTCATCATGGCTTAAAATATTCTATCAGAGAGCGAATGCATTAAGGATTCATTGAAGGGATAGATTCAACACAACACTGTCTGAACGCTCACTTAGTTACATTAAAGGGGGATTCCATCCAAAAACGACATTAACTTCCTTGTGCTACTCATAAGACAATTTCACACACATTCAAAGGAAATTACTGCCGGCATCTTAAAAGAGAACAGGCATTTTCTACCCAGAAAAATTGCTTATTTCAACAGTATTTGTAGTTCCATTTAGCAGTCTATGAAGAGTAAAATTTATGTATTTTGCACAATCAGCAGCGTTTCATTCATCTCAATATCCACACTTGCCACTTGGTATTCTTGGTATTTTCCTCGTAATATATTTAACTTGTAAAAACAAAACTGTGATGCTGTGGTATTTGCATAAAAAACTAGGTTCGTCAAGCTCTTTGAAGCTTCCAGTTCTGTGTTCACCATTGGCTTTGCTTTGAGGAGGTGTTTCCATCGACACCTTAAGCATGACAAAACGTGACAGATCCAAAGGTGTCAACCAAGTTACTTTGACATCGCAATCAGTCAAACGCTGTTCATAAAATTCCCCCGTCGGAGCAGTAATATCGTGAAAGCAAAACAGAGCCAAGTACACAAATCTCATCATTTGGCTCAGCAGAAATGTCTCCTGTGGGACACGAGTGTTTGCTCCATAGCACTGGTTCTTCCTTGATGTAAGGCCAGGAAACACGTCAGCTAACTTTTATTCTGATATCTATAGCTGGCATTTGTGCAATAACTTGTGTTGACATTTTAATCTAATAATAGTTGGTGTGGTACAAGTGCTACTACATCTATCACAGGGGTGGGGGCACAACTCTAAGCATCACCATTTCCTGCAGAAGTCACCTTACGTCAATGCTCTAATCTAGGTTCTTAGTTATAACAGAAAAACAAATTCAATGTGTTTCACCCTTGCTTAGCTTTGGTCTTGCTAACTTGAGAGCAGAGTAGTAGTATACTGGGCACCCCAAAGAGGTACATGATAAAACAGAAAGCTAAGCATATGGTGAAAACACAGACGATGACCAGTTATAATTCACAAACCAGGAAGGACCAGAATTCTCATTTTTCACCATAACAATAAAATTAGCATGCACTGGGGTAGAGACCTACCATGAAACACAGGATTTAACAGAAAAATGTAATTTTTAGAGGAATTATCTTTAAAAAATGGGCCTTACCTTTCTCTGAATTGACATGGTGGCAATGTTCTGTAAAACAATATACTGAACTTCTCTGTAGGACACAAGAAAAAGTATTAGTGGCAAGCATTTGGATGACCCTTAAGATATACAGAACACAACACTGATGTCTTTTTAACTGTGCTGTCAAGACTTTCTCGAAAAATAAAAGCTAAAACTGCAATCAACTGCTAGAACGAGATCTGAAAATAACTGGAATCCTCAAAAAATTATGTAATTTCCCATACTTCATAAAAGCTATTACATTGCTAATTTAACATGGCTTTGATCAAAATTCATGCTGATCATCGGAACATCAACTTATAAAAACATCAAGAACAGCCATAATAAATCAGGTTCAGAATTAAAATCCCACATTTGGCCAAATTTCTCAGTGTGGAGGCAGCGTGTGGGTCTGGAACGGCTTCTAACGAGCACATACTGGCTCTTACCAGCTTCACCTGTTACGGGGTCAAACCCCTCGATAAACCCCAGTCAGGGCTCCAAAGGTGATTCTCACCCAAGTCAGTCAGCTAATCCTAGCCTCAAAGGACGGAGTAACCTAAGACTTTCACTTTCAGGATCATACCGACTGCCCATAGCCCTGGCAGCTAGCAAAGCTAAGCCCCATACACCATATTTATCTCAAACACACTTACAAAAGTGTGTGACTTAAGCGGCATATAGGCCCAGTCATTTCATTAAGCTAAGCAGTGACCATACTTAGCTGAAAAATATTAAACTTGGGGGAAATACGGAATGAAAGGTTAACCTCCTATCTGACAGCACTAAATATGGACAAAATGTAGCGCACTGCAATACAAGGCATCGTACAAGATTCACCACTTGGTGTGATGGAAAGCGCCCCCCCCGTAACTGTCAGCCACCGTCCCGCAGTGCCGGGCGACCAAAGGCATCACCTGTGGCTGCGCAGGAGCCGGACCAGCGACTTGGTGACGACGTTCACCTCGTGCTTCGGGGCCAGGTGCCAGTACAGCTGGGACACGGCCATCACCACCTGAGCGTAGGCCGGAAAGGCTCCAGTCAGTCGGGGGGGGTGTTATGAAGGCAAAGACACCTCCCAAGACATTTCTAACCAGCCCACACACTACACAGGAGCAATGGATTCGCAACTCAAGACAACAAGGCCAGCGGCTGCCTACCCGTCAAAAGAACTGCTTAGTTATTTTGTAATGTCAAAGGCAAAATAAGAAATGATTATTAAATAAAATCATGACTGCATATTCCTCTTCATTTATATCAAACATGTTAATGTGGTATAATCCAGGGAAAGGTTTCAAATATACTGTTTTTTTTTTTAGTATATTTTTTTTAGTATAGAAGTAACCACGTCAAACAAATACATCAAAATGAAAAGAATGTAACCCTTTTGCCCTGCCCTCATGCCAAGTTATGGAAATGCAAGGTTGTGCTGTGTGCACAGTAATACATTAAGTACATTACTCTTCCTGCCAGAAGTATTCATGGGGAGGCGGGCGGGTCACATTCCTACTATAACTAAGTACAGAACAGACTGAACAGACTTCTAATTCCCCACATTAAATCTGGGCCATGCAGGATGGAAAGACAAGCCACACATTGTGTCATCACTGCAATGGAAACTGTTTGTAGTAACAAAAGTCTCCACTGGGGGCATTGTTGTCTCAACTGGTACGATATTAGTATGAATGACAAAATTTATAAGAACCATAATTTTAAAATGTCATTAATTTACAGACGTATTATCATTGTGTACTAAAAATACACAATGACCAGAAGTGCAGCATTACTGGTAATTTAATAAGCCATTGGAGTTTTAACAGCAGGCTATAGCGGCATCATAAAAACAGCGAAGGCCAGCCTCAGAATCTGGTGGCTCACCGCAGTGTTTCGGCTCTGCAGCAGCGGCTTGGTGTTCCTAAGCAGCAGCCGGTGGTCTGGATCCATCACATAGGGCCTGCTGTCGGCCTTGTCTTTCTCCTCATCAGAGTCGTAAAAGGTCTTCTCGCTGTTCTCATCGAACTGGGCGTCCTGGAAAATGCACAAATGCACTTGTTCTTTGTGCGTCAAACCCGGTGAAAAGCTTTGTCTACGATGTATTACAGGGGGTACTCAATCGGCGGACCGCACGATCCGAGTCATCGATCGAGTAACCACCCCCATTCGGTGAAATATCCCAGAGCCAGCGCCCCCCCCCCCTCCCCCCGTGGGCACCGGACCTTGTCTTTGTGTCGCTGATGGAATTTGAATGTCGC
>JAODJW010000117.1:11135821-11147642 GCA_026777045.1 Hyperopisus bebe
ACCTCAAGAGCTTCTTAAAAAGACATGAAAACAACAGCGAAACCATGTACAAATCAGCGCGCGACAGGGGAAACATAGGGAAACTGAATTGCACGGAACACCTGTTGTAGTGATGCCAAAACGGCGCCGCAAGAACCATTTGCTATATTTTCTGACCCCACTAGATGGTGTGCTTAGGCATGCTTTGAGCCCTTTTATGAAGATAGAGTATCGTCTAGTTGGCAGTAGTGAGCCGCAACCACCAAGGCGGGACACTAACACAGTGCAAATATAATGGATTATGGTATGCGGAGGGCCACTGAAGGCAACGTGGCTATGGTGAGACTACGAAAAGCAAATGGAAATTAAAACGTTGCTGTGTTTTTATATGCTAATTTGACAAATATTTTTAGAAATAACACTTTGATCTGTGCAATGGGGTGGATGTACAAAAAGTTCGATTCTTTTAGATTTAAAAACTAGTTCCACCGATTCTCTGAAAAGAACCGGTTCAGATCGATGAAGGATTCGTTCACAAATCGGACATCGTCATGGCTGTTTCTGCGTGCAAGTAGTGTTTTTGTCTCCGCGCAAATACAAATGAGTCTCCGCATTGTATTGGATTTGGGTACTAATACATCGTAGCGCCGGTGGAATTAGTGTCTCCCTGTATACTTGCGGGCCGTGTGTATAGCCTTTGCATGTGAGCCTTACTATCTAGTGTGTAACCTCCCCGCGTTTGGCTGTGTTACGGTCGTTATTTATGCAGTCCGTCCGCCACAATCAAGCTCTTTGTCGTCCAGTGAAACCGCTGCCTGATCATCTCTGTCCGCTCAAAGGTCTGAAGCATTAGAAAACCACAATCAAGAGCTTATGGGATTTACTGCATAGAGCACCATTGTCGCCTTCACATAGCTCCTTGGTTTCTAAGCTAACCTGAGTGGAAGACAACTAAAACTAAAATTTAGATTGTTTTAATTACTGTGGAGAAACCATGTAAATTATCATTTTGTGATATATTTTATGTAATACGTATACTCAAGTATACGTATACTTTTATATCTTATAAGATGGTGGGCATGAGAGTTGCATTTCATGATCCAAGGATTTACGGTCTTTATTCTTATTTTCTTTATCCTTTACCAATATGGTACTTTCAGCTTGATTTCAATTTTATTAGTGCAATACTGATTATGCATTTTGATCCATAATGCCATGCTAGTGAAATTTTGCTATATTAAGGAAATGATTTTAATCTTATCCTAACCTGTTTCAGTCAAACATTCTCTTCCTCGGTGTTTGGTGCTTAACCCCTGTGGATGGGACACCCCTTCCTCCACCTTTACACAGAAATGCAAATGTTTAAAATAAGTCATTTTAAGCATCTGTTGGAGAAAAGGTGGTGATAAATGTGGCCACCCACTGGACTGTTTCAAAGTGCTCTGGGAGAACGTGGAGCTACCCAAACATGTAACAAACCATGTAGATTAGCAATATACCAGACCATTAAATGCAAATATTTAAGTAACTATTAAATTATAATATCATCATTTAAAAAATATATACATTTAGATTATTCTCTATGTACCTGCCTCTCCAACTCAGCTCTAAAGAAATTTCAAATGTTTAAAAATGCTGCTGCTAGACTTTTAAGCAGAAACAGCTATAGAGCAGATATTACTTCCATTCTGCCTTCTCTACACTGGAGAGAGAGGTAAGGAGCACAGGCTGACACTGTGAAACTGCACCCGCCACATGACAAACCCTCTCAGGGACAACTACCCAAGTGCAGTCATGCAGCAGGTGATACCTCAGCACCACACCAGTTCAAATGGAATGGTGTGAAGTTTTTCCCTCGGGGGCTGGAGTGCCAATCCTGCCACCAACCCCCAAGTTTTTCCTGGAAGTTGGTGGACCAGCTTGTATGGCTGGATGTAGATTAACGTCACGCCTAGGATGAAGCAACTACAGGTTAAGGGTCTCAATCAATGGCCCAATGAAGTAGGATCACTGGCGTTCACATGATTCAAACCAGCAACCTTCTAATTGATGTCTATCCTTAGTTTTTGTTTTGCAAAGTTAAACACCACCACTTTGTTGGACTTTATCATTTTTAACCCACAGAAGACAATCCACAAATATATACCACGGTCCACAATTATTGATTTATCCACAAATGTGTATTTTTTATTTTTGTTGTGTAAAGTAATATCCACAAAAACAGAGTGATTTTTACATGTGAAACGTGTGTTGCACATTTGTGAATCATGACTTGTCTATTTGTGGATCTCTTCACATTTGTGACTTCCCTCCTATTGATTTGTGGATTTTTGTACCAGTTTGTACCGTTACGGAGCCCCTTAGAGGCCTGGGCGGGAAAATATTTTTTTAAGCAGTTTTGTGTTTACCCACAATAGTTATACACTTACTATTTGCTGCAACCTGATGGCATGGATAAACCTAAATAATACAGACATGTCTTATAAAGTGTGCTTTACACGTTAAACTATGTGGGATAATGTACACCATATAACTTAGATATTATGAATTTTTACATATTTATTGATAATTGCACTGTGTCCTTTCACTGGGACTTTAAGCAAGACAGCTGGGCTATTGAACATGAAGTGCACACAAACACTGAAATATATCACAAACACTGAAAGATTACATTCAGAAAACTACATATAAGGCTAATTTCACTTGTTGAAGTTAAGGTTTAAACTCGGACTTGCTTTCTGGAATGGGTTCGGGTTTAAACCTTAGCTATGATACCGCAGTAAAGTTAATAGGAAATATCTTTCAACAAAAACATGCCTTGGTTTTCCAGAATTCTTTAAAGGCGAATTTTAATTAATATTCCAATGTTTGTGTGTGCACTTCATGTTCAGTAGCTCAGCTGTCTTTTTTACAGTCACTGGGGGTGAATGGACACAGTGCAGCTATTAATAAATACGTATCAAAACACATTTGACACAGTACAGTTATTATTAGCAATGGAAGAATACTGCAAGGGACTGCAAAACTCTTGTGTTGTGTAAAATCATATCCACAAAAATATGGAGGTATTTGTACACGTGAAAAGGGTTTTGCATATTTGTAGATCACTTCCCGTCTATTTGTGGATCACGTTGCCTTTGTGACCTCGGTCCTTCTTATTTGCAGATTTTTCTCCAATTCCTATCGCAGCTGATCTGTAGAAAAAATCCATAAATACCAGGTAAGCTCTACTTACATCTGTGACATTTTGACCCCATTCTCAGCAAACCGGACTCTCGGGTCTTCAGATCAGGGCCTTCTTATTATCCCAGGGCCAAGTTTAAGGTCAGGGCTGCCAGAGCTGTGGAACAGCCGGCAGTGTGGATGGCGTCTGAAAACGTTTATGTACAGACAGGCCTTTTGTTCATGTTTCAATATCTTTGTTTTATTTTTTTGTGAAGCACTATGTGACATTTCATCCAGACAGGTACTATATAAATAAAATATTCACTAAAACATTCATTTATATCCTCCTTTGGTATCCTCCCAAACACATGCAGTTAGGTGAAATAGCATCTGTATATATGCCATAGTTTGTAATTGTGTGTGAGTGTGTGCGCGTGTGTGTGTGCCCCTGATGGACTGGCATCCAGTGCAGAATGTGCTGCCTGGTGCCCTCTGATGCCTGGAAAATACTCCCCTCCTCAGAACTCTGGAAGATAAATGGATGTTTGTGCTGTCACCACCGTGTGGCGTGAGCAACGCCAACCCAGTGCTGCAGAGCAGCAAAGGGCGCCATCGTTAATCAGTGACGTGACCCATTTAAATTCTGACTCTCCTTTACCTAATTGCTGAGTCTTGCTTGTATGATTGCCAATGGGAAGGCATTTCTTTCAAACTCTATTTTTGCCCTGGTTGGTCCTTGTTGGAAAGCTCTTGATTTTGCCTGATTTACATATAATAAATACTAGGAATCAGTGGCGTTGGAAGGAGTCTGACATTGGGGAGGATCGAATTTGCGCCTGTGGTGGGATGTGATGTATGTCGCATCATCAGAATGGGCACACATGTAATAGTGACATGATGTAAGAAAGATACATGTAATAGTGATGTAAGAAAGATTTTTAAAATTATTTTACAATAATAAAGATTTCATTACTTGAAATAACAATCCATATGATAAATAATAATCCGTATAATAAAATGTTTGGGGTGGCATGGTGGTGTGGTGATTAACAGGGTTGCCTCACACCTCTGGGACCCAGGTTTGAGTCTCTGCCTGGGTTATGTGTGTGGAGTTTGCATGTTCTCTTCATGTTGTTGTGGGGTTTCCTCCAGTTTCTCCCCACAGTCCAAAGACATGCCGAGGTAAATTGGAGTTGCTAAATTGTGCATGTGTGAGTGTGCCCTGTGACGGGTTGGTGCCCGCCCCACCCCCCCCCCCCCTGGGTTGTTCCCTGCTTCCAGGATAGGCTCTGGCCCTGTGACCCAGAAGGATAAACAGGTTGGAAAATGGATGGATGGATAAAACGTTTGTCTGATACAGGACTACAATCTTTGCTTGGTATATGTTTTGTCTTCAGGCTCTGTTGCATGCACAGCAAATTGGTCTCAGTAACACATGGATTCAAAATAAAAACATAAGGAACATGCTTTTCATTATTTATTCATTTTTGGAGAAGGGGGGGGGTCTGCCCCCATCCCCTATATTTCTAATGCCCCTGCTTGGAATAACGCTAACCCTTGTTCTGACAGATTTTTCCTCCTTGCACTTGAGTCAGGACCAAGTCTTGGCGTAACATATGGAGTCTAGCCCCAGGAAACACAAGACACAAAACAGGGGAACACCCTGGATGGAATGCCTCTCCATTACACCACATATTATCTTCTTAATTCAAGAAACCACTATGCATTTTTTCAGAACATTCAAACACTGAGGTCCATCTTACAGGGGAAGAATTCCACAATAAGCACTAGACTTCTAATATAAAACTAAAACCAATGCAAAAAACAACTCCAGTTCAAAAACACCCGTTTCCCCCATGGCTATGCTTAAGATACCAAATAAGTCATTCCATTTTAATTCAACAAATGGTCTTTGCTTCATCATTTTTGGTTTTGATGAAATTTGGCATGTGAATAACAAATTCCTCCCAGTGCTCAGAAAAGTTTTTCTTAATTCCCCTTTGAGATATAACATCTTTTAAACACAATGGATAGCAAAAAAATTCAGAGCATTTTTTAAGCTAAGCTCATTGGAAAGCTCATTTAGAGGCCATTTTAATGGCATGGTGAAATGAAACTTTTGCATAAGTCTAGGTTTCCCAAGTCAAAGTTCATCATTTTTTTATGATAAACTGCATATGCGTACAACTTGTATATAAAACATTGACCTGTTACTTGGTCCTCTTCATCAGATAAGCACTCAAAACTGTACGTGCTTTTTTACAGTGAATACCCAAATTAAATTTCTAAATTTAGTTTCTATTGCATTTCTTTAAACTTTTAACGCAACATATAAGCCAATGTACTAAGCCGCTTACCTGACCTGAGAGGGCTCCTCCTCCTTTATGATTTAACCCTTTGTATACAAGAAACATGAAAAGGATAAGTTTCAGAGTGTAATGACATTTGGAGTATTGGCCTTTACCTGTAGAGTAACATCACCACCTGGTACACATCCCCTTCTATACCAACATTGATTGACAAGGTGGTGGATCACAGCAATCAAAGGTCAAGTGATCTCTCACCTCTGGGCGATGTGGTATCTCCAATTAATCTCAGCAAGTGGGGAGGAAACTTGGAGCACATAGGGAGAACATGCAAACTCTACACATATGGAACTCTGGTAGAGACTTAAACCCAGGTCTCAGAGATGTGAGAGCACAATGCTAACCACTGCACCACCTCACTGCCACAGAAGGCTTTTATATCAAAGTAAATTTAATTGCTCAGTAGGTGGCACAGCGGTATGGTGGGTAGCACTGTGGCCAGTGATGTGGTTTTAACTCCTGTTCCAAGCTCTGTGTGTGGGTGCGCTCTGATTTCCTCTCTTAGTTATTATAAATGCTTTGCTCATGTTTAAGATGGTAATAACTAGCAGACAAGTGATGATAAAGTTATACTTTCATCAGGACTTCATTCTTAGTACCAAATTAACATATGTAATTTATAATAGTAAAGACAGGTATACTCTTCTATACTGCTGCAGCCTCACAGGATTTAAGGCGCACGCGGTAACAGGGAGGAGTGAGCGCACTTCAGATAGATAAAGGTCCCCGCGGTGGCAGTGAGGGTGACGTCGCGGTGCGGCGGAGTGTCAGATTGATCTCGGACATCACTTCCGTTCCTGCCATTTTGCTGCTGAAGAAAGCCCAAAGTGAGCCGTCTTACTGTAACGTTCATCGAGGGGGGTATCCTTTCTTAAAAAAAAATATATTAATAAATACAAAACACCGGAAAAGCAGAAGAGAGACGGAGGAACACAAACCTGAAAGATGTCAGACTTCGACAGCAACCCGTTCGCGGACCCGGACTTTAGTAACCCGTTTCAGGTAAAGGTAATGGCTATTTGGTTTGCGGGGTTCCCGGGCAGCGCGGCTGATTACGCACTGACAGCCCAGGCTGGCTGCTTATCTCACTGACAGGCTCCTGCAGTCAGAGGCAGCCCTGCTAGTCGGTCACCTGCGGACGTGCTATGGGCGCCCTGTCACCTCCACATTAACTCATCGCTGTTATGAGGAACCTGAGCGCCGTTTAGCACCTCGGCACATGTAGCTACTTGGCCGGGGCTCCCGTCGGCTTCTTTGCTTTTTATTACGACGCGTTACTTTTGTTTACTGACTGGATAACGACGCAGAGGCGGCCGTCGGCCACGCGCGTGTACATCCTTGGGAACGGATTACGTATGCGAATGATCTTAGATTAATTGCCTTTTACTCTTTTACTTTTCTTTTACCTAGTAGATTTATAATATACCAGCACCAATTCGAACTAGCAAACACTTAGTCATGAGTAGTCATGAGTACTTAAAGTTAGATGTGTGTGTTTTTTATATTTCGGTGGTCAGTTGGGTTGTGTGGCGGTCTGTGACGTTGCCATTAGAATAGCGAAGCACCTTTTTTCTGACAGTGCAATTAGTTTAGCGGTGTAACTTTACACCCTGGATATTAAATTACCGCGAACCTATTGCGTATAAAATGCGTATTTGTTGTTGATGGACCTTTAGCAGACAACAAAGTATCGACGATAAATCGCATTGGACTTGAGTATATAGCAAATTTTGTTAACAACATGACAATGTGCACTATATGGGTGGTTGATAACGTGTGACATCAGCGATGCTTGACTGTCCAACGGTACTCATGTAATGTAGTGGAAGCCATGTAAACAATTAAAATATAGAAAACTGAACCTGCCCGATTGGATTTTTACACACTGGGATATTTGAAAACAGTACCCTTTCAATTTAAAGGTTCATTTTAATTAATTAAGCATAGCAGAATATCATAACAACACGAATTTTATAACTGTGAAAGTCCTATTGTGGTGTAACTATTTTTAACTGTTTCGTAATTTAACTGGGCTTAGGGGATAGTTTTTTTTTTTTACTGCATCACTGACAATTTCGGGATTGTTCCTGTTTTGATCCCCTCTGGAAAAAGTCATACATTTTGATTTTCTCGATATTGTACCAAATAAGCTTGTCTTTTGATCCCATCGTTATATGATTGTTGTGATAGCATATAATATTCAGATATGTTTTCCCTGCAACTGTTAAAAAGAAAACACTGGAGAAAATTATTAAATGTTTGTTTTATTTTCAACATATTGTAGTGTGTCTCGGAGAAAAGAGGATAGCCCATTTGTGAATGTTCCTGTGGTTCATAGTTAAGTTGTGAGCTGCTGAACAGTGGTTTCAAATAAGTCTGTCCCTTAAAATGGGAAGAATGTCTATGCAGAAGCTGTAGAGTGATTCTGCATAACTTTCTAAGTAGGTATTTTGTTTCCAGCAATATGTATTGGACTATATTTATGTGATTTAGCTTTAGGTTATTTTAATTAGATTTGGTCTGTCTTGACTCTTTGTCCTCTGCAGAATGACAGGAAATCACATTAAGCTTATTAAATTTGGGAGAAGACAGCCAACTTCAGGACTGTGGAAGGATGTTGTGTCATCCTACTTTGAATTGCAATAAATCTGTTTTCATCACAATATAGAATAATATTCTTGAACCTCTGATTAAAACACTCTGGTACTTCTAAGTGCTGTTCCAGAGCACAATTCCATAATTTTCTCAAAGACAGTGATGCATGTTTCACTGTTTCATAACAGCATGCAACTATTTCATACACACAAACATAAAACTTTCTGCTTTAAATTATTTGGTTCATTGAGTTGTGTTCTGGTGGACTTACAAAGAACCATAACAGAACGCATTCTGTTATTTGCAAGGACACAATGTGTGTGATTGTTTCACTATGCCTGGAGGTGTCCCCAAACAATTTAACACAAAGTATGCCTTTTTACGCATAATCCACAGTGTAGGAGTCTGTGTTGCCACACATTGTTAAATAATAAATGAGAATCGGAACAACAATTTTATGGGTGCAGAAGTTTTCTATAGGCATGCCATGTAATTGCAATAGTGATCGTAAAACCACAATAAAAGAGTTAGAATAAAAGAGTACATCTAAAGAGTCACCTCTACAACGACTGGCAATTTTAAAATAACTTTTACTAGGATGAATGGATGTATTCTCTGTCTTGTACATTTCTCTGGTAGTTAGCTTAGAATCTGAGTCATACTGGTTGTATTCTGACCTAAAGTCGCTCCAAACTGCAGTTTGCAATAGGGACAAATGGGATTTTTAAAAATACTTTATTTATTTGTTTGTTTGTTTTTGATTTTTACTGGGAGTATTTATTTTGCTGAGGTTCTGCATAACCTGCTGATCAACAGAAAGGCATGTTTCTTAGTCAAACAAAGCACTCAGTACCCATTCAGATCTACAGTCAATGCTATGCTTGGAAATAATAAAGGTGATTTCATACTCCAAGAGTAATTCTAAGAAAAAAATTAGATATGGCATTATATTGTTCCTAAAAGTAAGTAAAGTAAGAAAATAACTACATATTTTTAAAGTGTTTTAGCAGCCAACAAGTCATGAGTATTTGTATTTGTATATAAAGATGTACAAAAAAATGTGAGTGAATCTCATGTATTCATTTTGGACCCTGAAGGACACTTAATCTCTGTTTATTTTGCTCGAGTTCAGTGCAGGAATAATATCACTTTTTATTGCTGCCCGGCTGATGAAATTGCCAGCAGTTTTGTTTCTACCCAAGGAGATAAACTACAAAACTGTTGAAAATCTACCACTGAAAAAAGGTTTTCTCTTAACCTCATAAAAAGACACAGCTAATTGGTGATAAAGATAGCTCAAAGTGAGTGGGTGTCTGTTAGACTTGAGGTCAGAGTTGCCTACGACACAGATCTGAGATTTTTATTTATTTATTTTTACTTGCAATTTTTGTTCTTCTCTTGGATATATGAAATACGAAGGCTGGGTAATTAACCGCAGATTGTAGGGCAGGAGAGCCACAGGTTATAGGGCTGAAAAGCAAGTTTTTGTCTCCTTTAGCTATTGGAAGGATCTTACTTTAATGAAACTAGTCGACCGAAGGAGAAAAGGTGAAATTTCACAGTACTGGTATGAATGCAGAGTTTTTGTTTGCAGATACAAAACGTTTCTCCTTTCCTTAGAGAAATTTCTAGCATCCATTCCAATGTTGTTTTCCCATGGTGCTTAATATAACATGTAGTGACTATGCACCAAATTCATTTGGGATCCTGGTCTCAGAGGACGGTATGCTAATGAGGTAGAAGAACTGTCCATCTTTAAACCTCGTTCCTGTAGAGGATGCATTGGTTGCTTGCTGTTGCAATCCCAGGCCCTGGTAGTTGTACATAAGGAGGGCAGTAGTGCTGTGGTATGAAGACTGAAGTGCTGCAGCTGTGGCAAACTGGGAAAGGGGGCAGAATTGTGTGGTCAGGTGACCTAAAAGTGGTTTCCTAATGAGGGAAAGCATAAGAACCAACTGACCAATGGGTCTGCTTGGAACTGTCTTACTGTTTTATTAATAATCACGGTTGTTGTAATATGGATTCTCATGATGTGCCTCAAGACTTCTTTGCAGCAGAATTATGTCCACTTTGCTCATGAAATGAAAGTTTACCTGTTTTGAAAAGCACATGTAACAAGGATAGTCGATCGACACAGGACTGGCGCTCAATCAGGGAAGTAATCAGATATCAGTTTTAGCAGCTATTGGCTATATTGTGTTAAATGTCATTTGCAGTTGCATTTGCATTGCTGGGGATAGCATACTACTGAATAATATGTGTTACAGTGTTGGTAAAAAGGCAGAACACTGTGTAAGATTCTTAATGATGTGGTTGTCATTAACACTAAGGTAAGACTTCCCCCAAAATGAGCATGGGCAATCATTATTGCAAACAAATTCCCACTCTACAACAAGGTAAACTCACATTTATTAAACTTAAACACATATATATAGATATATACTCCATATATATATGGAGTATTTTCTTCATGGCCATTAGGTATTTTTCAGTAGTAATGTTTGGCATTTTTAGATGAAGAATCCTCAGACATCAGACATCACCCT
This sequence comes from Hyperopisus bebe, assembly GCA_026777045.1. NCBI lineage: Eukaryota > Metazoa > Chordata > Actinopteri > Osteoglossiformes > Mormyridae > Hyperopisus > Hyperopisus bebe. The sequence continues at coordinate 11,146,473 of JAODJW010000117.1, forward strand.
CATTTAGCCTTACTTTACACAATAAAAAGCTGCTGGTATATATTCCATGCAGTTTTTCCCCCCTCTGATTTATAATTTAGATTAGTCATGGACTGTCAGCATTCTGCTAATTAAAAATTAAATGGTGAACTTTGAAACTGTATAGCATTTGTTTAAAAAATACTGTCTTATCCCTCTTGTCCGCTTCTTTAATAATTACTCACAAAGAGAAGCTTTGTCAGTATTGCTAAAATCAAATCCACTCCAAACACCAGCTATACTTTAATTTATGTGTGCGTTTTTAACAATTTATTTAGAGAAATTTTAAAATAAAAACCAGAAAGTCCTCCTGTCTGAGGCTGTCTGTATGTATCATCTACTAATCTGTATATAAATATTCTTATAGAACAAGTAAATCTTTGTACCCAAAAAGAGAGGTTCTCTAATTAATCTGTGGCCACAGTTTCAGGTTGAGGCTAGCTTGAAATTGTTGCCCATTTGTTGGATGCACCTGCTAAACACCAACCTTCAGATTTTAGCTATACTCCTCCTCCCTTTTGATGAGCGTGATGATAAATTTGTGTGTGTGGCAGGTGATGTGGGTAAAGTTATGTAAGTCACTGACCTCTCTGGTTTCCACACATTCACCTCTTTGAACCTACATCTGCCTGATTCCCCGGGGTGCTCCTCTAATGAGCAAACATGGCAAAATGGGTGGGAGCGACATGCTTAAGGAAGAACATGCTTTCAACTTTGCAGGCTTGTTGCTCTTTATTGGGACAAAAGGCAGTAGGATTAAATGATCTAGGCAATGCAGTCTGCTAGGAAGAAGCCTGAAGCTGGTCCATCTGAAATCATCTTCATTAGACATTCAGTTTGCCTAAAGTAAGTAAATGAGTCTGACCCCACTGGTTAGTAACATTTAGCATGATCTTGAATTAAATCAAAGTAGAACAATTCAATTAGTAACATAACTGCTGCAAACATTGGATTGGTATAATGTGATTTTATTACTTTTTTGTGAATGGCAGCACATTAATTAAATTGGGGAGATCTAGAGGCCATGAACCAAGTGCCATTCCATTTGGGGTGAGGGAGTGTGTGTATCTGTGTGTGTGTGTGTGTGGGAGGGGGGTGAGCCTAGTCCCAGTTACCACTCTGTATCAATTCGGGTGACTGATGGCACACGCT
>JAODJW010000117.1:11160925-11173412 GCA_026777045.1 Hyperopisus bebe
CTCTGAGCTATTAGTTAAGTTCTCCCCAAACGAGCTTGATGGGCCAAATGGCCTCCTCTCGTTTGTAAATTTCTTATATTCTTATGTGTAAAGATTGTGCGGCAGTGCAGTTGACCGTAATGAATGCTGGTATTTGTGCTCCGTCAACTCCGTCAAGTCCCCAACAGTCAAATTAGGTGTGGATGTTGAAGCTTCATTTCCCTTGTCTCTGCAAAGCAGTCAACGTGCCTTTACAGAAAATGACCTCAGTCACGTGGCAACATTTCGAGAAGTCAAAGGATGACTCTGGACTGGTGGACTCAAACTTGTAGTAACAGCCATTCATTTATGTTAAAACAATGAGCGGTGTGACCAGACAAAAGGTCAACATTATTCATTTTATTTTGTGCATTGAGTATACTTGTGTGAAGTTGCTTCTAGCTACAAAACTTATGAACAACTCGTACTTACAAACGGGCTACCATAAACTCTGTTATATTAAACATTTGGATTAAATACAATGGTTCATAATAACGAACACAGACACAAGTTTGTGAAAACATTGTTTGACTTCACTAGTTTATCGACTCGAGGTACAGTACAGTATGTATGTAAGTACTTTATTATTACTGTAAATAAGAGTTATTATTATTGTTATTATTATTAATATTATTATGTACTGCATTATTATTTTTCTGGCCTACCTACAAATTTGACTTGAAGACCGAATTAGGGAACGGATGTCATTAGTTATCTGGGGACTGCCTCTTCAGGCATTGGAATTTTTACAGCTGTGTTCATTTGCACATTCAGTGCTAAACCACTTAGTAAGTAATGAGCTTTTTCTTCCCACAAAAATAGACTTGCTATTTCAGAACACTTTTTAAATTTAAACATGAATTTACAGATATATTTTTGTTGATGTCCAGATGAAGGCACTAAAATGATTATAGCAATAACTCTTATGGATATAGTGCTTAAAAATATTTTAATATTCAGTGATACCCTTAAAACTTCATATTGAAACCAAACTGCAGTACAGTAACCTGAAACACTGTGAGCTACTTAAGAAATAATAAATTTTTCATTTTCAAAACTAAAACACTCTGTAAAACTAAGTAATGCACATTTTAATTAGAACAGTAATGTCAGACAGAGTTTTACACTTCGTAAAATTGTCTGTTATTTGTATGTATCACTAGGGAATTATCATAGACCACATTGACGTAAGGTATATGTTACGTAATTTACAGTATCCCGGTCTGAAGGGGCCTGGTGCCAATTCCAGGTAGCAATGGGCACAAGGCTTGGGTGGAATGTGGGCGGGACACCAGTCTATCACGGGACATGTGTGTAGAGTATTAAAGACACTGATTAGCCTGACTGCACTTGTGGGACTGTGACACGCACACGCACACACACACACAGAGCATGCATTAATGACATTTCAGACATTTCAGTGTGGATTTTTCACTTGATTTAAAATATTTCAGCTGGTGTTTAAATACAGTTCATGAAAAGTTTTTTTAATTGATATTGTACAGTTTCTAGTTTATTTAGTTGATCTGAAAATAATGTATAGTGTTTATCCAGGGTCTCCTTCACACCAAAAATATATATTATTCTCAGTAATCAGCATTAATGATCATCAGGGGGTCCCGTATTCAGAATGGAGTCTTTGTGGGTATGTAGATGTGATCTTGACGTAGTTTTCCGTCATGGTATCGTCGAGGAGGGATTCCGTGTTAATGTGGTCGCAGGTCCCACTCACACACGGTCCACGTACGCATCCCCCCAACAGGACCGGGCTCAGACAGAGCTGCTGCGGCGGCAGGAGGAGCTGGAGAAGAAAGCCGCTGAGCTGGACCGGCGGGAGAAGGAGATGCAGTCCCTTGGCACGTCGGGGGGTGAGGCTTCTGGGACCCGTCTGCAGACGACACCTGCAGCAGTGTTTCTGATCCCGGTCCTCGGGGACTCCCCAGACAGTCCACACTTTTGCTCCCTCCCAGCTCCCTACTGCTGGGACTGCCTGGCAGCTGGGAGGGAACCAAAACATGGAAACAGCTGGGGGTCCCAAAAGAACGGGTTGAGACACACTGACCTGCAGCGTCTTCACACTGCAGCTGTCACAGACACAAACACGCCCTGACAGTGCTGGCTACTAATTCGAAATAAGTCTTACTCAGCTAAGGTAGCTTATCTCCTCAGCTACCTTAGTGTTTTCTTAATGAGAATTTATTGAGGGCCTTCTCTTTCAGGAAGGAAAAACAACTGGCCCCCTCTTCCTGACAAGTTCCCTGTCGGACCATGTTTTTACCATGATATCACTGTAGACATCCCTGTGGAGTATCAGAAGACAGTCAAGACCATGTACTACCTGTGGATGTGTGAGTAACGAATGTTTCTGTACTCCAGGGCATTGCGGCATGCACATTCAGGAATATTACCAGAAAAAAGACAAATATATATCATTCCATAGTGCATTGTTTTTGAGCTTTTGCAAGCATGCATTTTATTAAACACTGGTCATGTGCATGTTTTACTGCCCTCTGCATAATTTTACTGCCCCCTCTACATATTTTAACTTTTCAAATATAGTCTTCTAATGTTTTTTTCAGCAGTGATTTAAGAAAAAATGTCACAATGTGTGTGTTTGCACCAGTATTCCACTATCCCTCTTTAGTTCATAATCCATAACCTAATTTTGCCAGACTCAGTCAAACTAATCCACATGACCGGCTCTTCCTCCTGACTTGTGTAATTTAAAAACCTCAGTTAAGCATCTCAGAACAGTGGGTAATGATGTAAGAATTTAGTTAGATATGCTAAAGCTGATTGCTTCATGAAGGGATCTTTTCTTCAGTCTGGGATTTGGGCGTGTTTAGGTGTGTAGAGGTTAGTCATGTGCAAGGGTCATCTGATGGTGGTCACATAATTAGAGTTCTATGCTCCATCTCATGCTAATACTTGCTGATTAGCAAATAGCTGATGTTTTCCGCAGTGTTCACTTCACATATTAGAAAGCGTTACAATAGTAGCTTACAAGTAAAGGTTTAAGTACAGTTTTCTGTGAGCTGACAATGTTTTGCAAGAGAAGGCCTCTGGGTGTCAAAGATGCTTCAGTAACCATGCGTCCTGGAAATAGGCATCATATATGTTTTAAAGGGGAGCAGGAATAGAAACATAGTACTCAAACTACTAAAATATCCACTTTATATAAGACATGAGTTGCTGTGTTTTTCTGAACCGGTGGGTTGTTTTATTAATGGTGTTTAATAGTGATGCTATAGACAACCCTTTCTGATGGATAGTATTTTCTCTTAACTTCATCTCTTTGAGGGTGACCCTGGGTTGGGGGGGTCTGTATCACTGGCATCCTTGAAACCAGGGTCTCCCTCTGTAAAGGGCCATGTATGTTCTTTCATCATTAGTCATCACTCCTTCATTTTATGTGCAGAGTACCCCAACACTCTGCACATCAATATACATTTGGATGTTGTGCTGCATACTTCTCAGGTTAAGTGCTGTGTCATGGCGGGACTTTAACCACTACGCTCTGCTACTTTTGTAATAAACATGTGGGTCACATGGTCATAAGACACCTTAATTCCGCCGAGTGTTTTTTTTACATCAATATGACTCCCATTTGTAAAATAATTTAACCTCTGCTAAGTCAGTGACTCCTTGTGGATGTGGCCAGTTCCCTCTGGTTGGTATTTGTGACCATCTCTTTCTGCAGTTTATGCGGGGACTCTGCTTGTGAACATCTTCGGCTGTCTGATCTGGTTCTGCGTGGACTCCAGGCGAGGGGTGGACTTTGGCCTGGCGATGTTCTGGTTCATGGTTTTCACTCCCTGCTCTTTTGTCTGCTGGTACAGACCGCTGTATGGCGCTTTCAGGTACAACTGCAAAACAATAAATATACATACAGTAAAATCCCATTATAGTGGACTTGCTTATAACTAAATATCGTCTATAACGGATGAGGTCTGCTGATCCCGGCCGCACGCCATTAAGAACATGCAGGAAAAGCATCGGATATAGTGGACTCGCGTATAACGGAATTTCGCTTATAACGGACAAACAATTTGGTCCCCATGGCCCTTTTAGCTGTAGTTTTGTTCTGCTATAATGGACATGCAGAAAAAGCATCGGATATAACGGACTCGCATATAACGGAATTTTGCTTATAACGGACAAACAATTTGGTCCCCAGGGCCACTTTTAGCTGTAGTTCTGTTCGGCTATAACAGGCATGCAGGCACCGCCTACAAGGTGCCTGGCGTGCCGGTGATATCCAGCGCAGATACAAATCGGGATTAATAGTCACACATCTGGTCAGGTAAAGTTGGATTACTACATGTACAATATAATAATCTATACCACAAGTGTGTCTGCTGGGGCATGAGTAAATGGTGTCCTGTAGTTGTGTTCTGGGCAACTCTGGATATAACGGACTTTGGATATAACTGACTGTTTTGCCAGGTCCCTTGAAGTCCATTATAACTGGATTTTACAGTAGTATGAACATTTTAGTGAACTGCCTGTTTTGGAGAAGCCGAGCTACTGCTAATACTGCAGGCCGACATTGTGTAAGTCATTACCAAGGGCTTAGCCTCAGTCATACAGCACAACTGTTCTGTGTAGTCAGAGGATACAGTCCTCTGACTTTGTTTTGCAGTAGCTTTGTTGAAAACTGACTGCCTTTTCTGTGCAGCTGGATTATGAATGTTAATATTAGAAAATCCTTAAATGTTACAACAGTATTGACTTAGCGGTCAAGACGTTCAGCTGGTAATTCATGCTGTGTCAGTCAACAGTGTGCCTGGGGAGAAAGGTGAACAAATTTAAGTAGCTGGCAATAATGATGAGCTCATAGGCTCAGTTTCTTATTAAGAAATGCAGTTTTAAATTTTTTATAGGTAGATGCTATTTGCATCCGGGATGGATTGGCAATCAGCCTATTTGCACCTGGGTGTATATAGCAGGCAGCTACTACAGATGCTCCTGAACTTAAAATGGGGTTATGTTCTGATGAACCCATTGTAAGTTAAAAATATTATAAGTCGAACATAAATATCTTATGATAAATAAGTAACCATATGATACATTGTTACAAACTGTATGAGATGTTTAACCGTGCAATCTCTGCAGACCACGGTAAGCTGCGGTGGCTGCGTAGATGCTGCACTCACTCAGCATCAGTAGAAAGTATTGCACGGCATATTGCTGGTCCGGGAAGAGATCAAAATTCAAAGTTTGATCTGATGACTACCAAGTGTGGATCGCTATCGCACCATCGCAAAGCCGAAAAGTCGCACCATTGTAAGGTGAGGAGCATCTGTATTTGCATCAAAGTGTCAGTAGCCAACAATGCTATATTATTACCATTATCATTATTACACCTTTTGTATTTGTATCCCACTTTGGCACCTTTCAGCTGTTGAAGTGACATGCAAGCAACAGAGTGTTTATGTTTTTTGTGGAGCCAGAGGAGGGGACCGAGGAGGCCGGGTGTAATTAGCCAAACAGATGGTTTTACACCCGGGAGTAAATAGACACTTCATTTTTTTATATCACTTTTGCTGTATACAGGCATTGGTGCCATCGGATTAGGAAATTTAGTGGACGGTTGGGCATGCCAGCGATTTGTCAGCTTACCAGAGCTATTATCCTGACTTGCCGTATTTTTCCTCTTGTTTTGCCGCCACAGGAATGACAGCTCCTTCAGATTCTTTGTCTTCTTCTTCGTATACATCTGTCAGTTCGGCATGCACGTGTTTCAGGCCATCGGCATCACAAGCTGGGGGAACTGGTGAGTGGACAGGGGCAGAAGTGATGCGGGGACGATCTGCCACTGTCAGACTGTAAGGACTGAGTTACAGGACTGAGTTACACTGAGTTACAGGACTGAGTTACACTGAGTTACAGGACTGAGTTACAGCTCACAGGGGCTGATTTAAAACCAGTCTGTGCTCATTTTACACAGCCCTGGGAAAGGTTCTACAAGAAAAAAAATATTTATCATCATACTGTTTAGATGTCTTCTGGCTATAGTTTGTGCCAAAGTGGGAGGTTTAGGGAATGGGATGCTTATGGAAATAAAATAAAACCTTGATCAGTGATAATTAGGCCCAGGAGTTTAGCACCTTCTCAGATTAGCGGTGATTCAGCTGAGGATGATTCTTCGTACATTAGTCACCGGCTTGCAGGGCGCAGCATCTGCCGTGTGACAGTGATGGGGGACCCTCTGCTTTGTCTCTTCTCCCCCACAGCGGCTGGATCTCAGCCCTCACGTGTCTGAACACGAGCATCCTGGTTGGAATCTTGTTGATCCTCATCGCAGGCCTCTTCACTGCCTGCGCTGTCTTCTCACTAATAATGTTTAAAAAGGTAGGACCCCCCAATTCCATGTGTGAAAAGCAGGATAAGACTAACCTGCTCTTACGCACAATCGCAGCCTGAGGATCCTCTCTTAGCCATCCTGGAAAACCATTCTTATTGTCGGTTGACGTCAAATGGTCCATTAGGTGGCAGTATTGACCACTTTGTGTAACATTAAGAACATAACTGTTCAGGGTGTTGAGCAGGGGTGCTGTAAACGGGGGGGGGGTGGTTTAGAATAATTCCAAGGGCCAATTCGGATTGGTCTGCGTTGGGGGCCCAATATCATAATATGATATGGTTTTATGGCCGAAAATGTTAAGTCAAGCCAGTGCAAAGTGTTTATAAAATGTGAAAGAAGGAAACAGTTTAGGTTTCAGTTTTTTTTTCCTTTTCACTGCTTTTAGTGAAAAACCAGATATGGCTCAGAATTTCCCAATGAGCATGGCTGTAAATTGCCAGCAAACACTAACACTTCTCGTCACCACGCGATGAAAGAGAGCGGAACGGCACTGATCTGAAGCAGAGACAGAGGGTGGGTGGGGAAGGCTACAGAAAATGAAACCGATTGGACCTGTCTCACTCTGGGAACGGACTGCCCTGAGAAGCAATTTGGGAAAGCTGGCATGACACTGAGCACAGTCAATGGAATCGACGCAGAGCCGTACATCAGGGAGAAGCTGAGTGCAGCTCTGAGCTGGAGGTCCCAGAGGAGCAGCACGATTGACCTGCCTGCTGACCAGTGCTTTTTTCTTTATGGTTGAGCAGCCTTTATAATGAGTAGAAAAGGGACTTTTATTGTGAACATTTTACTGGGGTTAATCATAGAGATAGCTTAGCCTGTATATGCTAACTGATTTTAGTGCTTATTGCTGTAGACAATTTCTCATGGTGCTCAAATGCTTAAATTTCAGTGGTAGACTTGTATTTATGCTTCTGCTTAACGTAAACTCCTTCTTGGGTTTTTATAAGTGCCATTTTATCATATTAGATGAAGTTGTTCTTTTGACTAACTTGCCAGTACTTGTGCTGTACACGGTGCAGTTTGTTATTGTAACCTCCTCCCTCACCCTGTGTGCCCCCTACAGGTTCACGAGCTGTATCGCAGCTCAGGTGCCAGCTTTGAGAAGGCCCAGCAGGAATTTGCCTCGGGTGTGATGTCCAATAAGACTGTTCAGACGGCAGCGGCCAACGCGGCCTCGACCGCTGCCCGTGGAGCGTTCAAGGGGGACCAGATCTGAGGGAGCTCTCCCCTTCATCCCAGCTCACCCCCCCCCCCATACTACACTACCCCCCCCAGCCCATACAGAGACTGTAAGATCCTCCTTTTCGTTTATTTATTGCTCTCCTGTGACCCTGAGCCATCTGTGTCTCTCAGCATGTCTGTTAACGTGTCTTCCGGCGTTCCGGCATGGCCTTTGAATCGGGATGAACAAAGAGATTAACACTTGCACTCTGCATACTTCTACATTACTGCCCCCCACAACTTCAGCATTACTGGAATGAGGAGCAGTAGGAGATGAGTGACTGTGACCGTAGCACATTTCATCTTCTGGGGGGGGCAGGGAGTGTGGAGGGGGGCAGAAAAATGGCTGGAGTCACTATACCTGTTTCCTCTGTGTCTCCGTTGCCACGGTTTCTTATCAAGTCAGTGCTGTGCAGTGGCAGGCTAAGCCTCAATGCTTTCCTGCTGTTCCTTCTGAAACTGCTCTACTCAGAAAGCGTCTCTATCCGGGTGGGAGGGCTAAGGAATTCAGACACTCCCATAATGTGGTTATTATTATTACTTGAGCGCAATGCAAGAAATGCACGATTTAGAAGATAATTTATGAAACAGGCTGTTTTTGAGGCTAATGGTTGGACTGAAAGACTGGTATAATAGCCCAATTTAAGCTAGATGGAGATTGCTTATTTTTTATCAGTTTTGAAGCTCTGTCAGGGTAGTATTTGTAGTATTTCCCTGCGATCAGTAATGAGCATGAATGCATCGATCACTTAACTGTCAACAGTCATTTAGTGTAAACACACAGGAGTCTCGCTAAGGCACATCTGGCTGGGCCAGTCCTGGATATTTACAGTTCTGGATGTTTACTAATCAGCATTTCAGACTCCCCAGGCTTGTCATGCTGAATTAGGGCTAGATGATGGGATGGTGGAGTCACTAAATCAGGGTATTTGCGCTGGCTGTGTCTATCGCAATTTCTTCGTGGATCCCCTAGGCTGACGGGGAACCAGCCCTTAATCTCGGCACATTTGGCGTACATTTACAAGCGGAACTCTCGGAACAGTTTGGCTACACCTCCACCGCTCTCTACCCACGATAATAGCATCCTGTCATCCTTGCTTTGTTTAGTGGTTCCACATTGAAATAACTTTAAAGACTTATTTTAGGGATTTGTTGGCGGCACTGTGAAGACGGAGCATCACAGGAGGAAGCTGTTCTGGTTCAAACGCTTGTACTTTCAGTAAATGTGAAAGGAGAGACTTTCAACCCAACAGTCAAGGCAATAGACCATATTTGTTGTTGATGCTGCCCCCATTCTTTGTTTCATTTCTCTCCCAGTGCTCACAGCCTTGTCTGGCATTCCTGCTGTCAGCTGTCGGTCACCCGTATGTCTGCACTTCTCTAAATATTTCAGAATTTATATAATGCAGCCCAAATTAATGATGTCTGAAACGTTTCTGCTTTGGTTTCATGTGCTGTTCACTTAGATGTGAAGGTAAACATGCAAATGCAAGTAAGCAGTAATGAAAACTACTGGCACCTTGTCTCCCAGTTGTATAACCCTTAATGACATTTAAATATGTGTGTGTGTGTGTGTGTGTGTGTGCATACAGTAAGATTTTTCAGTTTATGTTTCAGAGAAAGCAGAGCCCATTTGACATGACATTTCTTCCCTAAGCCATCGCAGCCGATGTACCTTAAGTCAGTTTTGCACAGTTTTGAAATCCCGCAACTGGAATAAATTAACTCAGAGGGCTACACTGGATAATTTAACTGTTTGGTTTGTTCTTTTGTTTGTTTGTTTTGTTGTTTGTTTGTTTTTTGTTCCAGTGTTGGTTTAGTCCTCCACAGCACAGTATTTTAGTTTCTTAAAGTGAATGTTATTACATGGGCGGTTCTTGTGGCGAATATGGAGGTGAAGTGATATGTTGGAGTGATGCATTTTGACTCTGATCGGCAGATTAGCCACCAAGATGAAGTGAGGTCACTTCCTTTCATGTTCCTGCGCATAGGTTACAGTAAGTCTTGATGCAGAGTTCTGAAATCTTATGTTTAGTTATAAGCTGCAGGGTTTTACCCCAAGTTTTTCTTTTTTATATTTTCTAGAATTGTGATTTCTTTATAGATTAGTGATTTTGTGTGTGTACATGTGTGTGCGCGTGTGTGTGCGCAGGTGTGCTACAACAGCAGTTTTTCTTCCATTAAAATGAATGGGATCAAAAGATGTTTTCATGTTTGTTTGTTTTCAATTTGTTAGAAAACAGAAAATCTGAGGATGTAAACCATTTCCATGTCATTGCATTTTTCCCCGTATTGCAACAGTGGCTTTGAGTTTTATCTTTTAATCAATGACCAATGTAGCTGAAACACTGAAAATGATATTGCTCCTGAGGTTGTATGTGATTATGGATTTGAATATATTTGAAATCAGATTTTAAGGGATATTTGTATATTTTGTAAAATTGGTTTGCTGTCGTCCTGAATTTTACTGTACTGTATAAATGCACTCTTCTCTCCTTCTGTCGCATGTTGAGTAGTTTGGGTTTTGTAAATTTATTGTATTAACATAAAATAAAATTTTAAAACATTACTTTACATGCTCCCATGACTACATGTGCTTGTAATTCAGTGCTTTCCTTTTAAAAGGATGTCCATGTCATTTAAACCTGCACCAATGCTGTTTTGATAAAGTAGCTACTTTGTAAAAATATTCCAGCTGAATAAATTAATCCACTTTGATCAGCAAGGATTTATAGTATGTTCTGTGTATACATCGGTATATTTAAAACTGTCATTTTAAATTTATTGCTGTGTATAAATTTTGTCACCGTAGGCAATATGTGTCTGTAGGACCAGTCTTTGCCTCTTGCTTTAAGCTCCACCCCAACAGGAGGAAAGAGCCATCTCACCATTCACACTGCTCACATAAGCAAACAGCAGGGGGCAGTATAACTAAAGAATCTGGTTGACACTTTGTCTTTTCACTTGCATTTATAAACTGACAGTGCAGCGGAAACAGTTATTCCTATTGCTTTCGGGTTTGTTATTTTTAAAAAGTTTATTAGTTTAAACCAGTGTTTTCCAGTCTGGTCCTTGGGGATCCACAGCTGGTACCCTCGGAGCTCTCTGGCAGACAGTCCACATTTTTGCTCCCTACTGGGGGCTGGGAGGGAGCTAAAACATAGTCTGTCTGTGGGTCCATGAGGACTGGATTGGGAAACACTGAAACTAATACAGCTGTTTAATATATTTTTCTCTGATGTATGATAGGCAAGTGAGTAGGGATGAGCTGAAAATGTTATCTGGATTTTATGTTATGCAAATGCTTCACCAAAAACACTAATGTACTGCCAAAATTTCTTAATATCGAGATTTCTTTCTTTCATAAGCCAAAGCTGTTTTGTGGACCCTGATTAACCTTCATCCAAAAACACTAAAACACTGCCAAACATATGACTAAGAGCCCCTTTATCTGTTTCTCAAGCTCTTCTCAGTCAGTCAGTTCCTTCACTTCCTTCATCTCTTGCAGGGTTTCTGGGAGGAGTGCTGGCTCAGTGGTTGGCAATGCAGCCTCACATCTCCTGGCTTGTGGGTTTGACCCCTGTTCCTGGCTCTGTACCTCTAAGGAGGTTGGATGTCCTTTCCAAGTTTATCCAGGTTTCCTCCACATACTCCTGCCATCCATGTGACTAGGTGAATTAGTGTCTCTAAATTTCCCATAATGCAACAGGCATTCATGCCGTCCAGGGCCGCCGACAGGCGGGAGGCCAGATGAGTTGTCCCCAGGCCCTAGGTCAAGGGGGGGCCAAAAGGGCCCTCAAACCTTTAAATAATCTACTGGAATAATTTTTCAAAAATACATATTTGTGAAAACTATATACTATTTGTTCGTCACATGAAAGCTTATTTTTTATTGTACTAATTTTCCTTGATATAGTGGTCAAAAACCATTTTACGCTTCCTCCTTATAATGGCAAACTTTGGTCTGCTCTTTTAGTGAGAGCTCTTTTACCATGTGCAAAAGGAACATGTGTGGTGTATGCATTATAGCCAGTTAGTGACCTGTGCTTAGTCAGAAAATGTGTGTGTGAGGGTGGGGAAAGATGGGGGGGGGCTCATCTTGTCCTCGGGCATGAGCAAAACACACGACAGGCCTGATCCCACCCGAGGTGCCCCTTGCCCAGTGCGTCCTGGGATAGGCACCCTTGCTGTGACCCCATGAAAAGTGGTAAAAGGAAAATAGATGGATTTAGAATTCCTATGGTTATGAAAAGGCAGGAGGGATCTTTTTATTTTCCTTTTAAATCTGAAACACCCTTGGTAAAATAAATTGGGCAGAATTTGAGTAAATCCCTTTAATTGAATAATTCTGCCAATCAAAATTTTGAGTGCTGCAGTAACGCAGGAATTCTTTATTCCTGAAAAGACAGACCATATATTGTTTGGGAGCAGATGCCTTCAGGCTTAGGAACATGATCTTGCCGTGCTTTCTCTGCATTCCTAAGCCTATGGAAGGTCACCTCGTGAAATGAAGCATGGAAAACCAATCAGCCAAACCTTAGAATGACTTACAAATTCCTTTTGTCTTTTCTGACCAGCTACTAGCTGAGGAGATGGTCACACTTAACCACAGTATGCCCTATGTGCTCTTCATGTAGAAAATCAAGGTTTTACCACAACATTTTATATGAAAATGAGGTAATATGTTTGACACTGTATTTGGTGAATCACAGTCAGGGGTCAATGAAGATGACCACCAGCTTTTCTTTATCCCGTCTTGTATTTATTGGTTCATGTCTAGGAAGCGCGCATATGTATGTGTGTGTGTGTGTGTGTGTGTGTGTGTATGTATGTGTATATATATATATATATATATATATATATATATACATACATACA
>JAODJW010000117.1:11200196-11215841 GCA_026777045.1 Hyperopisus bebe
ATGCAGGAAGCTTTTGTTAAAATCTGCTGGGATGAACTTTAATTTGCTTGATATTGATAAATTTGAACATATGATATATGAATTTGGGGGGGCTTGATGCTAAACATCCCTTGAGTTCATCATATAAATTATGATGAAAAATAAATTTGGTTGGTATTGTAGTTCAAACATGCTATACTACATTATTCATATTTGAAATCTTCTTCTGAAAGATAATGAGGAGGACCTCACGAAGGGTTTCCTACAGAATGTTCAGATGAAATACAAATGAGGATGGCATGCCATGACAGACTGTGTAAAGATCTGCCTTTTGTCATTTCTCCTAGTTTGCCCATTTTAATCACTTTGAAACAGAAAGCTAAGAAAAGAAGAATAAAAAAAAAAATCCTCAGAGACAATTACTTTTTTTTAGTTGTACATGTGTAAGCTACTTATCTACAGATGACTGTCATGAATGAACACTTTAATTCATGATTAGGGTCCGCAGACACAGTCAAGAAAATAATGTAAAGCACTTCTGGCCACTCAATAGTCTAATCAGGCTCTTGCTTTGTTAGAAGTTATGTAGCTCCTTACCATTGTAGCTGGACGTTCAATGGAAGCTCAGCTTAGCTGCTCTTGCGTCTTGGTCGACTCCTTTACAGCACATATGTTTGTTATTTGCCATTTGCCTCACTTGTATGGATACAAGTGTCTGCTAAAAATGTAACTTACGTTCTTCATTCCTGTGAAGAATAACCAATCAGGAAGAGAGACGTCGAAACGAAAAGAGCTAATCAGGAAAGGGTCACAAGTACAAACCAAACTGAGCTCACTGATGTAGGCTTAACTACATTTTTATGTTTATAAGCGTCCACACTGATGCGTTGACAGAAAGATTAGTTGTCAAAGTGTCGAAAATGTTTTCTTTTGCTTCTGAGAGAAAGAGATTCATGATAGTGTGAACAGAAGGCTAAATTGGAAGAATTTTTTTGTGTTTCTAAACAAAAACATTTTAGTGCAGTTATAGCCATAGATGAGCCCCTTCCAGAGCTCCTCCCCTATCCTCCTTTGGCCTAATCTGCCCTCTGCACCAGAAACGCTTTCATTGCTTTGCCTGCACCCCATCAAATAAGGGGGTTCGGCAGATACATTAGCTCTGCTAAACTCGTGCTAATCATGACTCAGCTGGCCAGCATGGGAAACTTAAGGAATCAGACCCAGGTGGGGCCGGCGAATCCTCTCCAAATCCAATTAGAGGAATGAGTGTTGAATGATAAAAATAGCATCTGGAGTGTCCCGTAGGGCTATATAAGGATAGTGACCAGGAGTCATAAACAAGCATGCAATTAAGCTTCAGATTCAAAAGAGCAATTAAGGTTTAAACATTTACAAAAACAACTACTGACATATAGGCATAAGGATCTATCCATTCAGATAAAAGTCATTTAAAGTTCCTCCTTCCATTATTGATGAAATTTCAGGGATAATTATTAACATAATTGCGTATTCTTAATGTCCATCAGTCCTCATTTGATGCAAGTGTTTTCCATGCCTTGAATACAAGATCAATTCTTCTGTTTGACTTTCAATCTACAATTGTGTAGGCAGTGCAAAGTCACAGATTAAAAGATCTCAGAATACTTGGAGACACAGCCTAGATAAGAGCAGAACCTCCATATGCTCTATATGCTGAAAAGGTTTGAATAAGGTTTTCTTCTTGTATTTGGTTAATATATTATTCTATGAAAGAATCACTGGCTTGCCAGAGATGTGACAGATGGGATCTGCAAGGAGTGTCATTAGTTTCTACTAAACATTATTCCCAGAATGTGGATACAGGGTGATGCTGTGGTTTAACAACATAAAAACATAAAATAAAAAGAGAAAACTTCTCCTCCTGCAGAGAGAATTTCCATTTCTCTTTCAGAACATTACAGTGAACCCATCTAGTGTAAGGACATCAAGCTGTTATGTTCATTTCTCAAACACAACAGCATGTTCGCATGGTGAGCAAGTCAGAGTCTCATGAGAAGTGACAGATGTGTGACAGTGTTCTTGCTTTACAAACAGCATCACAATGCAACAAAATGTTCAGTGTCCAATAGATGGATCAGTGCCTTTGTGAACAGGCCAGGTTTGAGTTCTAATGCCTGCGTGTTTTACAAGGCTTTTGCTGAAGCACCAAACCAGGCTTTCACTGCACTCCTCTCCTTCATACGCCACACATCAACTCAATGGCACAAAGATAATCCTTTGAGGTGCATTCAGTTCTGAATCACTGATTTTGAGACACTTAGTAACTCGTACTGTTCAGGTGGTTCTGGCTCCTCCAAAGAGATGGCGTAAATGAAATAAAGCAACAGATTTAATATATAATTTAATACAAAAAGGCATACAGTGCAAAACACTTAGTAAGATGGGACGGCTTGAGTTTCAAACCCAGAAAAGACATCAAGCAAAATACACACAAAAAAACTACTCAATTTATGTTCAGAGCAAGTAACTGGATACTGCAATAAAAAGCCAAACTGTGACACTATTCCAAATGAAATGCAAAACAAAACAAAAAGAACGCAGGTAAGTAAGTGCTGATTTTATAGGGCCTGTAACATGACTGCTTCAAGAGGCCTCAAACAGCCAAAAACAGAGAGGTAGGTGACCAAGATCAAAACCGTACCTCCATCTGCTGTGAATTAAGCTAATAACACTGGCATCAGTTCCGGCGATTTACTCAAAGACTCCTATAAGCTGATTTTATATGAAAAATAGTAGTTTTACTGCGCAAACGCCACTCACATTTAGATAAGCAAGGGTTACTATAGCGATCTGCAGTGTATGATTATGCAGCTGGAAAACACTGCAGGGAAAAGTATTACCCACATGCCCATAATTATCGACATGTTATGCTATCTTTGTTGTGGCTCCTGTGCAGTTTATACATTTCCATCCACAGTTAATACATAATTAAAGAGCACTCAGAACTGTGTTCAGGCTATGGATACATACACAGAGGAGTAACAACATAAACAAAAAGTTCATTTACCCCTTTCAATTTCCCACTGTATTGTAGAAATACACAGTAACCATTTTTTTCCTAAAGGTAAATTCTGTATTAAACTCCTGCTAGAGGGCCCAGCAGTTTAACCATGGCAATAAGTCACGGTAATAAGCTTCTGGCTATCAGTTTCCAATAACCAATTTCAGTATTAGGTGTGTTCTCCAAAGCTAACTTTACAATCGCTGCCACCACCATTCAGATTATTGCAACAGGAAGCATTAAATAATAATGACAGGGAAGAGACAATAAAGTTCAATTAGACATGTTGAGCTGCATTTACTTTACAGATACTGAAACCCTATTGGCTGTTGTGAAGTTCAGAAGCTTTGCGTCTAGCAGATTTGGAAATACCAGCTCACTAGAAATGCTCCGAAATGCCCCACAAACTCAAAGACAACTGACCCACTGGTGTACAATGCTTAGAAGGTATATGTAGCGGTAAGTATATTTTAAATTCTCTCAGTTTGGGGTGCACATTATAGACCTAAAATGTTGAGGTTAGCTGTATTTAGGTCTCGTTATAATTACTGCAATGGATCGATTACAGTCAAAATAAATGTGTTGAATTTGAAAAACCTTTCATTTGTGTTGCATGAACAGAAAATTGGGAGGAAAAAAGATCAAAGCACAATCAACACCCCCGTTACTTAACTGGTGAAGGAGCTAAAACTACTGTAATGCAGACGTGGGCATTGTACGTAGCCAAAGGTCCTCCGACTGACAAAGTGAGTGTGAGCGGCTGGAAAGTGCTATTACCATAAACAACAAGGGCTCACGTCCAGGCTTAGCGCGCCACAGGAGAAGGGAGCGCTCTAAAGCCATGAACCTCCTCTGGCATTACTCATGCAGGATCCTGATAACGAGGGAGGACTGAGCACTGCCCTACATAAATAACACAAAATCTCACAGTTAATTTATCACTCGAGCTTAAAGGAGAAATTAATCTGTCAAACTGCCAGATGGCTCACAGAACTCAATGCAGATCACTGAACTAGAACTAAAATAACAAAGCAATATTCCCCTCCCGTCTCCAACAAAGCAAAACAACACTGTACTTTTATACACTGCTTTAAATATGGGACGGCCAGCATGCTGGGATTGGGGGAACACTGCTAACATCTCCAACCGCAGGGTTGCGGGTTCAAATCCCACCCGTGCCCTGTATGTGTGGACTTTGCACATTCTCCAAATTGCATGGGCGGGTGTTTTGTGGGCCGGCAACCTGTGCAGGATATCCCCAGCCGCATGACTGATTCTGCCTGGGACACATAGGCTGTCCCATTGATTACGCCCAGAATAAGCCGTTGGAAGATGGATGGATGCATTTGAAAATCTAAATCAATTTTACTTATGACATTTTCAGCAAGGGATTAACTCCTTAATAATATTACTAAATGTGCTTTTGTCATTGTAGTTACAATTTTTCTGTCATAGACCGATGGCAGGGGCAGATGTAAGGAACGGCCATGCCCCCCCCAGTAAACACACAGCCACCATCCCCCTTTGCCACCCCAATACAAATCACTGGGCCTATTCTGGCCACCCCACGGTAGGAGGTTTGGCTACACCCCCGACTGATGGGAATTGTTTTTCACTGAAACAGCTCAGCCATTATAAGCAGTCAATCAGACATGTCACTAGTATCTTACCAGTGGTTGATTCCTGTTGCATTGTTCTCAGTGTATTTATGATGCTTTTTTGATAATCCATAAAACATTAATCGAAATAATTGCCTTGAAGTCCTTAAGTGACCGTGCTGAACCGACAGCAAGGACCACCTCCCTTCCCAAATGTCACCATTAGATCCCCACCCTGATGGAGTGAGTTACATTTCATTACAGAGAAGGTCTCAGAAAAAGGGTGTGTATATTAGCTGATATTTTATATTATGTATTAAACAGTAAATAAGCCAGTTACACAACCTCCAGGCAACAAGACCAGACCTCAGTGCCAAATGTTTTACATAATCATGAACTGAAAACAGTCACAAATATTAAAATTAATGTTGTTACTGTAAAACAAGCAAAATCTGCTTCTGTTTATAACTGCATATAATCTAGAGCAATGAAAATTCCACCTTGCTGACATGTCGTGTTAGTGTTATCCACACCGGATGCCGTGCTTAAAATGGCTTTAAAACTGGGAGCCCATCTATATAATAACCTATTTTAAGTGCAGCAGACTACAATGATTGTTCTGTTTACTCTTGCAAGGATTTCCTTTTTGAAATAGTCCTCACAGGTGGCCTTGAACTAAAAAAATTGCTCCATTGTGTTAATGAAAAACATCCACACAATCATTTTTACTTCCACATGACATTCAGTTTGTATTAAAAATGCGCCACAGGGGATGGGAGTAAGTCTACATGCAGTACAAACTCAGAGCACTGGGAATCTTTCAGATATTGTTTATCCTATGAATTTCCTTGGGTGGGAAACACGTCTACTTTTGACAAAAAGCATATTTATCTGATACTTTGGAAAATGAGCTCCACTTGGTAAGACATCAAAGACTACAATTTAAATGTTTCTCAAAAAAAGATGCACAGAAACCTCTCAGTTATGGGCTGTTACAGAATTTCTCAAAGATTTTTGCGAACAACCGTACGACAGTGACCATTAAATGTTTTTTGGATAAAGATTTTACAGATGTATGAAAAACATGTTTTGCTGTCTAAGAGATGTCATACTGTATCATATATCACAAGGCACCTTTACAAAAAAACTATTAATTTCAAAAGTATTGCACCAAGCCACCAGCTATTTCTTACTATACTCAGGAAGAGCGTTTTGACATATTTACCCTCATTGCATTGTGTATCTTCCACTATATATGTCAATAATAAGCAAATGTCACATAGGCTGTTTTATTTGTCATGTGCCTCTGATGATTATCAAATTATTTCTGAACACACATCTCCACAGGGACACCTTGAGGAAAACCGCTGAAAGGCAGCTTGAATACCATGATCACATTTTAACCTTGATTTCTGTACCCACTAACCTTTTTAGCAGATCTCAAGGCTGTTCTTCAGACTTTGGAGACCATATGAATTGTGGACCCTAAAAACAAAACCAAAAAAAATGTTATTGTAATGCTGCTAGAGTCCGCTCAAGACCCAGAAGACCAAAACGCTGACCCAAAGTCCAGAAGACCAAAAAACATCTTGAAGACACAGAGGCTTTCGAAGGCCTCATTCGCAATGGGACAAAATAATGGATCAAAGGACACAACTGCTGTAATAAAGGTCAGTGAGGACAGTGGGACATTGGGGGGGGGGGGTAACAGGAAAAGTGTGGGTTTTCTCCGGTAATCATGCAAAAAAAGAATCATGAGTTTGACACAGGGAAAAAGTCAGAGTGTAGGCCATGCAGTTACGAATCAGTGTGTACATTCCATAGATTTCCCAACTGCACGCATCAAGTCCACTGAGATTCATATCAAACACTGTGCTCAGCGTGCTCACAGATGTGCGTTTCTGCCCACACATCTAACGTTCCTGAAAAGGGGAGCTCTCCCCGTCTGCTTTAGGGAGACACTACCGCCATACTGCAGGCGGAAATTCTTAGAAGGGTCACAGAGCGTGCAGGTTACTTCGCAGCTTTAATGAAACGTGGCTGCTTTTACGACAGCCTGTGGGATGGGAAGGTGGAGATGTGGCGACGCTTGGTGCACGCAAGCCCTTCATCATCAGGATCATTTCGGCAGACACAAATTATCACAGAGGAGATCATCTAAAATGAAGAGGCACCGTCTTTCAAAATAAGCAGGTGAAGATTGCAGGCTCAGCGTTTACAAAATCAAAGGGAATGTCGGGATGAAGGCAGGCCTGCAATATTCAGGGCACAACACAGGAACCCAGCAAGATCTCAGAGGCCGGCAGAGGTGGAAAGTTCAGGTCCAGAAAGTACAAATGCAGACCAAGGTTTTGTTTCAACCAACCAGTTAAGTATAAAGAGTCAGAGTCACAGAGTACTCAACTGGTTGGTTGAAACAAAAACTTGGTCTAAATTTGTACTTTCTGGCCCTAAAATTTTCCCTCTGGATGCAGATCCATGTAGTTCAAGTGTCCCAACAAGCAGTCAAACAACCAAAAAGAACAGCAACCTTAAAAAACCGCTTTTAAAATAATGACAAAAACTCAAAACAACCACAGGCCTTTCTCGGAGTCATCACAGAAAAGAGTTCTTAATTACACACATACAATGTTCATAAAAAAAAAGTCATTGTTGAGAATTCAGTTTGGATTTTCATGTCCCCTGAATCTATAAATCCTGCCTGACCAAGAGCTGGAGAGCCTTTTGCAACACCAGGAAATGGCCTAATTAGGCTTTGCAGGGTGGCGGTCAAAGCTAACACACATCTTGGAGCCAACAAAATCCAGAGTAAAACCTTAGGTGGTCCGCAACGAAATCTAACTCTGCGAGTCTTTGTTATTCCGCGCTTTAGACCACGGGACCCTGGCAGATACGCATCAGCTTTGATTTTCCAGGGGTTAGGGCACCGCATAGCTGGCTCATTACCCTCAGCCCAGCGGACCGGTGACAGAGAACGCACATAAGCAGGACATAAAGAAAACAGCAGATGCCCACGTGAACCACAGGCCTTCGCCAGAGGATTATAGCCCCGGCAGCCTTCTCAAATACTTCATAAGAGGCCCAACGAAAGCAAACACTTCACTCTCAAAACGAACCATGTGACACCCAGAAAGACACCATCCCACTGATCCATCATTGTCCCACATCCAGTATGTTTTTTTTTTTTTTTAACTCTACTCCAGTTGAATCTAAAATGCTACATGCCGAATATGACTTTGAATTCAGTTGCCTGGGGCATGAGGTATTTTTCCATGTCTTCATCATGAAAAAACTCAAACACATGGCAGTTTATGAAGGCAATGCAATGAATTAACTGAAAATTCCAAATACATTTTACTCCACGAGAAAACAATTATATTTGTCATCCAGCCAAAAAAGCTATTGCCCTTCACAATGCAGTTCCCATAGTTCTAGATCAGGACACCCTTAAAACCTTTAGCTGTCTACCTCATTCTAGCATAAAGAATCATGTTTCAGCTCTGTGTCATGGAAAAGGCAATAAGGGGCAGTTCAGACACATAATAAACTTTATGTTTTTCTACAAAAATCAACTTTTCTTTAATGCAAAATTATATGTTCATAATAGCGAAAAATTGTTAAACTTTACAGTTTCCCCCAAACTGCACTAAGGGTCTTCTCTCACTTGAACACGTCTCAAAATGAAAGTGCTGTGACTGGAAAGAGATACAAATAACAATTAACTGAAAATGAGTTACTGTGCACCCAACTCTTACATATTTTACTTTACCAAACAAGAGCATTTATTATAAGAGATTTAAATAACAATTGTCAGTTATGCCATTTTCCATTATGTTTAAATTCACCAGATAACATGACACTGACCTTTTTCTCTTTTTACTCATCTTAAAATAAAGTCCGTAGGTTACAAACCTCCAAATAAAACTGAAGTGTACTATAGTCTTCCAAATAACAGATGCAGGGCAATATTAATACCAACATCGCATGTTATGCATGTGCAATCCTTACATCACTACTAAGCTAGATTAAGATCAGGCTACTTCATACCTTCATACTGTACGGACATTATAGCACATGGAGTTAAAGTTTCACTAAAACATTTTTGCTCCATCATAGGAAAAAAAGCCTTAGCTAGCTTTGCAATTTCAATTGTTGTTCCTTTTCAAATTTATCTAGTATACGTTCCATAATTAGTTTAAAGTTTACCTCCGATGTTTCACCATGTTTTCGTGGTGGTTCCCTCACAGTTTACGTTGACTTTACATACATTACAAATTTCAGTCTGTGTCGTCTTCACTCACAGTGAAGAACTCCCACGCTAATGACATGTTAGCGCGCAGCTGTGAGTGTACGGGCGGTTGTGAGGCTATCGCCTGCGCCCCTGACCATATGACGTGTGGTGCACATGTAAAATGGACCAGTTCGGTACTGGAAATACATGAGTCTGACTGGCTGGTCTCCGGTCCGGGCCGAGCACACAGAAAATTGGTGCTTGATTGGTGCATCTCTAGCCTGAACAGTCCGTACACCAACGGCATGTAAACAAGCTACAGGCCTCACAGATTACCTGTGGCTGCCATCTTTCTGTGGATGATCTGGAGAGCAACTAAACAATACAATGCTTTCTGAAACAAAACAAAAGCAAACAATTCAAAGACTTAAATGAGGTCAGTGAACTATCTATCCACCCATTTTCTGAAACCGCTTGTCCGATTCAGGGTTGTGGGGTTATGTGGAGCCTATAGGTGAAAGACAGGGAACAACCGATCGTAGGGCACACACACACACACAAGCCTATGGGCAACCGGGTAACTCCAATTAGCCTCAACATGTTTTTGGAGTGTGGGGGGAAACCTGAATACCCAGAGAAAACATCATGACGACATGGGGAGAAGATGCAAACTCCCCACACACACACACACACAGTCCTGGCAGAGACTTGAACCCAGGTCCCTGAGGTGAGGCAACAGTGCTAATCACTGCACCACCATGCTGCCCCTGGTAAGGGAGCCATTATACCCTAATGAGGCCCAGTTATTTCCCTAACTATCAGGGGGGGACCTAGTTGAAACACACTGTCACTATAGCCTGTGACTTTCAACGAAGGGAGCTACCAAGTACCTTGTACTGCCATCATGTAGCATATTTCAGAAATAAAATCATGGTAAATACTGTCCCAATACGGCACCAGGGTTACGGCTTTGACCCGACTTGGAGTTCCCACGCTATCCTGGCGTTTGTGTGGGTTTCCCCCTAGTTCCCTGCTTTACTCCCATAATTCCACCAAGTGCAGCTCAGGTAATTTGCTGCCTCCGATTTACTTTGTGTGTATGGTGTGGTGCACTGCCATCAGGCACAGGGCTTACCCACATGCCCTGTGTTTCCTGGATTGGCTCCAGGTTCACTGCAACCCCACGGTAACCAATGGGAAGAGATGCTTTAATGGTAAACTACAACAGGCAGCTACAGGTCTTTGGGTGGGAGAAAATCCCATACAAAGAGAGCGACTGTCTATATATTTGTAGAAAGTAGAAACAACAGTACAATGGATACCTTAGCTGAAGTGAATTGGGTTTTGAATAGCAGATTTAGTCAGATGAGCTGATTATTATTCTGCACCTTTTCCAATTTAAGCAGCAGCTGTAGGAGGGGTGGAATCCTCCAATGATGACATTTTATGATATTTAAGCTTCATCTCCAACCGCAAAGACTTCGCCTTTCAATCTTATGATGCTCATAATACTAAACTATTCAGGATGGGTGCAGTTCAGGGTCTCTTTGCGTCAGCTGATTTTTCAAATGCGGGATTTTGGCCAGACAGTCCTTGCTGGACCGTGCCCTGACCGCGTGGAGTCACGCCAGACATTGTGTTTCAGCTCTTAGGTCACTCACTGCTGCTTCACCTCACAGCTGAACTGCATGGTACGTGCTCCCTGGGTCAGAGGGATGGCCTCTGGCTGGAAAAGGGGGGGGGGGGGGGGGGAAAGACAAACAGAGAGAGAGAGGGCATTCCTTCTGAGGAGGACAGGTCCTTCACATCTGGTCCCCAGCAGTTTGGCCCCCACAATACCCCCCCAGTCCACCCCCAAGCAGCAGGACAGTAATGAGAAGCATTCGGCAGAGGATGGGATGAGGCAATCGGCAGGCTGCCACTTATGTGTAGCAAACAAAAACCCAACAATGCAAACTGATCATTAAAATTAATTCTGTGGTAAGAACAAATGATAGCTTTACATAAATCGGGCGAAATATAGGATATTTAAAATGCATATTTAAAATCTGTTGAATTATCTGGAATTCATATATTCATATAGTGTGTTTTAAATATTTAAGGAAACTCTGCTCTGCTAGATGTTTAGGGTTGAATTTTTGCAGCTGTTCAATATTCTCTCAGGTTCTGCAGGACAATAATATAGGAAGAGTTCAAAAGCATCCATCTTCAGCTACTGTTTATCCAGTACAGGTCACCTTCAGCCAGTCCCAGGAGGTTGAAGGAACAAAACAGTGATGCCTGTCTATCGCCAAAAATATCAAATGGTGCAGCATATAAAGTTATGTATAAAGATATGTTTATACACCAGCAAATCTGCCTATTAAAAAAAATCTAGTACACAGAAAACACTTAAACCATAAACAAGGAACATCTTTTGCAAGGGGAACTAAACAATTAGATTTGTATTCATTCTCCAGTGTTCCAGTATTCATTAACTGATATTAAACATTTTAAGAAAATTAAAAAGAAAAACACATTACAGTGATTATATAACTCTGAATGCATAGCACGTCTGGTACTTATAGTTTGTCCTGCAAAACATCGCAGATGGAGGAAACTTTAGCAGGCTTCAAAAATATATAGTGATCATGCGGCTGAGAAAGGTCTGGCTTTCTCCACAATGCATTGCTGTGGTGTAGGCAGGCTAGAAGGTTTCCACTATTGTCTCCAGCGCACGGTTGCCAAGGTGAGGTAAACTTCCAGACCAAACAAGCCGATAGCAGATCAGCTGCTCTGCCACTGAACAAAGTTGGCTGAAATATATCCATGTATTCTAATAGATACTGATGTTGCAAACACAGTTATGTCACCACATGACCAAATTTTAAACACCGACTACCACTGGGGGAAAATAAGCACTCTACTACCATTTGATTTCAGCTGTTAAACGTACCATATTTCATCTTTACATTGCCCTCAAACCGTGGTGTTTATGTTCCCATCGCTTGGCCACGTGGACTCATCCAGAAGAACCTGAGCCAATAAGCTCCACATTTCCTCCTTCTTTAAAAAATGAGCCCAAACTAAACGAATGTTTTTAGGAGGCCGCTCAAAATTCACGGTTCACAGCAGTGTTACAAACCACAACGCTCGATTTATTTAATGCACGATGAGATTTTGGGAACCGGCTGGAAAGCCACAGCACTTTACCGGAAGATTTTTGCAGAGCACTCCGTGTCCTTACTTAACCCTGGGCCTGAACCTGCATTCTGGGCACTGACCTGCCAATAGTGATCTACTCAATCCATGCAGTAACACGGGGAGTAACAGCACAGGTGGCAAAGTGAACCTATTCTAACCAGCTAAGGTAAAATTGCGAGTGACCAGCTGAGAAAGTGATTGAATGTTCCAGCAGCCGAGCTTCGTTATCCTGAGCCGGTCTGCTCTCTTACTCCGACGCCACTTACTGACACACAAACCCCGACACGATGAAGTCATTTCCAGACGTGGTGGACAGAATCCCCATAAAGCAGGGGAAGCCCTGGAACCAGCTATTATAAAATAACAGTGAGACTAATGAGTAAAAGTAGTGACCTAAGCAAAGAGTCCAACTGTGAGTCATGGCTGAATGAGACTGAGTGACAATGGTCACTGACGAGGCTGTCGGCGCTTCATAGAGCCCAGCCAGGCCACGACAGCTCACTGCAAATGCTGCTGCGTGTGACGGGCGAGAAGGCTGCTCTTGCTCTGAAGCAAAGGCCCAAGAATATCAGCCCTTTTTAAGCTGCAGTTTGGCCAACAATTTCAAACAGCCCATTACACGTTATTTACATACAGATAGTTGATGTGTTCGCTGATACGTATTGCCTAGTATAACACCACTGGATTTTAGTGTGTGGGCAATATAGTGGATCAGTGGTTACTGTGGCCTCACATCTGCAGTGTTGTGGGTTCAAATCCAGACTCAGACTCCGCGTGCAGTTTGCACAGTCTCTTGTTTTCCTCCTGCACTCATATCGCTAGGGGAGCTGAAGCCTCCAAGGCGTCTCCTTTCTGTGTGCCCTGCAAAGGTGGATTCCTATCCAGCCAGTCTCGTCCCACTAGCCCTGTGCTCAATGTGAAAAGTTATGGGAAAAGGTACAGATGAATATCCATCAAGCCAACAGGGACAGAGCAACGTACAGTATCATCTTACAAGCATAACCTACTTTAAAAAAGAACTTTCCTTCTGCATCTGCTGCTTTGCGTCATCACTGAGTCATCAGCACACTGAGGTTTCAGACTTCAGTAACTCTGACAAATCCAGCTACAAAAGCAGAGACAAACAGACTTTTGTCAGACAAGAGAGGTTGTTCTGACATGTTATATCACTGATGCAAACAAACTATGAAAACAAACAAACAGAACAGTTTCATTCAGATCCAGTTAAAATTTGAGCAGCAAAAAGTTTCTTCTGGTTTAAAACTGCACGTCATTGCAAAGCAGATTTACTTAAGAGAGTTACGGGAACTCCAGGAAAAAAAAAAAGTGAGCTGCTTTCTTGGCAGGGACACAGGTATTATATAATGGCCCATTTCATCCTGGACAATGTGGCTTGGGCAGAGGAGCCCCCCCCCCCCTCCACCCCCCGCCCAGTTCATTAAGGCACTGGCGCCCCCAGAATGCAGTCACATCTTTGTGGGGACTCCATTCTAAGGGCATAACCCTAATCCCAACTGACAACCCTAACCCCCACCCAGCCCTCATCTTAACCATATGTAAACAAACAAAGTACAAGAATTTTGACATTTTAGTTTTTTTTTATTGCAATCATAGATTTCTATAAATTGAGTTTCCCACAGGATCAAAACAGATTTTTATCACATTGTGGGGACCCCACAATGTAATATATACATGACCACACACATACAAACAATCCCGCATTTTCATTGTCATGCCTGGGGAAAAAGAAGTTCTGTTGAGATGACATCACTACTGCACCTACATATTTAGTGCTTGAGGATAAGCTGGACCCTCATATAAGCAACTCCTCACCCCCAGGCCTTGACTGCAATGCTCCTTGATTAATTACATGGGCCATGTGCATCGCCAGCTGTCACTGAAGTCCTGCCATTCACATGCTATCCAGACGCTCTGCTCCGGTAGGACAGGTAAAGTGTGGATAGCTGTTCAGACACCTCATACTGCAGGAGGGGTGACCCATGCTGGCTACAAAATCACACAGGCATGCTTGCCCACAAAAAGGAGTGCTCAGTCTGCAGCCATTGTCACTCAAAAAACTGCATCATTTGTTATTCTTGGGCTGCCAAAGAAATTTTAACTCCCGTGGACAAATTCCATTTCCATTTTTAAATTTTGAGGCTAACTGGCTAATCTCATTTTTTTGTTGTTCATATACACTAAGTGGCTATAGAGCCTCTAGAACCACTCCAAGGGTAGCCGAGTTGTGCACTGAGGCGCCTTTTTGCAAAACACTGTTGTACTGAGCTGTTATTTTTGCACTTGCAGCCTTCCTGTGACCTTTAACAGGTCTTGCCATTCTCCTCTGACCAGTCTCATTAACAACGAGTTTTCTGTCTATTAAACCATTCTCTGTAAACTCTACACACAGTAGTGTGTGAAAATCCCAGCGAAACACCCATTTCTGAGATGTCGAAACCACCACATCTGGTATCAACAGTCACACCACATTGAATATTGCTTAGATGACACATCCTAGCCATCCTTAACTCTTAGCTGAACGATGAGTGAATCTCTTGACCGTCTGCATGCCGCACGTATCCAGTTGCAGCCACGAGTCGAGGTTGGGACGGGCAGGCTGCTTGTGTTTCCCAGCAGGTGTAGCTAATAAACTGGCCACTGTGTGTATGTAATCCTATCAGCATTCACCCTTAACGCACTCTCAATTCAGGTCATGATCGTTAGCCCTTCTGCAGAAACAAACCGCGGTTTTCATGCCACCTCGACCACATAAAGGAGCAAACCACAAACGCTAACCGCAAGCCCAGCCCCTCAGCCGCATTAGCGGCATTAGGCCGGTGATTGGAGAGAGCTCCTTTCCTCGCCACGTTTTGCCCACATGCTAAGGAACACGTGCTGCCATTATGTCACTCTCTAGCCATTACATTAACGGTTTGCTCTTTTTTGGGGGGCTGGAACATTAGCAAAAGACATTTACCCTCCTCCCATTTTTATCAGCTACTGGCTAAAGGTTATTCAACCCCAAATTGTGGTCTAGCTTTTGGGGTCCAAATGGTCCAAGCAGAATGATTGGCTCTGGTAAATTGCATCACGAGAATTCAGTGCTGAAGCTACAGATGTGCTCTTTGTAGGGGTGGAAAAAAATCCCACTTCTGACATCCCAAGCCTTGGCAGCCTTCACAAATGGGACAAACATCAAAGGGGCTTTTTACAGAGTATATTACAGGCTGTTTGAATGTAACGGATTTTCTCTTCCTAGTCTCTCTTTCCAAAATGTTATTTTTCCCCCAAAACATTTAACGAGAACGTAAAGAACAGTCCCGCCCATATGGAGGAAGGTTGACATTAATGGCTGTAACTCTAGCTGGGCTGCATAAGACATGCACTAATATACCACCCAACATTTACACCAAGTCAGCTACATTCATCAAGTGCCCTATGCTTGCCTTTCTACAGTTTTCAATTCTAAATGACACAGACAAGCTCTATAGCACATTGGGTGCTGTACTTAAAATATCCTTTTATGCCAACAAAAATAGATATTTTATGGGTTCCACTGAAATAAAGGTAGCTGATTATGAGAAAGACCTCGGTGTGTATGTTGATGCTTCCAT
>JAODJW010000117.1:11216394-11235959 GCA_026777045.1 Hyperopisus bebe
AGCTATTAGTTAAGTTCTCCCCAAACGAGCTTGATGGGCCAAATGGCCTCCTCTCATTTGTAAATTTCTTATGTTCTATTTCCTTTTCCTCAACGCTGAATTTTTAGATTAGATTTAATCACCATTTCAATTTTACAGAAGTAGATACTCAATACCTTGGAAATGAGGTTGCTTTCCACAAGCTCTGCACATTTGTAAGTTACAAATGAATCTTAAATTTGGATCACCTGCATCCTGTCTGACTGAGTGAGCTTAACGGCTGTACTGAAGCAGGTGTAACTTAACAGCCTGACTCTAAATCCCCGTTTTACTGTGTCAGTCTGTACAGGCCAAATAGGAATTGGAGCAGAATATATCCACTGAAGTTCTTCAGGAGTACAATTCTAATTAAGCTGCCAGCAGATAGCATCACAGTGTGTGCATCTAAGTTATGGGGGTCTAAGTATTTGTGAATGAAAAAAGCTAAGCATTTTCAGTTCAGAGCACTTAAAAAAGAAGAATACCTGTTAAACAGAAACAGCACATGGTATTTATCTACCATAGGTTTGGAAACATCAGCTGCTTGGGTTGCAGGCGAAGGCACAACAAATAATCAGGAGAAACGTGGGAAGCTGCCACATCTGGCAGATATTTTTACATCTGGTGAGTCACAATTAAACCCATAGCAACCAAGATACTGGGAGTTGGGGGGGAAAGGAAGGGCTGATGTGCGTTTAGTTTTTCGATAGGGAACCTCCAGATGCAAAGCATCTTCATCAGTCCTGTATCATTTAATGATACTGGGCATATGCTGCCTCCCTTTGAGTTAGATATAAGCTGTAGTACTGGGTCGAGGTGCAGTACTCTCTGGGCCTGGGTGCGGTACTCTCTGGGCCTGAATATCCCTTTGCGTTGTAATTGGCTGCTGGTGGTATCATTCTTTTTGCTTACGACCTATAATGGCTAGTGCTGAACTTTACCTAACCCTAACCCTAACCTAACCCCCCACACATACTCCTTAGCTTACACTGTAAACAAAGGTCCAGCTGCTTTAATCTGGCTGTACAGTTGGCATTGGGCCTTGAGGGATGCCTTCAGTTTGTTTGGCACATCAGTGCCACAGCGCTGAGGTTTATAATGCACGTGCATCAGACTTCAGCAGCCACCGCAAAATGCCTCAAAATGATTCCCCCCACGTGACGTGGACCATTTTTTAACTTCAGGTTAATGTCAGTTTTCACAGAAAAATCATGAAAAAGAAATGTCAGGACCCCAAGCAGACAGCGTTCCATTAAAGCAAACATCTTCAAAACAAACAAACCGTGTCATCCTGGATGAGAGCGAGCGGCAGGCGTGGACGTGCCAGTTTTCCGCCAGAGACAGACCACAGATGTCTGACCTTTTCCCAAGACTTTTAATGAGCCGAGAAACAAAGAGTAGCTGATAACTGAAATGTTCAATACAGATGAAAGCATCATCCTCACCTGCTTTTTAACACAA
The DNA here is from genome assembly GCA_026777045.1 of Hyperopisus bebe. NCBI lineage: Eukaryota > Metazoa > Chordata > Actinopteri > Osteoglossiformes > Mormyridae > Hyperopisus > Hyperopisus bebe. The sequence goes on from JAODJW010000117.1 coordinate 11,217,874, forward strand.
TGTTGAGGTTTCTACTACAATGCAATTAACTGATTTGTCTCTGTGATACTACTTTGTATTTCTGTAAAACAAATTACATTAGGGTCAGCGCTCAACTGTGCTTAAAATACGTTTCATACCTTCACACAAAGCTCTTTACAGCTAAACTAGTTTTTCTACCAAGAAGTAGGCATCTCCGAACATGAAGACCTACAAGTGAATGTAAGAATCCAGGTATACACTCAGAAACAAATAAAAAAAAAAAGATGTATATTTAACTACAGTTTACAGATTTAAGATCCTGCAGCTGTTTGTGTTCTACTGCATAATATTAAAATAGCTACTGAAAGTTTTCTTTTTTGCATTTTGCCCACTGTCAATGGAGTTCGTCTCCAGTTAGTCCGATTTTAAGTGATTATAAGATCAGGTTACAGGGATGCTGTGACATGCAGAGGATCATTTGCAGATCACCCATTAATGACAGGAACAATGGTGCTAAAAACACATGACAAAAAAACTGAATTATAAATACATTCTTTTGACCCATAGTGACACTTCAACAAAGAATGGAAACATAAGAGAATGATAATGCCTAAGACTGCTGCCTTAAGACACACGGCTGACAAAACACTTTGCCTTTTTAAATTCATCAGCCTGTGGAAAACCATTAAAACCACTAATCACGACCGGGACTCAAAGAGATTGTGACAATGGGTTACCCGTACTAAATACCAGTTGCCATAGCATTGGGATGACCACGTCATAAATAATGCATAGTGATGGCCTCACTGTAAAAACAAAACAACCCCCCTCCCAAAAAGGGCACTCAGCTGCCTTCTGACTTAAGCCCTGCTGCAGACACGACGGCTTGGCAATCGCCAACCAACAGAAGCTCTTGGCACTTACCTTAGTTTTAATTTGAATGCCCATATTGCCTAGGAGCTGCAAAAGTATTCCAGCTGGACTTTCCGGAAAAAGCCTCCCAAGTGTGTGGAAAGGCACTGCGAGATAACTGCCTCTGAGGGCTATTGTGTATATTGACCTCCCTGGCCGAATTTATCACACCCCATACATCTACCAGTGTAGCCCGAGAATAATCAATACCTTTTAATAGATCTGACAAACAGTCACCCTGCAAAAAAGGTTAACTCAGTGGTTAAATAGTAAAAATCAAGCATCTAAAGCACTCTTGGACATTTCTAGAAATTTTCAACATCTATCCATAAAGCCAGGGCACAACACATTAAGTATATTGTACACATTTTTAAGGAAATGTTTTTGAAATGCATCTCTCCATGAAGTACGATGGGTTCTTGACTGGGTTTTTTCATATTGATTCGTTCTTCTCCACAATTTCTGGCTTTGAAACCCAGAACCCCAGGACGATGCCACTATTAGTCCCCAGATGTTCCAATTCCAAGTTCAGCTCATTCCATTTTTGTTGGAGAAATATCAAAATGGTAAAATCGTTTGTGTGTCAGCTCTACCCAAGTTTTCAGGAGCTGGTAAAGACCAGATTTCTTTCATATGCCCTGATATGTAATACTACACAGGTGATGTACTTTGAGGGTACTTACGTTTTCACGTCACCGCATTTCACCATATCCAAAAATGAATCTCTGAAACAATTGCTGAGAATGCTTTCATGTTTTCACACTCCTGCACACTTCTGCTCAGTATTGTATTTCTTAGTCATTGCAGTTCCTATCTTAAAGTACATTTTAACAAAGCCAGGACTATAAATTGAAGAAATTCTGCACGGCCTAGCAGAACAATACATCCCAGACGGTAGCTTGTGACCAAGGCTGACCCTGAAAGTGATCAGGGTTCTGCGGCTTCGAGCATCATCAGACAGTAACAGCCACACTGCCAGCTGTGTGCTGAACTTACTAGTGTCTTGATTTCAGGAATATATGCATAGCACTACGTGCAGACAGACACACCTGCTGGCCCTGGATTGGGGGGAATAAAAATGCTGGCAGCTGGTGTGTCCAGGGTCATTTATCTCCACCCACAATGCAAAGCCCCATGGGATCAGAATGGGCCAAAAGCACTCACAGAGAGAGTGGGGGTCAGGGGGATAGAGATTGCTTGGAGCTGCGCCGGATCTATCTCCATGCATAGTTACTGCCGATGCAATGATGGAACTATGATTCATTTGGAGTCTTGCCAAGCATCGACAGTATCCAAGGGGAAAATGGCCATTGCCGTCGTCCAATCCACTCCTCCATGGATACCTTCACACACTTAATCTTCAGTTCCTCTTAGCTAATGTACTCGTATTAAGAACTGAAAAGGGGATCTCTCTAAAATCACAAAAATACTAGGTTTAAGAAAAAGGATTTGCAAATTTGTAACCAGAAATGGACATAATCACAAACACAAGCCTTGTTCAATCAAAATAAAGCATTCCGAACCTAATTACACTGTGGTCGTTAGAGTGCAATCTGACTGAACATTGGGAGAAGCTGTGTACAGTGATGAAAAAAATATTGTGGGCATTTATACTTCATTATAGACAATTTTACGGTCATTGTGAAACGTAAAAGCTTGAACTTTCTCATTCAAAATGACTGATATACTTATTTATTAAAAACAGCAACAAAAAAGCTACTTTAATCACTGATCTGGCCTGAGACTAATGAGGCACCATTTAATGTGTCCTCTCAAGATGCGACAGATACAGAAAGAAATTTACCACAAAAATTCAACAAAACCACCTGTCAGTCAAGGCTAATTTTTAAAAAATAATTTACATGATAGATTAGCATAGTACAATTTATTATGAAGTTAATTTATCACTATGGAATTATAGATTCTATCATATTCTGACTCATGACTCATGCTTTGTGACAATCATATACTATAACATGTCTTTTTTTAAAAAAACAAATGAAGTGAGAAGTGATAGAACATCAATATTATATGAAGGTAACATTACAAATGATGTCCATTATAAACATTAAAGCAGAACTATACATGTGGTGGATATTGTTTTGTCTAATCTTACTTCTCAGGAAAGAGCTTAATTAAACAGTGGCCTTGTCCTATCCCCTTGTACCCACATTTTTCACAAGAGTTTTCCAAACAAGCTACATCTCAAGTCCTTGCTCTGCAAAGCTAAATACCACTTGGTCCAATCAGGCTCTCTCAATAATGTTTGTTTTAAAAGATGATTGATCGCGCTCAATTCTCTCATGGCTTTGGTTTGTTCAATCACAGACAAGCATTACTGCCCCCAAGAAAGCATTAGTAACAGCTGTGACGGAAGCAACACACACAAAACAAAATGCCTCTAACGTCAAGGGCCTACTATGTGGTCAGTGATTTCATTTGTAGCAAGGGAGTACAGTCATATACTTTATGTGATCTGTCCAAAAAATGCTAACTAGTCCCAATAGAGATGAACAATGTACCTACAATACGGGTTGATTGCTTCTTTTTCCCCAGTCCTTGAAAGTCCACCATCCTGTAAAAATAACATTAAAAGATCCTACTGAGGAAACTGCGTTTTGCACTGCCAGCAACCCAAAGCTGAACAAATGATGGTTCTCCATGTCTATAATAAGCAGCCTACATTTGGTTTCTACTCTTCACCGGGCAGATAAGCAACAAAGGATCACGTCCACAGAAATCTCGCCACTTCTGGATGAACACAGCTCCTTATTTAGTTAACAGCCAAAATTTGGTCTTCAGAAAAAATGCTAAGGGATATTAATAACCATTTACATTTCTGGACACTGTTTTGCTATAACTCCGTCATTTCCCATTTAGTCTGGCCATGTGTGCAGTCCACTGAGCCAAGCACTTCATTCATGGCCTACAGCATCACGAGGAAACGAGCCAGAAACTCAAAAAAAGATTGGTAAATAAGCCCAACCTGTAAAACCGATTTGAAGTGCACATACTAGCAAAGATAAAAATCACATCTGAATGAGATCTTTGAAGCATATCAACTTTTAAGAGATACCACAACTGTCCATATCACAAAGCCAATTTCTCCAAATGCTTTCATTCATCCGCTGTGATTATTTCCATTAGGCTACATAAATTGACCGGACGGAATGACGTCATAGAAGACGTGACGCGATCGGCATTATTTATTCCAGGAGTTTCGTATTAGTCGTATTAAACCGGGTCGCTGTTGCTTTTTTATATGTGAGAGGCCACACAAGCAAACGATGTAGTAAAAAAAAGGCGATTTGTGGCTACGTTGCACCACAATGCCACAGAGAGAACAAGTTATGCAAAATCGGATTAGTATACATGCTTCCCAAACTGTCAGACCGATGTTAAGCGCTTTCGTGAAAAGATTTGGAAGCAGCTCTCTCTCTTAATGTATTGTGAAAATATGAGACAGATAATGAGAGGAAGTCCAGTGCTGATACTGCAAGCATTCTTTGTGTATTGGGGGAAACTTCTCCAAAGCAGCACTGCTTCTTAAGGGCTATTCCCGGACTGAGAAATGGAGGACAGAGCTAATATACATATGAAAGAGAGCCATCTGTATGTTAAGTTTGTTATAAGGAATGGCCACATAAACAGGCAAATTAACTAGTACGAGAAACAATATAACAACACTGTGAAATATCTACTGAATGTCTAATCCGAAATCAACACATAAACTTCAATAATAAGAAAAGGCGCAAAAAGCTCGTTCTCAGTTTGAATCCCGATCACAATTTCGTGCTGACAACCTTTATGTTAAATAAGTATAGTGCTTTTACATGAGTATAAGTCTTTGGTCTCTGGTAGCTAAATTAAAAACAGAAGCCCCTCTTTCCCCCTGAAAAGTGATATTTCCATAGACTCAGAGATGCGCGGTTTTAGGTCTAGCAAAACTACGGACTTGGTGTGGAATACAGTTCGTCCTCATTAAACGACATTTTCAGACGCTTTTGTAATCTTTCGGTTGCATTTTTAATGCGACCGCCAAACTCATAAATTGGATTACTAGCGTATTCTGCCCATGCTTAAAGTATTGCAGTCGCGAAATAAAATGATTAAACTCCTAAAAATTATGCATTTCTTAACTTCGCCAGGTGATATGGAACCGTGGTTAACTTTATTTTAAAAAATGTATCGTTGACTTATCATTGATAATGTAGCCTAATGTAGCAGATACGGCTTAATTAAGCAGTAAGCGGTGCGGTCCCATGTATTGGCCACGCTTGCTTCCTGCATACAGTTTAGTTCAAAGGGGACACTAAAAACAGTTAGTTTGTGGTTTTTCGCTAGAATTCTTTAGACATGATTATAATCGTTTGCTCTTAACTGTTAATGCAGCTAGAAACCCAGAATAAAGTGTCAGCAGCCGTAGTTATACACCCATGAAATCTCACACTCCGGATAAATCTGGCTGTTACGCCGCTGCCACGACTCTGCTTTATCCGATTTGGAATCTATGGTCCCAATCACTGAAATGCAGCTAGCTCTAGCTTTAAAGTGGTTTCTAAACGAAACCACCAAAGTAAAAGGTTCAGCACCGACAAATAAGCAACCGGATAAGGAAAACTTAAACTAAATATCCCGTTATTACAAGCATTTTGGCACTTACAAATTTCCCCGATGCAGAAATGTTCCAAAATGAATGAGTTACATCCAGGATGCGGACGTTTTCCCCTCACAATTATCTGGTTAAATTCCTAGAGGCTTTAACAAAGTATTCGTTGCCTAGATGTTTCCGCTTTGGACAGACGCTTTAATGCTTTTCCCCCTTTTCCTCGCTTTACCCCCTCGCTATTGAGTAAGTAACCGGAGACGCTTTCTTCCTTACCCGAATTATCTCTAGTGCCAACCTACAGGCATTATGACGTCGTCTTCATTCAAAGCCGAACCTCTGAACCAACCCACCGAGCCCTACTGACACACATCCCGTACTAGGTCAGTCAGAAACAACGTTTTTGATTTCCGCCTCTGTGATTGTTGCTTTACTCAGTTTACTGTGTAGACACCCATAAAAAACTTTTCTTTTGTTAGCAGATTATAAAGTTTCAGCAGTTCTCCTTAATGATCAGCTTGCCTGAGATAAAGAAAGAATTACTTTACCGCATGAAACTTGAGTTAAAACAAAATTTGCCTAAATATAGACGAACTGAAAGTGATAGAAAATAATACATTAACGTATACAGTCCAGGATAAATACTGAACAAAAAAACACAAGTGTTGGTTTTTAATAATACTCAGGTTCTGTTAATGCTAGTGAACCAATGATATAATCAGTTTTATTTCTCCAATAGATTTGTAACATATTCACTATTATGCAGCACAAGAAGTTAGGTCTCTATGGAAACTGATTATGCCCTTCACCATGACTACTTCACCTCAAAGCAAGTGGTTAATCTTCACATAGTTAACATAAAGCCAAGGGTCTAGTGCCTGAACCCACAAATCCATTCATATCGCCATGTAGGCATTTCAAGACTTCAAACAATGCAAGATGCATTTTTTATAAACAGGTCTTCCAAAAAATGCTTTAAAATCAGAATCACTGCATTAACGAAGACTTTGTGATTCTGTTACAGAAATGAGACAAAGAGATTCAGTGGGCTCTAGGACTGTTTGTTTACTGTAAAGGGAAGAGATTTTCCAGAAAGACCTGTATGAGTAGACTTTAATTTTGACTGCTGTTTCCTATAAGAATCATGAGGGTTCAGACCATCAACCAGCACTAACAAGAAGAAAAATCTATGAAGGCCTACCCCATTGCATGATCGGCAAAAACTATCAAAATCACATGGCTAAAGTGTTTTTCCCTGTAATCATGCAGTCTGTTGACTGAAAACTCATCGTGACAGTTAACAATATGTATTCCCCAACCTATTAATCTACATCAAGTCAAAACTCCTTCTCTTTATATAGGCAAGATTACATCACAGCTACGGAGTTCCTCCAGATGTAAAGTATGTGCAGCTACCGAAGAATCGATGTTGATTTTTTTTCAAGAAGCGTGAATGCTGGAATATAAAAATCAGTGTTTTGTTTCTTTTGCAGGTTAATAATATTTGACCCAATTATTAAGTTTTCTTAATTTTCAGACTAAGATGCACCACGCAGGATGCAGACAGTGCAGCTGATGCCGTTAGGAAGCACACGGAGTGTTTCTTAAAAGTATGATTTCACCAGAAACCAAAGCGAATGATCTGGGTGTACAGGTGACAATAAGAAAAGTGGAAGGTCAGGCACCAAATCATTAATATGTCCAACCAAGAAGGACTTGAAAATGGAGATCAATGCCATGGAGCTACTGTGGGTGGTGTTTACCACACAAGGCGGACATCGCAGGATCATGTGACTGAAAAATAGGCATATGACCTTTCAGGCCCAGAGGAGCAGCTTCAAATACAGGCATGATGATGCTCATAGGATTTATAATGACAAGGGGGGCAAGAAAAATCTAACATAAAACAAAAAGGAGCAAACCAGGGGAAATTAGAAATGACATGGTGAAACCATAGTGTTAAGGGTGTTTCATTGCTTTCTCAGATCCTAACTGCAAATCTCACGTTCCTTAGACATATGACACAACATACTGGTTTTATTGAAAAAATGGATTTCTCTTTCAAAAGAAAAGTGTAATAATCATCCACAGCAATGAGTCATAAGAATTACAAAAGGCAACAATGGGTACAATGTGCTCCACAGGATACAACAAAGTGCAATACAAGACAAATACAGTCACTGTAACTTTAGCACATTCTGTCCCTTTTGGCTCAGATGACAGCTGTAAAAATCACACACACACACACACGCACACACACACACACACACACACACACACACACACACACACACACACACACAAAAGCAATTCTTTCCACCCATCTTTTCATACTATTACATGAGTGACAGGTGGCTGAACCAAGCATGAAGGAAAATTAGGGCAGTGTTTCCCTACCTAGTCCTTTGGGACCCCCAGACAATTCACGTTTGCTTTGCTTTGCTTTGTTTTTTGGGCAATAGGGGGTAGTGTTAAGAGTTGGATGTGTATCAGCCTTGCAAGTGGATGTTTGTAAAACTGATTCTGTGGGATGAGAACTGTTAAAATAATTTAAAATCATTTAAAAGGATACAGTTTCAAAAAGGTATTTTTTTATTAAGCAAAGAAACCTAATTAAAATATACGCAGGATGATCATACCTGTGTGCTTCTTCGTTTTTGATCCATTGCATTTTCTATGAACTTTGCAGTTTTAATTTTAAGCCTTGCTTCTGTAGTGGTAGTATAACAGTTCCAAGACATTTATTCTTTCTTTAAATTCATTGTGATGCTAAAATATCAAATGATTATTTAGTCATCTTTCACCTTTGTCTCCATGGTCACAGTGAAGTATGCCAGCTCACAGAAAGAAGTAAGCATTTTAAACCCTGATTTTTAAATTCGTTCTAACTCGAGATATCAAAACCAACTGGTCAACAAACTATTGTAGAATATATGTTTAATATTTGACAACACCTACTCATGCCAATCTAAAGTATATCACTTTTACAGTAGATATATCCATTGCTCTAAGTATCATTAATATCGGCTTTTGTGTAATTTATATAACTGAAAAATATGTGCTATGTGAAGCATGTCGGTATGAAAAATAAAGCAAAAAATATGAATTAGACTGTGGAGATGCACAGACATTGATTTTGTGTGTAAAAACATTTTATCACTAATAGTAATACTGCTGAAATCCACTAACATTACATTATTAAAATAACAGGAATGTCATGACAAATAAGCATCATATAAAGCTGTTACATATTTTAAAGACTGTTAAACCATTTCTGTTTTAATTGCTTAATCCGTTTAGAACAGTGGCAACACAGACAGAATCCCTGGATTGTCTGCTATAGTAAATGAGAATTTCTGTAACAAAATGACTGTCATCCTCAACTAAAAGAATACTGGACATTATATTTAGAGTACTCAATTAGTTGTTTTAAAAAGTTTCTATTATACAAAATAATCCCTCATATACGTATAATCTAGCAAGATATATTAAAATATATTAATTTTTTAATTTCTGGAGAGCATAAAAAGATGTGACAATATTAAACACGATCATATAAAACAGTGGCTTGCATTCATAGAGTTTCACCTGATTTCTTTCTCTTATGGCTGCTTTAAAAATGAAAGGGGAGTGATCAGCCCTCCGACTGTCAAACTCAGACTAGGCCCAAGGACCCCAGGCTCCGCTGGGCCCCGGGTCGCACTTGGGGTCCTCGTCAGGATAGTTAATAGGCTTGGCAGCCTTGGCATAATACTGGAGTCTGCCTAGGAGAAAATGTACCACTTCCGGGTGATGCTGAGAAACCTCATGCCTCTCCTCAGGGTCTGATTCAATGTTGAAGAGCTGTACAGGCTTCAGGGAAGCTTCTGTTCTACTGGATTCTGAGCTGTTGGACAGCTGAGGGGGCGGGAACCAGTGGTCACAACCTAAATGGACACAAGGGGGGGCGGTATAACATTTTAAACATTTTTTTACTCTTCACAAGGAATAATGCAGTCTTAGCTATTTGTTTCACTATTGTTCATAACAATCTTGGAAACTTCTAATTCTGTAGCTCAACCAAGTAGAGCATTGCACTAACAGCACAAAGGTTGTGGGTTCCAATCCCAGGAAGCAAAAACATAAATTGTAATCCTTCCCTCTACTGTAAGGTGCTTTGGATAAAAGCCTCAGATAAATGAGTAATGGATGATGAGTGGTGATAACACATATTAATTATTATTATTATTATTATTATTTATTTTATTTTTTTTATGGCTGCCTGGCTTTCCCCAGGTGCTCACTGAGGGCCATAACATTTGTTATAACTTTACGTGACATCCCCCAGCAAAGTTCAAACAAGAGCTACGACATACTTTGTAATGGGTTTTGCTCACAGAACTGTGGGTGTCTTAAGCAGCATGAATTATGAATTTATTTTTTAATATTTTTTTTAGATTTCCCAATTTCCTTAAAAAAAAAATAAACAAAATGACAAAACTGGAACTGGTGATTCACCAGTAAAACTCCATTAGTGTTGATCAAAGTATTACCAAGATTATACCTTGCTAAATAAAATCCTAAATGTACTGATGTTCCACCTCTGGACTAAACAAACACCCATCAAAAAGTGACATAAACATCCAATGGGATTACCTGGATCCCCAGTAAGCAGCTTCCAGTTCTTGTATCGGATGCCAGCATGAACAGAGACATTGAATTTTGAGTTAGACCATGGACTGTGATTGGTGGCTGGGGCCTTCATTCTGGATTCCCTTCCAGGACCTGGAGGGCAGTGAGGAACATAAACTGTAAGCAGAGCCTTGTCTCCTCAAGCGCCCAACTGACATATAGATGCAGTGAAAACACAGAAGTGCCCAAACGGTGTGCAGAGGTGAAAATAACGAGGAGCAAGGTACAGCAGATGGGGAATGCCTGAGAAATATACAGAGCAGGCCAAAAGTAGGTTTATAGTCTTTATTCTACAGTACTGCTTGGGTCAAGTTTAGTCTCTTAGGTGCTGGAAATGTCCCCCGTCAACATGGAGACATTCCTGAAGCCCATCCCTGACACTGCGACACACTTAAGCACACAAATCCCAGTCAGCATCAAATCCCAGTGTCCACAAATGCTTGTGAGATGAACTCCTTCAATTCACCCACTGTGTGGGGCTTCCTCTCAAAGCCCTTCTCCTTTACCATGGGTGTCAGGTCAGGTGAACGTGGTGGCCAGTCAATGCTGCCATAGCGCCAGATGCTGTGGAAAGGTGTTGTCAGGGTAGCTAAGGTGTGTGGCAGTGTGAGGGACAAGCTCCAGGAATGTATCAACATTGACGGAGGACATTTCAGACAACTAAGAAACTAAACATGATCTAATCAGTACTGTAAAATAAAAACTGTATACCTACCTTTAAAAATTACTTTACTTTAAAAAAATTATTTTACTTGTAAAATAGAGCCTTTACTTTGTAAAAATAAAAACTGCATACTTATTTGTGGCCCAGCCTGTATATCTTCTAAAGGGGCATCTCCAGTTCATGGAATTAAAATAAAAGCAATGCGAAAGAATGGATTCAACACCAACAGGCTCGCTTTGCCAGGTCAGCTTACAAGGAATGACACTTGAAGATACTGGACAGTGTAAAATCTTGAAAACATTTTTCCCTGAATCCGGAGTTTAATAAATTGTAATAAAAGGGGTGAGATCCGCCCTGGACCTCAAACTCTGTAATCAAACAATAAACTAGACAAACATGTAATATTACCAAGGCCTGTAGAGGTCTTTAAAATGACTGCATCTCTAGCAATGCACTCTATCAAGTTAGGGAATTTATTGTCAGCAAGATTATTCAAATGGCTTGTGAGTGTTAGTCATCACACATACATTATTTCTAAGAAAATGGAGGTTCCATATGTAAGTGTAAAACTATTCTGATAGATACTTGGTATTTTAGATAACATTCTCTATTCTAGAAGCATTTTAGAATTGTTTATGTACCTGGTAGGGGATGTCAAATTTCTGGTAACTTCCGAGGAAAATAGGCGTGAAATCATAATCGTCTGTCTTGTTAGCACAATAGGAACATCTCTAAATATTATTTGCACTGTTTTTTTAAAATTATTAATGAAACCATAAAATAACATTTTCAGCAAGAATTGGCAAGGACTAGAGTCAATATGAACTTGCCCCTCATTAAGCTGATTTCTTGGTAATTAAAAGCAATGGGAACAAAAAAGCACATTTCCCACCTTGAAGGTTAACGCACAAACCCTTTTTTTCCCCCCTTTCAATGACAATGAAAGCAATGAGTGAAATGATTATTTATAGCTTCTGTAAATACAGGTTTCTCTCAGTCAGGCTGCTTATGTGAAGATGCACAGTAACTAAATCCATATACTCACAAAAACTTGCCATTATTGAGTAAAGGTTGTTGGACACAGCAGTAGACACCTAGAGAACGGACCTCGCCTTCCAGCATAGTGGAAGGGAATGTTCTTCATATTAAGGAATGACAAAGATGTACCCCTAAAGATGTAACCCACTCATCACTTATTTTTGCCCAGAGATGTCAGAAACAGACAACCGGCCCCTCAGCCAATTCTGTGATCCGATTACAGAGTTCTGGTCCCTGCTGTCAGACATTCAAGGACAATGTGGGGCGTGGTGGACCATTCCAGTTCTGGGAACAGAAAAACCCAAGGTGACTTATGGTATGTGATAAGTGGGACAACTTTGCCTTTCCTTGTATGTCAGATCCAGAACAATTATACAGGGAACAAACTAGTTTATATCAGATTTAAATTTAAATGACATAACACATGTATTTGTTGGCATTCATTGGTTTAGGGATTTCTTCACATTGTATGTTTTTATATGGATAACCAGATATCTCCATTGTTCCCAGTTTCTTTATAGGCTTCTTGAATTGCCTCTGGATATTGTACAATCTATTGCTAAAGAACAACTAATCCATTTATTTTTCAGCTTAATATGTTGGACAAGCAGACACACATTAATTACAATAACATACACTGAAAACGGACACCTGTAAATACAGAACCCCAAATTGTTTAAAGGTTATGCTAATAGTTTTAGGATTTGCAGAAAAATATTGCATTTATATTTTTAGAGTAAAATAGATAATCTCCGGACCCCCCATAACCCTGACTAAGACAACCAGTTACAGAAAATGGGTGGATGGATGCAAGTAAGATAGTGATATATTTAAAAAAAATATATATTTATTTTAGGTATAAATAAAAATAATATATCATTGGTTACATTTATTTTGAGAGACTGACTGATTCTAACTAGCTTTTTCTGGGCTCCCCAGGAAATGTGTATAAGGTTTTTTGTACATCAGTGCAGCTGTATTGCTATTGGCAAATACTGTATTGCTATTATATACTGTCCCTTATGAGATTTTTGCACATTCAGTGCACTCTATTGCATTGTCTCAGTTGTTAAGTTGGTCTGTTAGTCATTACTTGCTGCATCTGCTTTTGCTTATCTTCTCTTGTTAGCACCAGTAGTATGCACTGGGATTGGACACAGTACACTAGGAACTAGGACTTCACATTTTAATCAGGACATCTTGAACACCAGTAGAAGGTCTGGTAGCACATAACTGTTTTTTTAGCTGTGTAATTATTAAAATGTCCTTTTCTTCCAGAAGCCTGGACGTTTATTCAGTCTGACGTGCTCTGGACCAACATTCTGTTCTCAAGCACATAAACACCTGTGTTTCAAAACCGTAAGGCCACTTGGCGTAATGCCGGTACTTGTTTTGACTTTTTATTTCAAGAAATCCAGATGGATAAAGGTAGCTAATTGAGCTAGGTACTCAAGAGGCAACACTGCTTCACATTTCTGGGTTGTTCTGCTGAGAACGTTTGAGGCAAATAAGATGAAGTCAGAGAAAACTTTCATTACTGTCATGGAGTGAAGACAGCACAGGGGGTAGAGACTATAAGTCAGACATGTGCTTTCTGATAGCTATTATGTCCATGTCAGCATAGTCCCTTCCAGAAAAATTCCCCATGCGGCGATAGAGAGTGTATTTCACTCTTGAGCACTGAAACCTGTAAAACAAACCTTATGCAGTTTTCCCAAACTCTTTGCCCAAATGGTATAAAAGGCCTGTTCCTTGTTCTGAGTCACTGACCATGTGTATCATGTTAGTCAGAGAACTCAGAGAGAAAGAGAGAGAGTCCCACAGCAGAGGCACAAACTGGAGAAGCAGCTCTTGTGAACACATCTTTGGATCAGGATGAAACAGGACCTCGTGATACGAGGCTCAATGCGCTATACAAAAATAAATTTGTTTGTTTGTGTGTTTGATACTGTTGTGCATCTAAGGAGCAATCGTAAGACAGGAGTCCGGGGAACAAATAGAGCTTACCCAGATAACTGGAATTCTGGGCACCGAGTTAAAGATCATGAAACAGTGATGTTGCACTAATAACTAATAATTGAAAACAGTGAACAGCAGGATCACAGCACATGAGAGCACTCAACAAAGGGGACAGACACAAGTACACAAAAAAAAATTATATAATTGCACATTTGGTGACCTTCAGCACCTTTCCGGCTGCCACGGTAAATGGGGTGAAAGTGGGTCACATTCCAGGGTTATGGCTACACAATTAAAGCTGAAACTGGAACTTCACACTTTTATCACTCCTGCCATACTTTCTATGTGGCTCAAACATTTCTCTTTGTGAGACCAGGTCCTCAGTCATCCACTATATAACAACGTGGCACAACTTTAAAAACACTGCAGTTTCTAGGTATATAATACTCAGTCTCATTCCTTTGCCATTCTGTTAACCCATTTCTTTTTGGTTGTTACTCTGCTATATTCTATGTAATGATATTTTTGCAAATCACCTTATTTTAAGTTAATGTGACCAATTACATCCAAATTACACCAAAACAACTTCCTTGTACTCGGGCTGTACATGGCTAATAAAGCTGATTGCGATTCTGGCATGAGCACTGCATTACTATTTAGACAGACCGGGACAATTTCCACTATATCTCTCATCTAACACAAGAGCAGCTCACTGGAGAGTATGGCAAGGCATTACCTCATGTTCTTGGCTACTTACCCTGTTATATTACAATCCGCTCTAATGAAGATTTTTTTATAATTTGTTTATATGTATTCTTCCCCACTAAAAGGTTCTAGTGCATTATATTTATTAACTGAGAGCAATGGTCTGGTGGTTGGTATGGGGCGGACTGCATGATTCTTGGAAGGAAGTTTCCTCAAAGGCTTGTAGGAGGAGAGGAAATGGGCCACAGGAGAATTAGGTGACCATAATTATGGCAGTTAATTCAGTCCACATCCTGTCAATCCTGAAACGGACATAACTTGATGAGTTCAGATAGTTTCCTTACTGTGACCCAAACTGGAGAGCTGATGCTAGGAGGAGATGAGCAGCCTGCATGATCTCATTTCTTTCTGTCCCAAGTTCACAAATCTGGTCTCCACCCTTTAACCACTATTCCTGCTGAAACAACAGTGGTTCTTTGAGCTGATATGGGGGCTCAGTGGGGAGCACTGTGGTCTCACACCTCCAGTCCCGGGGTACAAATCCCACCGGGCATCCCTCTGGGCATTCCTCTGGGCATTCCTCTCACAGCCCAAATACATCACAGTCCCATTTCCCCATAATAGATGTACAGTATGTCCCCAGGGGAGGATGGATGTCCTGTCCTGGGAGTTTCCCTGCCATATGCTGCCTGGGGAAGATTCCACCCCCTCAGAACTGAAAAAGCAGTTGGAGGCTGTATGGATGGCTGTCATGCTGCGGTCTCAGCCATACCAGCCCCCCATTAATCCTGAACTTAACACACTTGCATCTTGAGTCACATGGGTGACTCTCCATCCAACGCTTGCTTATTCCATTGCTCAGTTCTAATTCATGTCACATTCCTTATTGTTTAGCTCGTACTGAGCCTAAAGACCTGAAATGAAAGGTTACTGCACTAGACTATGCTTGCTCAAGCGTCTTATTCAGGCTTAGGACCAGGATCTATGGTTCAAAGAAGGAAATTGATGATAAAGAACAAAACAAAAAAAAAAAAAAAACTTATAAACCTGCCCTTGTTGCATAACAAGCTGCAAGAAAATCTAGTACAGTAAACCCAGTTCAAACAAGGACAACATGCCTCATAAAACAAACACTTTTTCTGTCTAAAACTGAAAAATTAAATCGGGAGAAAGATTAGAGAGCTTAGGTGTAGAAGTTGTCACTGTAAAAGCACCATCTGAACATGCCCCAGTGCATCTGGGCACCCTTTACATGGCATCCTCACACAGGGCACTCCAACACAGTGGAGTAACGGGGGGGGGGGGGGGGGGGGGGCCCCCCCCCCCCGGTTTGGTGGAGACACAAATCTAGACAAATATTTTTGATTGTTACGTGAAACTGTAGAAAGACTAGAGAACCTGTAAATGTAGTGCTAACGTAATTTGATTCCTTGTTGTTTGATTTATAACACATGTACACTGAAAGTGTAACAAAGGTGATAAAACAACACAAGTAAAATACATACAGTGAGTTCAGATACAGTGCAAAAAAAGGAAATCTTTTCCATCTGGGTGTGAGTACGACTTCCAACACTCTGTGTGCGTGTGTGTGTATGTATATATAGAGTGTGGACATCAGTCTAATCCAAATATGACGCATTCTTCACGAAAATCCAAACCACTAACATTTGCACTGGATTCAAATGCCCTCGTTCATGTAAGCTTTGACAAAGTCGCCCTGGTTCTCTCTACGGAAATCCTCTGCCTTTTCCATAGGTCCTGTTGCCAATTTAAGACGTCATTCACCCGAATACAATTTACCAGGCTTGGCAATAACAATCACATCTCCATAACCCAAGGATATTGTATTTTGGAGCTGATTAAATAAATCTTATCAAATTATGTTCTCAGAGCATCTAATCTTTGACTAACTGAACCCAGATATAAAGATGTACTGTTGATTTCCAATGTGCATGACGCAACAGCAAATGCAGGAAACCAACAGTAAATCAAGGATTCTTTGCCCCAGTCCTAGTCTAACTCCGATCTTACTTAATAAATCTTGACTGGGGTGTTGACTGAATGAAGTTCAAATAAGGCTAAGCAATTATTATTTAGCATTATTTGAGGAGTTACTCTTGCATTCACATGAAGCAAATTTATGAAAGCCAAGGACTAGCCTATCTGTAATTAAAAAGATATGAAAAAAGATCTTTACTTTGCCCTTTATAAAGAACACTGAAACAATGACCCAATCATAATGACAATCTGTTAAAGAAAATAATGCATTGATTCAGTTCAATTATATGAATGAATGAATGAATGAATGAAAGAATGAAAGAAATATTTATATTCAGCTTTTCAAGACACCAAAAGCACTTTACAGAAGCAATGGGGAGCCACTTCAACCACCACCACTGTGTAACACCCACCTGGATGATGTTACTGCAGCCATTTTGTACCAGTACGCTCACCACACAGTAGCTAAGGTGGTGAAGGGGCAGGAGAGAATTCACCAGTTAGATATAGATGATGATTAGGACGCCAGATTTGAAAGGATCACAGCAGGTAATATTAGTCAGGCCACTCATTCTTTTGAAAGATGTTCAGGGATCTTTTATGACCTTAGAGAGTCAGGATCTTGGTTTTACGTCTCATCCAAAGGATGACATCATTTTTACAGCACATGCAGTGGGGCCCTGGGGCATGGGAACCACAGGATGGGCTTAACCTGTTGGCCACACGAAACCCAGTTTTTCTAGTTGTTCTCCCATCCAAGTATTGACCAGGCCCAAACCTGCTCAGCATTTGACAAATGATAAAAAAGGGATGAATTAAAAAAAAAAAGACCTAAAAACTGGTAAAAATGTAGTAATAGCTCTTAAAATTACATTAATTCTTTGTTAAAAAGATTTTTTAATGAAACATCAAAGTTAATGTATTTAGTTTAATATAATTTGAAGTTATTTGTCTAAACTTCAGCTCAATCACAGCCAATGAATTGCTCAACTGAGCTTTGGCCAGAAGTAGGGCTGAATACTTCTGCCAAAAACACCAATCAGCTACATAATAGTACAAGACAAGGCCACAGAGGGGACCTATACATACACAAAAATGAGCAATATTGTCCACTGATGGGCAGCAAAAAGGCAGGATGTATCAAATTCTATCACTCTTCAGCCTATAAACAGGAAGAAGTTCTACCTTTGTGAAAAAGCCATTGCAAGTCACACAAATGTATTTCTTCCTGATCTGCTGCTCATCCTATACCACAGCTTAAACAAGAACCAGGGAAGCTACACCCGGCTATATGTTTCGAATTAAGACTGACAGTGACATCATATTAAACTGAGCCAAACAACTGAGAGACATTAAAGCCTGAGGTTGTGGTCTAGTAACACACTAAACACATACACAGTAGGCTTGGCCAGGGTCTATTTTTTTGTACCACTATACGTTTCAGACATTTCATCCCAGTATACAGTACATGACAGTATTTAAAAAAGAAAAACGTAATCATGTAGGCTACTGTAAACTGCGGAATCAAAGTCAGCCTAAACAGGCTTATCAGTGTTGAAGTGTTAAAGCTCT
>JAODJW010000117.1:11236082-11266614 GCA_026777045.1 Hyperopisus bebe
TATTAAGCACCCGCCCCCTTATCAGTTCAATAGAGAGAAGAGCACCTGTATGACACTATTAAAAATAATACATTTGGGATTTCAGAAGATATTGTAACACCGTCACATCGCCCAAGCCTAGTACACAGAACATTCTAGAAGATCTGAAAAGCCTTGGTTGTTCATTGCTAGATTTAGAACAGTTTAAATACACATCCGGGTATCATTGCGAATTAATATTGGAGGTTAAAGATTGGAAAGACGCAGAAGTTCAGCGTTTATCTGTGGTCACATGTGAGGTGTGTAACTTGTAAACCTCTGTAAGGAAATTTACCAAAATGTGTGGAAGATGTGTAATCAGGACCAGTTATGCACCATTCAGAATGCTAGCTACACACCATTCTAATAACGTGCAGTGATAACTGGCCCATGACCAGTTAAGACACTAAATGAATCAGAGCAGTATGGAGGTTGTAGGATAAGCTAAAGGCACAAAGCCAACTCACATGGCGCAGTGTCGACGAACATCTGGTCAATGTTGTGAAGCAGCTCCAATCTAGGTGAAGGGTTCCCTTTGCTGTAAATGACAGAATTATCAGGATTTTATCACTTCCCACGCGATTCCCTCTCCCACTTATTCCCGACCACCCAGGGGAAATCCAAAGACATGCCAGTGTTTATGGCTAAAGCTGACTAACGACATCCAGCAGACGAGAGCCTTCGTAGATTCATGCTGATTGCGAGTGTGCACAGGTGATTGTACCATGTGTTTTGGTGGCTGATTATGAATAACATAACTTTGCCTGTTAAGGTAACAGCAATATAAATTATGTCCACTTCATTGTGGCTCTCACTTTCAGAGGCAACAGTAAACAGAGGACAAGCACACATTATAAATGCTTATTCACACTCCTGCAATTTTTGGTAGCAATATGGTAGGTACTGTAGCAATTTGACCCTTCCTTTTTAATATTGCCAACAATACATCATTACAATACTGTGAGCGAGGTGTTATTGCTGTCTATACGGCAGAGAGAAGTGATTCACTTCATCATATTCTTTTCCACGTAGAGTACCAGTCAAAGATCTGGGCACACCTTCCCATAGAAAGGCTTATTTATACTATTCTCTACATTTTAAAATAATTGTAAATGCATGAACACTAAATAACATAGGAATTAATAACTGACCAAAAAAAGTATTGAAAATAATAATTTGTTGAGAGGGTGTGGCAGCTGTGTGAGTTGGGACTCAGAAGGTTGCCGGTTCAAATCCTTGGGTCGGCAGACTGATCCCACCACTAGGCCCTTGAGCAAGGCCCTTAACTCCAATTGCTCCAGGAACTGGCCTAGGGTCTACTGTCTCCTCTATTCCGGTTTCATGAGGTGGCCTCCTGGGATGCTTTTCCAGCTGTCATGAAGAAGGTCCCACATATATGCTGAGCTCTCATTGGCTGCTTTTCCTTTACTCTCCAAAACCATTTCTACTGTGTTTAGGTCAGGTGGCCTGGTCATGTGAGGCGGCTTGGGGTGTCCAAACTTTTGGCTGGTACAGTATATTTATATGTTTTACTTTTTTTGACAATTACATAGACCAATTTTGTTTATTTTTTGTTGTGTCCTTTTCCCCCCTACTGTCAATTACCACAAAGGTCTTCCATTGTCCTGTTACCCCAGGGGTGCCCAACTCCAGTCCTGAGGGGCCGGAGCCCTGTGTAGCTTAGTTCTTTCCCTGTTCCACCATAAATGATTCAGCTCACAAGCTGTGTAGTAATTAGCAGCAGGAGTCGAATCAGGTGTGTTAAATGAGGGGAAACCTAAAAATGTGCAGGGCTCTGGCCCCCCAGGACTGGAGTTGGGCACCCCTGTGTTACCCACAACCAACCCAGTGTGTCTCTACGATACAAACTTCAGAAACAAAACTATACACAAGTCACCCAGGCTTTCCCCACAACCATCTTATAACATCATGATGGCTTCCTACAGCAGCGATAATCTGCAGTAAAACAGGAAAATCTGCAGAAAACTGTAAAAAGAGAAAGCAGACATTTTATATGTACAGTAATAGGTTAATAACCATTGCCATTATAGCAGCGATCATAGACGCTCGTTACACACCTTGACATTGATAAGCAGGCTTTAAAGCAAGTGTTTGTGCCATACCATATAACAGTATCATTAAATCTTCTCAGTCAGAGCTGTACGAATGACAAACACCTCATATTTTGGAAAAAGCACCAACAGAGCACATGCAACATCTCAGGAAAAGTTTGCTAAAAAAAAAAAAAACAAACAAAACAAAAAAAACTCTGGGGTAGACAAAGTCAAGTCCCAGAGGTCAAATTAACCTTTGCACCATCTACAGAAACAAACTTCTGTCTTAAACAGGATGGATGGCTTATTTCATTATTTAAACTCAAGCTTTGCCCTCATAGCCAAAGCTTCAGTTTTTGGTAGACATGAAGATCCTAATTATAATTCCCACACATTTAGGCTAGTACATACAATAAAAGGCAGGAAACACAGTCTGCTAGGAGCTGAGAGGGGAACCCGGAGGCTGTCCCAGAACAAAGACCTAAAACTGATGGCAACAAGGTACCACTGGGATGATATCTGATATCATAAAAAGTATTTAAACAGGTATCAGATTAAAAAAAATTGCCTGTTATAGTTCATTATAAAGTAACAGGATAACAATGACATTAAGTCCTTATGCTGACTGCACTATAAACTGAAAAATGACCTATACTCATCAGCTACTGTGAATGAAGCAAACACTAAAAATGAACAACTAATGGGGAAATTGGCCTTTTATGGATTTAACAATATTTACAGGTAACGTTTTCAGTGACAAACACCGAACAAAACCAACGCGGTCACAGGGAAGATCAAAGGTAGAGTTTCGAGGAGGATTAGACCACCACTTCCAGAATGAGTCATAGAAATGTTACAAAAACAAAGCAGCTAAAAGAAACCCTCTATCTGCTGTGGCCAAGTATCACTGTAAAGAAAAAACACGGGAGAAAAAGAGAAGGAAATTCCCCAAGTCTGACACCTCATCACTCCAACAACAAAAGGGCCATTGACCGCCGAAACTCTACAGAGAGGGCAGACACCGTAGGAGATACTAGACGAGGGAAAATGCTTGCATATCTGACAGCTTGCCTGTGCCTGGCTTTCGGTGCCAGTCCAGAGAAAGAGCAGAGCAGAGATAAACATCCCCCCTTGGAAAAGGAAGAAAACTCAAGACCATGAGACGGTGCCTGGACTGGGGAATGACGCTTCCAGTACCTTTGTTTGGGAGATTCATGAAGATGAGCAGGAGGAGGTGGAGGATACTGACTTTACAGATAGGACGTGTGATCCTATGATAACACCGATCCTCTGACAATGAGGGCCAGGACATGAAATGGGTTTGAGAGGCTGTAGAGATACACGCTGCCCCACTGTGTCAACATAAAAGGTAGCCTTTTTCTGTGGGGGTGGGGCAGAATGGAGCAATAAGTGGTTCCATTATATTCTGGGAACCTGACATGCTTACAATGACAAAGCCCATTTTCACCTCTAGAACTGGTCTCATAGGAGCTCAAAAGCCTCAAACACTTTTACAAGGTAATCAGTTATAATTTCAAAATTTTACATCTGAGGCTGAGCTTAGGACGGCCTACCTCTGATCGGAAGGTTGCCGGTTCAAATCCCAGATCTGGCAAAGTGATTTTAACCCCCATTGCTTCAGGCACTATCTGACCCTGCTCTCTTTCAAACATGTGTGCTGGTTTGGATAATTACATCTGCTACATAAATAAAATGTAGCTGTTGACCATTAAGAACTATAGTATAGAACTTTGTATACAGTAAATAACTCTAGACTCGTAATTAAATCTATTTGTGGTACAGTCTACTTGCATCACAAACTTCTGTACCAATTTGCACCATCTTTCCCCACCAATGGCAAACTTCTGTATTAATTTGCACCATCTTTCTCCAGCCAGCAGGTGTTTAACTGAATCGCTGTCTTTCTTAATATCCAGATCTTACAATGTCATGTCGATATGTTTGTACGTCTTAGTATTTATATTCTATAAATTACTTCTTATTTGCACTACAACCAAGAAGAATGATATTTCAGCTCATTGTGTAACTCCACGGATCACATATCTGAAGCAGATATTGAAATACTTCGACTACTTTGATTTGGCTTTTATAAACAATGACTTAATATTTAAACTGTAATTGGTTTTTTTTATTTTGTTAAAATACAGAAGTTTGGCATGGTGGCAACACTGTACCACAAATATATAGATTTAATTATGAGTCTAGAATCTGTACAGTACTATAGAATGTCCTATAGTATAATTCTGAAAGGCCCACAGTTACATTTTACAGTTACAGTTTTCTGTTTCCTTAAAATGGAGAAATAAACACACAGTAATGCAGCTGAAGCGGAGGCACCGCGCAAGTCGGGGCTCTGTTCTCACCTGACTGCGCCCCACACGTCAAAGCCGTCCAGGGGCTGTGTTCCGTTGGTGGTCCCCCCTGCCAGGCCCACCAGGGTGGGCAGCCAGTCAGAGATGTGGATAAGCTCTTTGCTGATGGTCCCAGGGAGCGCCAGGAGGGGGCTGGTGACAAAGCCGACGCCACGCACACCACCTTCCCACAGAGACCACTTCCTGCCTCGCAGTGGCCAGTTGTTGCCCCCAAACAGCGTCTGCCCCCCGTTATCTATCAGGACAAGAACAAGCCACAGTTCTCTCTCACTTCTGGCGCTGTCATGTGAATTTAACATATTACAAAGGGCTGAATGGAACACGACTCATTTTCATATTAGTTAAAATAGGTAATACAAGCAAACTTGACATATGCATCTTTTTGCATTATCAGCAATTATTCAGTGACCCCTAGTGGTCACCTAGTGTAACCTTGTCTACAAAATATTATTTAATTCCAAAAAGTGAATCATGCAAGGTTTAAAGTAATTTCTAATGCACATCCTGGAAGAGTTGGCAGATGTTTGTTCTTTCGTTGTATTCCTGGAAAAAGTTATATCAGTCAATTTCCAAATATGGCAGTCAACTACGTACACATGCATGATTCATATATACAGTATATATATACACATTGTAGCCTAGCCTAACTACAGACGTTGGTTAAGAAGAGGATGTCACAGGTCTGCAGCCAAACAGGCTAATGAACATTAACCTCCTGTACATAACACACATTGGTGATTGCTAAAGCGAGTCAGCCTGCAAAAACAAGGTGAAGCACTTAGGAAAGACAGACAACAATCCCTTCATCAGTCATTCTTTGCCTTCTCCCTTGCCATGCCAGGTAAATGGAGCGGACATGTTTATTCTGAGATTTTAAAACACTATCTTCTATCACCTTCCCATACCTGCTCCCACTTCCCATTCGAATCATAAGTCTGCTCTTCATTTACTTGACTTTAATCGCCGCCCCCTCCCATGCCCCCGCTCTGCTTTCGACACATCTGGGAAGTTTTGAGGGAAATGAGGAAGTGATCTCAGCGAGGTGAAACGACGAGCGAGCGGGGGTTGCTTTGAATACCCCAGCAGCATTTTCCAGGCCTGCCCAACGTCAATACCAGTTAACGGCAGGGGAGCGATGCCAGCAGTCTGGGGAATAACAGCAGAGCCGCTGGCCAGTAGCTTTGGGGAAAGCGAGACTCTGCAAAGCGCTTTACTGCCTTCGAAGTTATTTTCGATCCAGGTTGAACCCTGTGCCAGCAGCCTTCATGATTTGACACCTTGCTGGTTCACTTCATTGCGTTCAGTAAGTAACTGTTAAAAGTCGGGAGCTGGGAACATGATTCTGGAAGTTTGGAGACTTTGTTCCTGTTTCTGTGCGGGAAGTGTTTCAGCAAAAAGGAATCATTCCTAAATGACGGAAATAGGTCTCGGAGGCAAATGCACCATTCTGGACCATGTTCTGGGTCACCAACTGAAGTCAGGAAGAATAAACTTCCATTCCAGACATACAACCAGATCAGCAGCATAAAATTAACACAGAACATTTGGATATTTAAAATCTGCAATTTTGCAAATTTTCTTGAGCAGCTGCAACTCAGCATAGACACGGATACAGACACATACCTGCACATACGTTTCAAGTGACTGGAAAAACAATGACATCAAGAGTTCTGGCAGGTAAAGTTGCTGGATTTCTTATTTATAAAGGTCACAGAATAACAAGAGTTGCTACATTCAGTGCGGAACACTTCTGCAGGCAAAACCACTGGAACTAGCATACTTCATTAAAGGAAATCTAGGGAAGATTAGAGATGCACTGATTGTGCTGCCCAACTATCGATATAGGCCAATATAGCAACAATTGGCAGTTGGCCAATGGTCCAAGATGAACCAATATTTACCGATACCAATACTGATAATTCCTTTAAAATGGTGATAGATATTGCTTTGAACATCCAGTACTAAACAGTATGCTGTGTGTACTTACTGGTCACTGGGGAAGATAAATGCAAGTCAGCAATCACTGTGCAAATAAATTTCCAGTAACAGTAAACGGGCGACCCCTAGTGGATATTTTAGTTATGGATGCACAGCATTACTTTCTGCATTGTAACAACTGCAGAAAACCCGCAGAATTTAAATAAAACAAACAAGTTGGAACCAGAGTTATTACTTTTGATTTTTTAAGCTCTTCAGTTTTCATTTTCACATTACTTTCAATTTTCATTAGAAATCTAGTTTACTTTTTAGTTCGTTTTCAGTGTGGTTGTATTTGTTTTTTTTTTTTTTAAAGATATTTCTAAGGAAACCACAAAAACACAAGTCATACTTCCTTATTTTTACATTTCCACAATGTTATTGTAAGCTAAATACAAGAGGGCAGCCAGACCTTGTACAGTGGGATGGCTAGACGAGACCCAATCATTGCAATGGGGTGGCAGCAGGTCAATATGTGGGGGGGGGGGGGGGTTCTCTAGGTGCATTTTGGTAATTGCAAACATTATATGTTAATCATCTTGTGATTGAGCTGGAAACACACAGGTCTACTCTGTATACTTTGTTTGTATTTTTTGATGAAGGGGTGGCAACCGGGGGGGGATCACATATTAACTACTGGGGGCCATGGCCACCCCTTAGATCCCGTATTACCCAATTCTCTATTATATTTAGCAACGTAAAGTATTGAACACAGGGGGGCACGGTGGGGCAGTGGTTAGCACTGTCACGTCACACCTCCGGGACCTGGGCTCCATGGGTGGAGTTTGCATGCTCTCCCCATGTTGTGGGGTTTCCTCCAGGTACTCTGGTTTCCCCCCACAACCCAAAAACATGCTGAGGCTAATTGGGGCTACCAAATTGCCCATAGATGTGCATGTGTGAGTGAAGGGATGGATGGATGGATGGATGGAGAGTATTGAACACAATATTGATCAATGATGACAATAGAATTTTACATGGTGTTCTGGAGCAACACCTGCGCTCTCCCTGAAGAGATGGCTGCACGGGGAGCACCGTACCTGTGGAGAAGACCAGCACAGTGCTGTCCCACAGCCCACTCTGCTGCAGGGCTCGGCTGATGTTGCCCACGGCCTCATCCATGACCGACACCATGGCTGCGTAGTGCCTGCGGTTATGGTCCTGGATGAAGGAGTAAGGTGCCAGATAGGGGTCTGGGACCTCCAGTGGGGAGTGGACAGCCTGAAAGGCCACGTACAGGAAGAGGGGCTGCGGAGACAGGAGAGCACTTAGGACCAGAATGGAAACAGTGAAGCTAGGGATGCTAATCAGTCACTCAAAGACCAACGGCATAACCTACGGGATGAATACTTACTATAAAACTAACAGTAAACTAACATTCCAAGCTGGGGCTTTTCGAATGGCCTTAACTGACTGCCAACAGCATAGCCGCCAGCTTAAGAAGACAAACTGTCCACAAGGAACCCAGTGGCAGAGGGAAAAAACAGCAAAATAAACAGAAAAAAATACCTAAACATAAAAAACAACAGAAGATCCAGTGACAGATAACAGGTCTCGCAGTTGCCAGTGACCAGTGATCAGAAACCTGAAGTCTGATATTATCATACTGCTAATCAAAGACAGTCGAATATATCCAGACAGGATGAAATGATTGTGGCCTAAAAATGTCTTTCTATGCCTTCCATGTATTCCACGTGTAATTGCTTTGATGTTAATTGCTCTCGTACCTTGGCTGGGTCATGCTTGGTAATGATATCAGTGGCTTTCTCCGTAAAGAGGTGCGTCGAATACTGTCCCGTGAAGCCGGCAGCCACATGCTCGCCGTCCCTGAAATCCAGGGCACACCGAGTCTCGTTGTTTGGCGGAATGACGACACATCGATTGTGGGTGAAGTAGTCCTCGCTGCCAGTGAGGTAGCCTGTAAGCGTGATGCAAATTATTAACTTTTACATGACATATTCCACTTGCGCTACACATCAAACTCACAAATAAACCATAACGTCATTATATTTTACAACAAAAGAATTTACCTCGTGTCCTGTTGGCACATTTAAACTATTACAGTTTTCTATGTTGTAGCATGCACACCTTTTCATTTTACCACTCATCCATCCATCCATCCAACATCTGAAGCAGTCTAAGCAGGGATACCCAGACCTCCCTGACACCAGCCACCTCCTCCAGCTCCACCGGGGGGATACCAAGGTGTTCACAGGCCAGCTGAGATATATAATTTCTCCAGCGTGTCCTAGGTCTGCCCCAGGGCCTCCTCCAAGTTGGAGACGCCCAAAAGCACCTCCCCAGGGAGCCATCCAGGAGGCATCCTAGACAGATGCCTGGAACCACCTCAGCTGGCTCCTTTCGATGCGGAGGAGCACCAGCTCTACCTTGAGCCCCTCCTGAATGTCTGAGCTCCTCACCCTATCCTTAAGGCTGAGCCCAGACACCCTGTGGAGGAAACTCATTTCTGCTGCTTGTATCCACAATCTCATTCTTTTGGTCATTACTCAGAGCTCATGACCATAGGTGAGGGCAGGAATGCAGAACAACTGGTAAATTGAAAGCTTTGCCTCCTGGCTCAGCTCCCTCTTCCCCACAACAGAATAGTACCGCATTCGCATTATGGCATCCGTCTGTCGATCTCCCGCTCCCTTCGTCCCTCACTCGTGAACACGACCCTAAGATACTTAAGAATTTCACAAGCAGAGGAGTTTATTTCGCCAGTCACCTAGATTAAGATCAGGCTTTTTTTTTTTTTACAGTACTTTCAATTCAGTATGCAGACGTTATAGTGCAGGGGGTTTCAGTTTTGCTAAAACATTTTTACTCTGTCATAGGAAAAAAAAGTTTTGTAATTTTAATTATTATTCCTTTTCAAGATTATCTAATATATGTTTAAAAATCTGTTTAGAGTTTACTTCCACTGCTTTTTCATGAGCCCTGCCTGTGTTCTCCGAGACGATCATTTTCATCCTTGCAGTTTTCATCACTCCTAGATGAGTTTTTGATTAATTTCTGCAGAACTCTTTTTTTTGTTTCATAAATACCCCAATATTTATTACAACAAAATCACATTGCAATAATTTGAATTTTCCAGTACTCTGCTGTCCTAGTATATTATGCGAAATGCTTTATTATTTCTTTTTATGGTATCCTGAGCTCTGGTTACTTAATTTGCACACGCATCCATTCATTGTTGTTGTTATCATTATCATTATTATTATTATTATTATTATTATTGACCTCGTTTATCATTGTTTTCCAAGTTGTATTGCGTTTCAGATGCAGGCTATTTGCATAACTGTTGAAAAAAGAAAGTGTTTCAAGATCCACCCCAAACCAAAGTACCAAAAAAGTACTGGCATCGTTACAGAGATTCGCGATCTCACTTCTAAGCAAAAGCATCGCGATTGACATTTTTTCCCAGAATCGTGCAGCCCTACTCTCCAGATCGTTTCCTTTTATCTGCTCTTTAAATAGTTTTATCTGCCCGTTCCTTTTTCTCTATCTACTGCTAAAATCTAAATTGCTTGATTATTAATAATGCATCCATGCAGAGGCATGAAGTACCCATAAATTATCCCCCAATAATCAAGACCGAATAATACAAACCGGCTAATAACCCCCCAATAATCATGTTTCTCCCTAAATGGGTGGAGATCTCAACCCTCTCAATGTTCAAACCAAAGTTACACCCTTTGATCCATATGAATGAATGCATTCTCAACTACAATAACTTTCTTTCATTGACAAAATAAACCACTTAGGACTATGCATTTAAAGCCATATTCAGCACCAAGTGATGATGCATTTCTATTCACAATTAAGTTATTAAATTACTAGAATGACAGCATCAGAGACGCAAATTCCAGGGCTCACCAAAGTAGGAGTCGAAGCCTCTGCGAGTGGGCAGACAGTCCTTCTTATACATGCCCAGATGCCACTTGCCCACCATGTGAGTATTATAACCAGCTTCTCTCATCAGCTGAGGCAGGAGCTTCTCTTCCAGGGGCACGCAGTACGGCTGGCATGGCCAGATGATCTGGTGCTGCATACCTGTACGGATCTGAGACACACGGCATGTTCGGGGCGGCGATCGCACAGCTGTTTAGAGCAAACAAGTCCTTTCTTCTTCTCGTTTATGACCCATGTTAACCGTCAAAAAACGGAGGACGATGGACTTCAAGAAGCCCCAAAGCAATGCGAGTGTATTTATTTCATAACACACTTAACAGTCACATAAATATTGCATCAACACTGACTTATTGCTAGAACTTAAGATCGCTGTGCTTTAATTGGGACTTTTTCCCGGTTTATTGGAGGCGCCCGACTTGGCAGCCATCAGCTGACAGTCACCTGGTACCTCCCCGTCATGAGCTGGTTTCTGGACGGCGTGCACAGCGGCTGCACATAGTAGTTCTCCAGCCGGACTCCTGCGGCCGAAAGCTCGTCCAGGTTGGGCGTCTTGATCTCGGAGCCATGGTAGCCCACGTCGTTCCAGCCGTAGTCATCGGCTAAAATAAACACGATGTGCGGCTGTGTCCTGGCAGCCTTTGAAGGAGGAAAGCCTAGTGTCAAACATACCCCCAGAAAGGAGCAGGCAACTAGGGCTAAAGACACCATTCTAGCTGCCTGTCGGCTTCGGTACAGGCATAAAGGAGGAAGTTGCAGTCTAAAGGAAGCTCTTGCGTTTTTAAAGATACAGGCACGTGGTTTTGCGCCATGCTGGATTTCCTAACTGCAACTACACAACAAACCGTATTATCATGATTGTTCCGGTTGGTATTTTATCCTATATACTAATGGAATCAAGCGAATTTTAGCTTGAATTTCAGTGCGGAAACAGACTCAGACTTTTATTCAAATTGCAGCTTTGCACCTATACAGTCACAGACATGCTGCAACTATAAGATGTTTTGGGGGTGAGGAAGCTCACGCGACATCTCGACTAGGGGAAAATAACATTTTCATGGCAATTAACTGTTATTTGAAATATATTCTTTTATGTTGGCAGAGAGGTTAGTGTATTTTCCATTGAATAATAAACGTATGCATTTATTAGCATGCATTAAGGTAAATTTAGGCTATTTTAATATGTTTAATGTCACTTATGTTCTACTAGTAGTATGGTCAATCCAACGTATAAATGTAGAAAAAAATACAACTTTACTAGCTTCACAGTTAAATCCTTCCTTATTGTTACAATAATTTTGGTTACTTACAAATGTCCGTTCCAAATGTTGTGTATGCTATATTGCTTCTTCAACATGTTAAATGAATAATTACACACAAAGACATTGTATAATCTTTTGCGTTGAAAATATAACGTAATATAAAGTATAAAATTTTCCACATCTGTGTAATTCTTAGTAAAGTAGTTTTCATGTACCTACTCTGTGGGTATCTAAAGTGTAGACGCATGAAAACACTGGGTTTCTTGTACTGTTAAATTGTACCATTTTTGCAAATGACACACTCTGCCAAAGTAGTCATGCAGACCTTTACCAAATCCTCCTTCCACGGCACACATCCATGACTCGCCCTGGTCAAGCTGGAAGTAAGTTCTGAGGGGCATAGGTGTGGGATGGCTTGGGTGTGTGGTGGGATTAATACATATAATAGCTGATTGATTTTTACTATGGGAGACTGGAATATGATTATAGGGAAGGCTATATTAATCATGAATTAATTATTCATGTGCCAGTAATGCTGAGTCTTAGGGACATGTGTATTAAGCGTTTGGAGAGATTAAGGGAGATTCAAGGACGGTGTGCCTGGGGATGCAGGATCCTATTGTGATGTTACACAGGGCAAGTTTATTGCCAATGTTGCCTTGGAATTGACAAG
This sequence comes from Hyperopisus bebe, assembly GCA_026777045.1. Classification (NCBI taxonomy): domain Eukaryota; kingdom Metazoa; phylum Chordata; class Actinopteri; order Osteoglossiformes; family Mormyridae; genus Hyperopisus; species Hyperopisus bebe. The sequence continues at coordinate 11,248,372 of JAODJW010000117.1, forward strand.
CAGGTGAGACAAGAGGCAGCTCATCTGGATCTGGATCCTCGCGAAAAGTTGCCCACTGCCGATCAAAGTTTTTCTAATAGACATGTGGTGCCCAATATCAATGGGAAAGCGACTGAGCGACATTGGTCAGCAGCAGTGTTCAGGGAGGGACCCTGAGTATCGTAGCCCTTAGGGCATTGCGGCCTACTAAGGAATGCAGGAGACAAGTGAAGGGTGTAGGATGTGTGGGGGGCGACCCAGGCCCCATGAGATGAAGACCCAACCAAGCCCACCAACAGAATGAAATGGGATGTTGCTAGGGCTATAGTTTAATGCAGGGGTGGCCAATCTTATCCGCAAAGGGCCGGTGTGTATGCAGGTTTTTGGGATAACCTGTAGGTCAGCTGTTCAAACTAAGGTGTTAGGACGCTTCAGCCAATCAGTCCTCTAATTAGTAATCTAGTTAGGGAGTTGCAGCGAAAATCCACATACACACAAGCCCTGAACTTGGAGTATATCTCGGTAAATGGAACCTTATCTTCAAGAGAAGTAATCGGCTATTTTCTATGTCCTTCAAAAGGTGTTCAGAAAGACAATAGAGTGGAGAATTTTCTTTCTTCACAAAACCCCATATAAATACAGCATTCTCCTTCACAACACACAACTCGGAAGCAGTTACGTAACGTTAACAGTGGTTTTACTCCTCCGTCTGAAGCAGACCACATAGAGGAAGACGTTTCTTTTGATTGGGCCATCGAAACAGTTACTCCCCCACTCTGCCCACTGGTCCCAAACAAGCTTCTCAGTGGCCTTCCTTAGTCGTGCCCGTAGCCTTCTTCTTCATACGGGTCCTCGTCGGCTCTGTCATCACCAGAGGCTCCTGGACCACAGTGGCTGTATACTTTTTGCCCAGCAGCTCCACCTGCACCTTCTGGCCCACGGCGCTCAGCGCAACGGGCAGGTAACCAAAGGCCAGGCTTTGCCCAGCGCTGTAACTGTAGGCCCCGGAAGTCGTGTTTCCAACCACCTGAAGCAGGAACAACAGGTAGTGACAAAATACACACTGCTGTTGAAAACTGGTCATCGGACCCAGGACCACGATACTTAAATGTGAGATCACTATTACCCTAAATCAAATCTATACTTTAAACAATCATCTTATGGATAGCAATGTTGTATTTGACGGCCACTGAAGTTATGATACTGTCCTTCATATATAGCTCAGGGTAGAGGTTCCCAAATGATTGCATGTAGTAAACCAATCTGCACACACCAAAAAAAGTTTGGGAACCCCCCATAATAAGGTTAAATAAAATTAAATGAAATTTCTCCCTAGAGTCAATGAAGTATTATCGGTCATACATTACTTGAGGGGCCACAAGTAACTTAGTTACTAAATCATGAATAATGCATGAAATCCATGAAACATGATTTGAATAAACATGTGATCAGTATGTAACTGATCAGTTAATGCATTAAGAGTATTACTACATTATGTGCCCCCTCAAGTAAATTATCATCATGTTATCCTATTTTAAAAGCTGAACTACATATAATTTCATTAGCAGCATATCACAGAATCTTGGCAGTTTATGTACAGTAACTGAGTAAGAGCATTTAGTTCACCATCTTCTGTTGATGTGGGGAAAACTTCACCTTGCCATCATGCCAGATGGTCTCATTGCCCTCAGGGTCAACGTCATCAGTCTGCACGGTGAGGTAAGCCAGCTTGCGTGTCAGGCCCACAGCCATGATCTCCTGAAGAGCCTTCTTTCCAATGAAGTCAGCAGGCTGGAAGACAGAGCACATGGCAAAGGCCACTCCCTGCTGGCCATCTCCTCAGGGCAGTCACTACGTCACGCCATGCCAGTACCCATGTAGCTCTGTGCCAGCTGCCATTAATCTTCCAGAAGTATTTATCCACCACAGATTAGCAGCTACCTGCCTGTCCCAAGAAGTGCCAGGCACCCTGAATCAGACGCGGGTCTAATTGCAGGCCACACACAGTCACACTCTAAATTTAAACCCGCCAGTTGTCTTAACCACGTTTTTTTTTTTTTTTTGGACTGCAAGAGGCAACCTGTGAACACGAAGGGTGAAAATGCAGACTCTATACATACATATACATATACATATACACACACACACACACACACACACACACACACACACACACACACACACACACACACACACACACACACACACACACAGCCAGAGGTGAGATTTAAACTCCCAACCACAGAGGTGTCAGCCACCCTGCCAGCCTCACAGCTGCAACCCTTCAGCAAATACTTTGGATCTGAAGTTCCAATGATGGGTGAAAAAGGAAATTAGCACAGGACTGAATGCAGTAAACAGCTACAGATTTTGATTCCTTGTTATAGCTGAGCTGTCCAGTAGTGTTGACAGAGGTTTTTATTCAAAGCACATGGTGTGGAATGTTTCTGATTTTACCTTTACCTTCACCCCAAGTCAACCTTTTCCTTTACAGTTGGGCAGACAGTCCATTTGCCTGACCAGTGTCACTAGGAACTGCATGGTTTTGCAGACAGAACACTCAGCTGAATGAGACTTCACATGGTTCGGCAAGTTAATTCGATCCTACTCTTTTGTGAGTTTATGAAATGCCTCATGTAACGCCCTGCATTCCTTTCCCCTCATTCTCCTCAGGTGAGGCTCTAATGAGCCACACCTGTTACCTCTTTAATCCTGCCTCTCGTTACAGGCCTTGTGAGGATCACCCCAGGTGCCTCTCATCTGCTTCCTCATCAGTGATGTATATATAGTGCCTCCCTGCCTCCCAGTCATTGATGTTGCCGCCTGTACGCCCCAGTTTGCCCTGTGCTCTTGCCTGATCCTCCTTACCCTGTTTTGACTCCTTGTGGTTCGCTTTGCTTTTGCCCTGACCTGTAATTTCAGTTAATAAAGCCCCCTTTGGTTTTCTCCCCACCTACATTCGTTGCTGTCCTTGCCTGTGACGTGACACCTCAAATGTTAGTTTTTTCAGAATTGCTTACACACTAAACCTGATATTCTGAACAAAATTGTCAAAGGTCAAAACTCAATTATCAAATCAATCACTATTTTTTGCAAAACTGTTCCCACGTTTATAAACATGAGGTGAGAGTCGCGTGAACGTAGAAAATGTGCCGGATGAGAGTTCAAGTACCACAGGTGAGTTGAATTTTGATATCAAGGTACAAATGGGTCACGCAGCAAGTGAAAGCATTTCCTGTGATGTAGATGAAGTTCTCTGTTCTAACCCAGCCCTGAGGCATGATGAGGCAGAAGGATCTACCCTTCCTTTGCCTTGGCCTAGCTGTTATATAGCATTTTCTGTAATATGGCTCTCATCTGAATATTTTACTATCCCCTTTGACCTTTGCAGTAACATTTTTTGCAATGCTGAACACTGCAAACATTACATACTGATTCACATATAGTTGTATGCACATATTTTTCTAAACAATAAAATATTCTTTAGTCTTGAGGTGCAGTTGGTTTCTAATATTGCAACTCGGCATGCAAAAGACACACTCCACAGCAGACATTTTATCTATAGATGCCTGGAACCACGTTATCTGGCAATATTTTAGTTTCTTGCTGTAGTGTGTAATGAATACTGAGAAGTGTTGATATTTTGATAGGCTTAGTGTGTGATCTGAATGCAGTGTTTGGTTTGAGCAAAGAAAGTGAGTCCAGACAAGTCAGAGGCTTTGTGTTTCAGCTTCTGAGAACTGTGAAAAGTTTCAGGAAATGTGTCTTAGCAACTGTGAACTAATATAATTCAACAGATCAACAGATAAGTTAAATTGCCTGAGGCTGGGCTGTAGTATGATTGTATTTTGCTTTTAGAAAAATTATAAATATTTTAAAATATCAAAGGTATTAATTTTGCATTTGCGAGGACTTATTTGGATTTTACCAAAATACAGGGCAAAATAAAAGCTTCACATGGCCCTGGGGAGACTTACGGCTGCCGATGCCCTCTTCCCCCCAGACTCATCTGGGGCTGTTTTCTGGGGGCTCCAAATTGGGCACTGCTGGCATTACAGATGCACAGCAGTCTAACATCCAGTAGTACAAAGGACTAATGCTGGAATGGTAAATTATTCAACTAATGTAATATTTTATGGTTCCATACATTTGCAGTGCACAGCTCTGTAGGTATCTGCCTGCCCTCAGGACTGCAGGAGCTCTGGGGATGTGGTTTGCATGTTTTCAATTTCTTCAAAAGTCTGAATTGTGAGTAATCACTTCCACCCTAAATAAGTGTTTGAACATGGGTCCAAATCCTGTAGCTGTAGAGGAATCGTATCACCATTAGGACTTTGAGCGAGTCCCTAAACCCCAAAGGCCCCTGGGACACGAGGGCCCCTGCTCTTTGACCCCAAGCTTTCCTCTCAAAAGCTCAGCTAAACATGTAAATGATGTCAGATAAGTATCACTTCTGGTAGTTTCTGTCTATAACTAAAGAACTCAGGAGGTACAGATTTTTGTACTGTAATAAAGGTGGAATGGCAGACTGTACACAAATGTACATGACAACGAAATAAGAAATGTTAAACATGCATTATGGAAACATAATATGGAAAAGTACCTTGTTTAACTTGATGAAGTAGTCTAAGCCAGCTTCCAAAGGATTGGTGTCACAGTTCATCTGGTTTACAGAGCATAAAAAGCTATTTCAGCTGACAGTTTTCTGAAAAGGTTTTGTGTACAGTAAAAACACTTAAAGCACCACGCACTACCTACTCAGATGGCTGATAACACCAGTTCATATCCAATTCAATGGAATCAAAATAATGAAGATCGGGTACAAATGCTGATGGTTTATTTTCATTTTATTAGTGGTCCCCCCAGGTTAAATACTCCGGCACGAGGCCTTCAGCCATCAGAGTTCAGACCTGGTCTTCCTTATAATAAAAAGATTTTATACCATGATTAGATTTTTCTACAATACAGTGGTACCTCAGTACTCAAGAAATTCGAGTTATAATGAGTTTAAGTCGAACCAACCAGTTTGGAAAAAAATGACCTAGAACTCGATCTGAATCTCATAAGTCAAACCGTGAACGCCGACCTAAGAACTTGTACGCGCGGGGAAATGTCACATGGCACGTCTCAGCGGAAACAAAGGGTAACGCTTCAGTCTCAGCCTCGCATTCGCTGTGATAGCATCGTTTGTTGGTGATAGTGCTTTTTTATTGAAAATATCAGGTAATACACTATACTTTATATCATTTTGGTAGCCATCGCACATTGTTTGGATACATTTATTTTCTTACTTTACAAATTTCACACCCAGCTCGTACGATCCTCTTGTATGCCACGCCCCCCCTCGTTAACCTCGTGTGATATCCCGATCAGATTTGGCTCCTGAATGGCTGTGTTGGTTTGGATCTCCCCTCACCTCTGCTCCCCAAGCCCTGAAGCCTTTCTCCAGTCTCAGTGAGGTCATGGCGTAGGTCCCAAAGTTGTCGATGCCCTCATCCCTTCCAGCCTGCATCAGGGCCTGGTACACGGCGGCGGTGTACTTGCTGTCCTGGTACAGCTCCCAGCCCAGCTCTCCTGAAGCATGCACACACAGCACAGGCAGTGTCTGACCAGTCTCATATCAAATAAATACCTGGGAAAAATTTTTGCTTCTGAATTAAATTTGCTTAGTTCTGAATTAAAAGTTGCAGTAAATATCTTCCTGTATACTCACACAGTGTGCTGGCCAAAATTATTAGAACACCTGACAGATCTGAGAATATTGACCTTTTTTGTCTCCAAAAAATTTCATTTCATAATGTTCATGAAATATGCCGATGGTTGCGCTGAGCACCACAAATATCAGATGAAGTTAGTCCTACCGTTTTTATCCATTTTTAACTTCAATATTTGGTGTCTCTATCTTTTGCAGCAATTACAGCAGCAGATCTCTCTGGCATAGTGTCAGTACATTTCCTGAGAACTTCAGCACTAATGTTATCCCATGCTTTCTGCAACTCAAGCCAAAGGTTTTCCTTTGAATCTACAATAGATCTGTCCAGTTTATTTTCCAACCCGCCAAAAAGTGCTTGATGGGGTTGAGGTCTGGACTTTGAAGGGGCCAGTCCATCATTTCCAAGGTTCCAGCAGATTCCTTCTGTCGCAGGTAGTTCCAGCAATAGTTAGAAGAATGTTTAGGGTCACTGTCCTCTTGAAAAATAAATCCAGGTCCAATAAGACGACTCCCAGATGGTACTCCATGCCTCACCAGAATGTTCTGGTATACTTTCTTATCCATGATGTCATAAATTTTCACTAAGTCACCTGTTCCTGATGCTGAACTGGCAACCCACATCATAATACTACCACCTTCGTGTTTCACTGTTGGCAAGAGACACTCCTTTTTATATCTCTCCCCCTCCCTCCGTTGCACATACTCTTCACGTGTTGCCAAACTGGCAACTCGCACCATAATACTACCACCTTCGTGTTTCACTGTTGGCAAGAGACACTCCTTTTTATATCTCTCCCCCTCCCTCCATTGCACATACTCTTCACGTGTTGCCAAACTGGACTCATAAGTTCACAACACTTTATACCAATCTTCCTTTGTCCACTACTTGTGTTCTTTTGTAAATTTCAGGCATTCATTTTTTCTCTCTCAGTAATGGTTTCTTTGCTGCTATTCTCCCAACAAGTCCTTGTTGTTCCAGTATCCGACGCACAATTCTTAAAGACACTGTTGCACCATTAGTCACTGTGGTGTTGAGCTCGGCACGCAGTTCTTGTGAAGTCTGTCTTCGGTCCTTAACACTGAGAATGTGGAGATGCTTCACTTGTCTTTCTGAAAGTGTCTTTTTCCTACCTCTTCCCTTTTGGTTCTGGTGTGAGTTGGTGGCATCATGGTGTACTTTACAGTGCTTGGACTGCATCTCAGATCTTTGGCTATGTGGCGTTAACTCCAGCCAGCATCAAGAAGGGCCTTTATTCGAACCCGTAGCTCATTCGTTAGCTCCTCCTTCATCTTAGCCATGTTCAAAGGAGAGGCTTTGAATTTATACCAATTGGTGGTGTGGCCTCAGTGACAAAATTCAGATTTTACCGATCACTTAATGAGCAGGATAGATCTTGTACATTCAAAACAATCACACAGCTGTGCTCTAAGACACTTGTATCATCATCAATGTAACCATGATCACACCTGATAGTGATTACACAAGTAATTTGGCTTCTTCTGTGAAGGAACATGATTGTGTGACACAGTGAAATAGGCCTAGCTTTTTTTTTTCTAAGAAACATAACCTAAATCTCATTATGAAGGCTCTATTCTATGGTTTAGAGTATATAATGACTTTGTAGATATTTTCTTTGTTATGGGTATTTTAATGGGCAATTCAACAAAAACAACTGAAACCTCTTAAATATGCCAAGTGTTCTAAACATTTTTGGCCACTACTATACATATCATGTGAATATGTGAATACATATATAATGTGCATATATATTCACACACACACACACAATATATATATATATATATATATAATATATTTAATATATTTTATATATTATATATATAAAATATTGACAAACTACTGTGCCGAAGTCCTAGGCAGTCAAATGTTTAAAGCTGTTTATCTGGGTAGTAAGTATACTTTTGCTCAGAAAAAAAGCACAATTTTACATTTGAATATTTGCAAATAAAGAACCCGAGAATAAAGACTAATAAGAATTCCTTCTGTTCTCTAAAAAGTTACTTATGCTGGACAACTAGATAAACACCGCTTCAGATCCCACGCCTCTCTTCAGGGGCAGCCCAGCCTTTCCATGTCTTTGTTAAATTTCACCACCAGCTCACTTAATTGATTTACTTAATTAGTTAAAAAAACAAAAGTCAATGAGGCATTGATTAGGTATACAAGGTGTACTAGTGATACATGGGTATATTGGATAGTTTCTTCAAATACTGGGGTGATTTTAGCAGAGGTTTTGAAATGGCTAAGCTAACAGGCTTTGACAGGCACAATATTACAGTCACACCGACATGAAGCTCATTTAAAACGGAAACAGAATTTTCTTTGGCTGCCTAAGGCTTTAGCACAGTTCTGTATATATAATGTGAATGACTGTATGAATATTTTACGAAAAAACATGGAATAATCCGTTTCATTGAATCTAAATTCAAATACAGCACATTTGTGAAATATGTTACATTTTTTAAAATTTCCTGCAAATGTCAAACTTCACTGGAGCATTATTTTATCATATACTATGCAGAGGACCTACAGGAGGAGACATGGGACTTAAACCAACAACATTCAGGTTATGATTCTATGTAATTATGTTTTTAATGGCTGTGCTTCAGATTTTGGGGGATTCATTGCTGAGTAACATTAACAGAATGGTGCTGCGTCCCCCTTCATGCACAGACAACATCCTACCTGTGTAAGAGATTCTTATAGCTCTCAGTGGAATTCCGGCCACTTTGATGGACTTGCAGTGAAGGAACTTAAAGCTGGAATCACTCATATCCTCATCTGTCAGTTTCTGCAGGACAGTCCTAGATTTGGGTCCCGCTATGCCCAGCACCCCCATGTCCTCTGTCACGTTGGTAATGCCCACATCGTAGCCACCATCCTCCGCCTCCTTTTCAATCCATCTGCAAGGTGATAACTGATCAAACGTCTGTTTTTATAAAATGCCTGAAATGCCACTTGTAGCCAGTAGAGGGCAATGTACAACACAACCAGCCCAGATTTTACTGTAAACCTTAAGAGAATCCAGATTAATAATCAGCTGCTATAAAGGCAGAAGCAGAGCAATATCAAAATGCAGCTGTGGAAAAGGGCTTGAATCCCATGCATAATGTGAACTTGGATTACCACACACCCAGCAAAGAGGGTTAGAAATAAGTGAAAGTGTTACATACTTGGATAGCCTGGGAGAACATGCATTTGCTTTACCTTCTCTTAGTTCCTATCCTTATCAGTTTATGTTGCATTAAAACTGCTGACCCTGGCCTTGTTCACATTCAGTTCCAACAGTTTTATCCATTTGTGCAGCTGAGCCTAGGTATTCAGCCAAAGTAATGCAGGGGACACACCACTATAAAGGCAGGGACTTAAAAACTCTACCATACCTAATTTCCCAAGACACAAAAATAGCTGCACCTTGTATTAAAATAGTTCACATTAGACATCTTGTTCACAGGGACCACTGCAGAGTCCCTCCTGGAACTTAAATCATCAACTTTCACATACGTGTGCAAGTCCTTATCCTGCAAGCTGCACCTTCTGGCTTGAAGCCAAAACTACAGGAGCGAGTGGGAGGGGGTGTAAGCAATGCTTGTGTGGCATTTAACTATTTATTGGTTTGCCTCTGCATATTCTTTTGGACAGATTCTGAGACTGACCTGAGGTCATGCAGCTCTGATCCAGAGCCAGTGATGAGAAGGAACTCGCCATCGGAAAGCTGCGTTATCGTCACTTCGGCATAGACCTTCCCTGTGGGGGTCAGCATGTGACTGATGTTGGTCATGCCCACCTGAAACGAAGGGGGAGAAAGGAGGTCTTCACCCAAAGCTTTAGCAGGAGGCAAGGTCGTGAGGAATCCTAAGTACTGTTTCACCTTTATCTGGCACCCGAGTTTCACAAACCATCACCCACAGCCATTTGTCATGTCTTTGTGAGGTCTCTCCATTCATTTCTATGGGGAAAACCCAAATCCCAACATGATGACCTTAACCCCTACCCAGCCCTAACCTTAACCATAAGTAACCAAACAAAATACGAGACTTTTGGCATTTTTAGTTTTTTGATTCTCTTTGCAGATCTTTGTCAGAACCTGAAAAATGGTCCCCACAATGTCAAAACAACACGTTTTTATGTCATTGTGGGGAACATTTGGGCCCCACAATGTAATATAATCATAACACATACACACACACACACACACACACACACACACACAAACCCTTGCTGTGTGCAAATTATATGAACCGGTTCCCCTGCATTGCATGTTTTAGGACTGCAGCATTCAACCTACACAGGGAGAAAATGCAAACTCCACACACACAGAAAGTGAGGTCTAAACCGCTAATCCTGCTTGCCTGAGGCTACGGTGGTAACCACCTAACTTTTATATTAAATAAAATTATGTGTTGTCACATAATATACATGCTACAGTCATGGACAAAAATACTGGCATATCACATTTGACCTTATTCCTTTGTGTTTTGTGTTGTGTCCAATGCAAACAAAAGCAATGAACATGTTGACAGCGAAGCATTTGTAAGGGAGTGCAGGGATGCCAATATTTTTGGCATTAATAATATTTCTTCCTTGCTGCATTATGCAGTTTGTATTGCACTTTATTTGGAACCCTTTAGTATAAAATCCTCTACATAAAAATGATGAATGTATGAATGTAGTGTAACGACGTTAAACAGCCTAACCTGACCAGTGTACCTTTGGCATAACATTGGCAAAGAGACGGTCCAGCAGCTTCACCGAGTCCTTCCCTTTGACCATGAACTTTCCAAATGGGGTCAGATCAATCACCCCCACTTTCTCCATAACCTGCCTGTACTCCCGTCCCACAGGTTCAAACCAGTTTGTGCGCCGAAAACTCGGCCTGACCAGGGCAGAAGAAATACAAGTAGTAAGTTATAGTAAATATTCAAAGTGTTGTATACAGTGAGACACATAAAAAACTAACAGTGATATATTACAATTATTACTTTATTATGGTAATTTATTACTTTAAATCTTTGATTAATTTGTTTCTACTTGCACTGCATTTTCCCACTAGTACATTTCACCAAAATATGTCTTATTGTGTGTCATCTGTTGTGTCATATGTTACAACTGTTATGTGTTTGCGCTGCTCCTCTATGCCTTTTAAATTGCCCCTCTGGGACAAATAGTTTTCTGAATTTGAAAACACAGCTGCTACGTATTACCAGTTGCTATTATGTCTTACGCAACTCTCCTGATCGGAGTCCAAGGGAACCCAACAAGAGCAAATTATACTGCCTGTCAGGACATACTTTCTCCTCTTCAAGTAATTCCCTGTGTTCTTCCCAATGTGGTTTTATTTGCACTAATCAGATAGTCTATATTCCCAACCCATAAACGGAAAAGGAGATTTCACAGGACATACTGTTAGCTTAGCCAATGAGACATGAAACACTAGTCAGAATCCCACATCATTAAATAACTGAAAAGCACAAATCCAGTTTTATTTTAGATTTGAGAGGGATGTTGCTGGCTTTTGGTTTAATGCTCAAGGGCATCGACAACCTGTATCCGGTCTCGTCTCCATCCTTGTAGAACCAGTGAGGTTGCTCCCAACCAGCATGAAATCCCATAGACGCCTTGGATTTGAGCTGGTTGTACACGCCGCTCACCCTGTGCGTGGGTCTGCCCGCAAAGCGCTCCTCCTTTGGGTATCCCACTGAAAAGATGAAGGGGTGGAGAACATACAGATATTCACAAGGGCTGTACAATAACAAAAGTGTTGTGTTCTGCCCCTGGACTGTGATGCTATCAGTGTCTGGTAGAACAAATTCGAATTGCTGGAGCACAGAACATGACTACTGCTGGAGCACAGCACATGCCTATTGCTAGAGCACATCAGATGACTTTGCAGGCTCAGTGATTTAATTCTGCACACTTTGAGGCCAGACGACATCTGACAACATCTTAAGTGACCACAGCAGCTCAGACTCTCATAGCCCGCAGACTCACCCACATTGTTGAAGCCATATGATTCCCTAGCCTTAGCGCAGATGTAAGATTCCGTGGTCCACTTTCCATAGCGATTGGGGTCGCACTCGATCAGGTCAAAGGGCGGCTCGCCGTTAACAATCCAGTCGCTCAAGAACTTGCCCATCCCTCCAGCATGGATGATTCCATAGCTGCAGTGCACATCTGTCTCAGATTATCCCTTCACCTCAACCCAGATAAGCATCCCTTCGGTAAAACTATTCTGTGGTCGTCAATCCATTCCAGAACAGACAAAAAGTGCATCTTCATGATTGAGACCCAAGTTCTTCTCTGTCCTCCATAATGTCACAAATATGCAGTACCCGTCAAAAGTTTGGAGACACTAAGCCGCCTACAAAGGAGAGTGATTGTGTCACATCAGATGACCCGGCCACCTGACCTAAACATAGTACAGATGGAGGAGTTTGACCATAGAGTGAAGGAAATGTGGCCAATGAGTGCTCAGTATATAAGTGGGACCTCCTTCAGGACAGCAGGAAAAGCATCCCAGAAGGTCACCTCATGAAACTGGTATAGAGGAGACAATGGGGTCAGTCAGTCATCGGAGCAACTGGGGTTAAGGGCCTTGGTCAGGGGACCGATGGTGGGATCACTCTGCCAACCCATGGATCTGAACCTTCTAAACAGAGCTGCCCCACACCTACAATTAATTTTTTGTTTAATATTGTTTGGTAAGTACATAATTCTATATATGCTGTTTTATAGCCTTGATGTCTTTATTTTTATTCTAAAATGTAGAGAATAGTAGAAATACACCTTTCTGTGGATTGGTGTGTCCAAACTTTTGACAAGTACTGTATACTTTACGATGGCTCATATGAAGACACATACATTCAATAACTGCCAATAAGTCTTCAAGTAAACAGGAACTCGTGTTATGATTTTTCATCGCAAAATAAAAATTAAGGGATATGGCATTAGGCAAAGCTGCATGCTGCATCTATAGGTGACATATGCTTACCCAAAGCCAACTGCAGTCCAGTAGTTGCGCACACCTTGGTGAGGTCCCACCATAGGCAAAAGGTCTGGGGTGTATGTGATGGGACCTGATACGATATTGATGATGTCAGCATCCTTCAGGACAGGAACCATCTCCATGGCAGCCTCTACATGCTCCATAATGCGGTCCAAGTCCGATTCAAAGAGCTCCTTCCCAAAGCCTAAACAAAAAAACAGACATGCAAAACTGATGCCACTAACAGCAAGATATACAGTAGGGCTGCACAATATTGACAGCATGTCAAGAATCGTAATGTGATTTTAGATAAATGTTGCAATGTTTACAAAGCAAAAAAAAACAGTTCAAAATTTACCCAAAATAAACTATAGCCAAGTAGAACATATTGTCTACCAAGAGATTCCATCAAATAAGCTGGTGGTGTTGCTGCTCAATATCATCTGTATGGAATCCAAAATATTCCCATACAGCGGAAGGCAAATGACTTTTAGTGACCAGATTTCTCTTCCCCACTCATTTTGTTAAATTTCTCTCAAACACATCTATGAGTGATTTAAACAGCTAGGATGAAAATGATTTTGAAAATGATTATGATTGGCTTGGAGAATGCATGCAGAACTCATGCAAAAGTAAAACTAAACTTTAAACTGATTTTTAACAGACAGGCCTCTTAGATGATCATGATTAGGACCACATTGGTTCAGAAACTCTCCGATAGCACAGGAAACAGGAAAACCACAGGAAAAAAACGGTCATTCAAAATCCACACACACTAAGCTGTGATAATACCCACCATGCTGGTCAACATTCCATGTGAGGGTCTATTCCAATAGCTCTGCTGAAGATTTACATCCCGTAAACATAAATTGTAACCCTTCCCACTATTTTAAGTGGCTCTGGAGCAGCTCCTGATCCGCTGATGGCAGACAACCTACCTGGAGGGACTCCGTCTCTGAACCAGGAGTCCTGCAGCTTCATCTTGGCCTCTTTCTCATACGGCCCGAAGAGCAGGCCGTCCCGCTCCTGCCGGAGGTAATAGGATCCCTCCAGGTCCCGGATCACAGGCAGCTCCGCCTTCAGGGCCTTCACCTGCGGCACAGTCGCCGTCACCACGTACTGGTGATGAACTGGGATGGTTGGATGCTCCAGGCCTATAAGCTTTCCAACCTCTCGAGCCCAAAATCCTGAAAGTGCAATAATAAATGAGAAAGACCATCCGGAAAATGCTGGAGGTACAAATTTCATAGCTGTGGCTGAGTAAATGGGGTATTTTTTATAACCAGGAGGGACTGCTGTGGCTCTAGATCAGGGGTCTCCAACTCCAGTCTGGGAGAGCTACTTTCCAGTAAGTTTTCTATCCTACATGGCTTCTGATGAGCCACAACTGCTCCTGGTATTTACCTGAGAACTAGTGTGGCTCATCAGAAGCCAGGTAGGAAAGAAAACCTACTGGTTAGTAGCTCTACAGGACCGGAGTTGGAGACCCCTGCTCTAGAGTCTTTGATCTTATTTGTGTAACTACCAGTAACATATATACTTCAAGAATTTCACTGTACTTCAAGCAAGAATTGCAAGTACTTTGTGTACTGTACTTCGTACATATGACAATAATTTGAACCTTAAATCTTGCATCTTGAATCTATGCTTAATTCATGCAATCTTACCACAAAGGGTCAGTGTGCAAGTTTTTGGGATAACCTTTAGGTCAGCTGTTCAAATCCAGGTGTGATCAGACCTCTAATTGGTACCCAAATTAGGGAGTTGCAGCAAAAACCCGCATACACAACAGCCCTTTCTGCATAAAACTGCCCACCCCTGGTCTAATCACTGCCTTTGCACTGACATCCATCCATTTTAAGCAATCACTTATCTTATTAGGGCAGGAGTAATGAGGATCAGATGCTAGAAATCACAGCCTCTAACTTTTCACTCAACTACTCAGAGCGTGAAGCTCCACCTCCTGCAGAGCTCCGCCTCCCAAAGAGCTCCTCTCTCCCCTGGAGGTTTCTGGGAGTCTGTGTGACACGCACCCATCTGCAGAGGCCACAGGCATGCCTATCAACAGCCGAGGCAAGGGCATCTCCCGTGTGAAAGGGTTCACAACACGACGGGGGCGGCTCCTAAAAATATCTGTTTTTTTTTCACTTGCAAGTTAGGGACAAAGTGAAGAAAAGTGCATCTAGCATACAGGCGAAAAGTAAAATGAAGGGTCCATGAAAAGAAAAAGCAATTTCTTGTAATGTTTTCATGTTTGTTTCTTATTTGTGTAGCACCTCTCTCCAGAGGCCCTGTCAGCAAATGGCCCTGCTTTCTCTACATGGCTGCATATTTTAAAAAATAAAACACTGGGCCAAATTCCTGGAGAAAACTGACTTTTTGTGTCCTCGTTCTGATCCGAAGGAGCTTGTTAAATAGGCTTGTAATGGAAATGATGGGACTGCTGTGAAAGCAGTAGGAAACAAGCAGCAGTGACAGACATCAGCCCAGCGGCCAAGGCAATGGTGCAGCAAAACAGCACATGCTGCTGAAAGCAAATCAGATTATCACCACCAGCTAAGCATACCAGCGCGGCAACACCAGCACAACTGGCTAACAGGTCTGACGATGCTGACAACACTGCTAATACCGTACATAAAATGGGCATTTTATCACTCACATTCGTTTTCATTTACAAACTATATCAGCTATTCATGAAAATATCCATTTTCCTACTCACTTACCACATGTTAAATTTCTAACTGCACCAGTACATTTGTCGCTTTTATTATTAAGTGTGTATTTCCAAACGTGCTTTTGCAGAATCAGGATGTGTTTTCTTTTTTGCAAGAGAACAAGGGACAGATTTCTTGTTGACTGCAAGCTGGCCGCTGTTTGGTCAGCTGAAACCTGTAAGAACCAGTTGTGACTTCTCAGACAAATGCTTCACAGAATACTTGATGACCAAAGCTATTCCTGCACTGTACTAACATATTTAAACCGTCTCTGTATCACTTTCCAACGTGCTCAACAAGTCAGCCGATATACAATCCTTGCTCCTCTTCTGAATCCCACAAATTCTTCAGATGTTTTGGAGTAAAGCTTTAAAAGTTATTTTTTTA
Organism: Hyperopisus bebe; assembly: GCA_026777045.1. Taxonomy (NCBI): domain Eukaryota; kingdom Metazoa; phylum Chordata; class Actinopteri; order Osteoglossiformes; family Mormyridae; genus Hyperopisus; species Hyperopisus bebe. The sequence continues at coordinate 11,264,172 of JAODJW010000117.1, forward strand.
GGTTCCTTCCTCCCATTTTAATTGAAGCAGCACAGAATCAATAATATTCTGAATAAATATGGCTAAATGCTTAAACTTAACTTTCTTGGGAAGTCGCACTAATTTGTTAGAGAGCATAAATTATAAGCCCTATGAAAACACAAACAGAATGAATGGTCTAACTGAAATACAAGTAGCTCATTAAAAATACGTTTATGTCTCTTAAAAATATAACAGATGGAAAAACGAGAGAATATTTAGGCTACATTTTGTGTGTTTCATTGAAGGTCACCAGATCAAGAGCTTTTATGTACTGGTCATGAAAGCCTGTTCTTTGGAGTATGCATTCAGGTTAATTTTATGCTTTATTCCATGCTAGAGTTACGTAATTTGAATAATTCTTTGCACACATCAAGCTGCAGGTTTAGTGTCGTTTGTCCTTTGATGGGTGGATAGTAAAATAATCAGGGTGGCAATCAAAGAACTAAAAAAAAAAACCTTATATCTCGATCTCTGAATGACTTAGCTATGTGCCCTTTGCCTCAGTATTCAGCTCTGGCTGCAAGTGATCAGGGTGAAGCAACAGCTGCTCCTTCTGAGACGTGAATCGTTGCCAGAGAGCGAAGGGGCTCCTGCAGCACGAATACATGCTAAGTCAGCAGCCGCGGCTCCGCTTACACTGCGACGTTATTTATGCGGATACCGCTGTTGGCCGTCGACTCTCGGCAACCGCAGGGTTGGTCATCGCAAGCATTCCCTGCATGGAAAAGTAACACTAAGGAATGGGCTTACAATCAAGTCATTCTATGCTGCGTCTGTCTAAATCACTTACAGAAAAGTAAATAATTACGCTATAAAAAGTTTAAAGAACTTGAATAAACAGTTAGACTTCCCAAAACGTCTCATTGATATGCAGGAAAAGAAGCCAATTCACAAAGCCAAGGAGAAAAGTCTCAAATCCAAACAAAATCCAAAAAAAAAAAAAAAAAAAAAACCTCTAAACAGATCATACATAAACAGGCTATTTAAAAGCTCAGGGCTGGACCCCCAAAATTGAGCTGGGATGACTATCATTCCTGAAGACACTCAATAAAGGGGAAAAATGTAAATAATTGAAATGGTAAATTAAAAAGTCTGAAATGGCATCTTATGAAAACTGGAGGCGGACTGAGCTTAAAGGGATAACAGTAAGTGTAATATATCCTTCCAGGTCAGGTGTCCTTCCCCGTGTTTTGGTCTGGGTGTATTAAACTTGCACCTAAATGCACACAGCAGAGAGCTTGGTAAACAAACCCAAAAGTCATTCACGTATCAGTTTTTCCCTGCTCACACAGCTCTCTAAATTGCCCCATAAAATTCTACCAACATGTAAAATTATAAGGAACAGTTTTATATGTGTACATATTTTTTCCATAGTCTAATTCAATTAAAACAGACAAAATCAAAGTATTAATGATTATACAGTTATGTTATTGTTCAGGTAAACCTGAGCCCATAAGGCATTAACTGCAGAAAAAAACCTGGATAAAATATAAGTATGCAGTTTAGTTTTATGATTAACTGATAGTCACTGAACAATGGCATCTTCCATGCAGTGTGCAGAGTGTCTGGGCAAAAGAACAGACTTACAAAACCAAGTGTTAAAGAGTGAGCGGTGGTGTGAATTCAACTAGTAATTTAGGCCAAAACCCAAAAAAAAAAAAACTCCCTTCAAACATCCCAGAGCACAAACAGTCAGAAAGGGGGTGTATGTGAAGAGCAGTTTGGGATTGGCCGAAATCAGTACTGTGGCATTCTGGGATTGGCTGCTGAGTGAGTTCAAGTCTGAGGCAAAGAACTTCAGCATTACAGAGTTAAGCTAATCCAGCAGATGTTGTGTTCCCTCAGTTATGCTTCAGAAAGCACCAGAACTTGTAACATTTCAGAGATGGTGTCACTGAGAAGAAATGAGTTCTCTGTCCACAAGAGTATCTGCATACATAAGTAACATATTGTAACAAACTCATTATTTTTGCACAAATACTGTATATAAATGTTTCATATACTATTGTGATCCTGATTTTAAAGTTATTCTATTATTAAAATTATTATGCCTGAAGATCTAAGAAAGACATAAGAAATAGCATTACAAATGACAAGCAGTATAATAACAGCAAACCCAAATCTAACTGTCTGTGGACAATAAGCAGTGCTGTTATTCATTTCCATTTATGTATCTTGCTTGGGACTTGAACCAATAGCCATTTCTAGCTCTTAATTATACAATCGGGCAACTGGCCTGGACATGACTTGCAGTACAACAGGCTCTTTTAAGTAATAATGAGAACAGTTTTTAAATTACATAATGCTAATATTACATAATGTTAAATTACATAATGCTAAAGACTTCATCACACCCCGCACTACACCACGATCTCTTCGATCCTCCAGCACTGCTCGACTGGTCCCACCACCCCTCAAGGCA
>JAODJW010000117.1:11288890-11299503 GCA_026777045.1 Hyperopisus bebe
GGAAACAAACTGAAACGCGGACGAAATACAGAGGACTAATGACAACAACCAGAAACAGCTGATCACACGGGGATTCCTCAAGGGGTAAACAAGGGGGCATGGCACACGGAAGGAGCAGACGATAGGGGCAGGACATATTGTTTGGATACATTTATTTTCTTACTTTAAAAATTACTGTTTTGATACATGTGCTTAGATGTGTTTAGTACAGTATATGCTTTTCTTGTTTTGTCCGGTTCATTTTGCGTTTAGATGCTAAAAAAAAAAAAAAAAAAAAAAAAATATTTTGGTGTGATTTTTTGTGGCCGGGAATCAATTAATTGATTTTCCGTTATTTCTTATGGGGGAAATTCGATCAGAACTGCGATACAGCGAGGAAAGTGCCAGGACTGTCTTATCCACCCCTGGACAGCACTCACATTAATTTTCTAACATGCCTCCTTCATTCCCTGAAGTAGACATTCATGCACATGGGGTTAATTGTCATAGACCTTCCACCGCCATGCCAAAAGGAATCTTCTACGGGGTTCAGAAATGCAGAGCATAGGGGAAGGTAAAGGATTGTAGACTGTGGGTTGTTAACAAACCAATTTTGAACCATGGCTGCACAATGAAAACTTACATTGTCCCACACTACAACATATCTGTGCTGCCCCTCATCATCCATGTGGTCTGCCTGTAGTACAGTATCACACAATATGTCCAAAAAACATCAGGATAAGGTCTGCGTTGCGTTGCCCAAGATTGGCTTGGTGGTGGAGAACTCCATTATTTGTGATGGTAGCACACATTGTAATGTTTCTCCCACGTACACCAGGAACATTCACAGTGGCTGTATGACCAATGATGTTATTTCCCCTTTTCCTGGTTTTGGTGAGGTTGAAGCCAGCCTCAATGGAAATAAACTTATTTTGGATAACATTTTAATTTATTTCCAGGACTCTCTTACAGAAAAAACACAGTACATATGGTTTAGTTTACTACTGGGAAAATATTGTACTGTATGTAGTGTCCTGTAGTCAATCTTGTACTTACTTCCGCCTAATCGTGTCTCAGATCTATGATTCTTTCTGAATTTCTCTCAAAAGGCACTCTATACTGTAAATCTGTGTGATGTGTACTTGGTGTTGGTGGAGAATACGGACCAGGGTAGAGCGGTATGACTGTTATAATGTAGCTTTGTGTTTGTTCTCCTCCTCCTGCTCCTGCTCTAACCCTATCTCTCACTCTTCCTCCACTTCTCACTCTTTCTCCACCTCTTCCCCTCACTGCTGCTTCCATTGTTGTTTACTGTTGCCCTGGTAAATCTGCAGTATTTATAGTGCTCACATTCTGATTGCTGAGGTAACTAATAAGCAGTTAGGTGATTGTCCAGGTGCCATGCTTGTTAGCCAATTGGTGCACGCGTGTGGATTTTTGAATGACTGTGTCTGGAAATGGCAAAAAGTGACTTTGTGTCAGATTCCTGTGTTTTTTGTAGAGAACTGTATGCACACTAATGCAAAAGATGTCATTAATTGCAAATTGTATGCAAAGGTGCAATATATGTTCAGGATTTTGCAAATGTGAGGGGAGATTTTTCTCACTGAGTGTCAGTTTTTGCAGTTGAGCTTTGTGTCTGATTTTAGTGTGTTGGTAAATGATGACTACTGTGTGCTGGCTGTGCTTAACTTTTGTGACCTGTGTTTTTTATTTTTCCAGTTCACCATGGTGCAAAAAGTGTTTTAATGAATGAAAATGTATTTAGAGTTTTGCAAAAAGGGCGACTCAGATCCACAAATTGTGTCTAATAGGCGAACGCTGTTTAAAGTTTCGCCAAACGAGTTACCAATTCAATAAATGAGTTTTGGTAGCTTTGTTCCAAGAATCAGGTTTAGTGTTTCAGCAATTCAGAAAAAATCTAAAAGGGTATAAACCACATAGTCGCCTGCTAAGAATTATATTTCAAGTCTATTATGCCACCTAGTGGTCCTAGAGAACGAGTAGCGTAAGAGGATTTTTTTTCCTCAAGCATTCACGTGGAAGCCTCATACACACAGGGTCTGTACTGTAGGTTTCCAGTTTTTTACCCTGACTCCTCAAGCGCTTACAAAAAATCTAAATGTCATTTCAAAATTATGAATCATTCTGGGGGTATAAATTTAGAGTGCTCTTAATAGGAGAGATCAAATGTATGGTCCTGCTTCATACATACATATATAGCAAACTATCGGTACCCTTGTTCAAGATTGCTTTGCATTAACTATGCAACTGGTTTGAAAGCAGGACCCATCCGAAGTCCACACTGATAGTTTTTAAACCGTCAAAGCTAATTTTGGGTACCACATTACAATAAGCCACCCTTTTGCCACTTATAAATGGTAGTAACTCATTCATACAAAAATATTGTAACTGGGTCTAATTGCCTATTACAGTTTTTATGATTATTTAAGCAAAATTTTGAAAACAGGGCTCATTTCTCAAAATTCTACACACAATCCACACAACCACACACAAGAGTAGCAAAACACCTGAGATCATTTGCAAAATGAAACAGTTCATTGAAAACCATACACTAATTCATAAAAACTCAATTTTGTCACCATGTGGCACACAGACGGTTCATAAAAACTTTATTTGGACTAGTCACACACTGCAATGAAAAATCTAAAACACTTTTAACATTTCTACTTTTCTAATGATATAGTTTGGGCTTGTTTTTCTTTTAGAAATATTGTTAGGGGTAAATATATGAATATATTGATGACAACACACAAGGCCATAGTGCATACTGATGAATATTTATTTCTCTCCACAATCAGGCATCAGTAAAAATATCCATACAGGTGCACTTTGCACTGAAAACCAGAATATATTCTATACAAACCAAATAAAGCACATACACAACAAAAAAATTATGTGGATACAAAAAAGGAAAACAGAAAGCTAAGTATCATCTGTTTGCCTTGCTGGATCTGGCCACAGGATCTCATCTACATCACAGGCTATGCTCTCGCAAGACAGCGTGGGAAGAACCTTTCTGAATGTCGAATCCATGTGGTATTGCATCGGCATCCATCTGCATTATTCTCTAAATAAAGATAAAATCAGGTATGAGTATTTCAGGTGCAGAAGCTACAAATCCAGACAAGATTTTGTTTCTACCAACCAGTTGAGCATAAAGAGTCACAGTCACAGAGCACTTAACTTTACTTAAAATCTAGGTCTGGATTTGTAGCTTCTGGACCTGAAATGCCCAACACTGGACACAATTATATAGTTCAGTACATCCCTACTATAAACATACATGGTGCTGTAAAAGGTTCTCTGTGTGTAGTAATGATGTGTCTAGTACTTATTTCCACCTATTCATGCTCCTGTCGTCTCAGAATTCCTTGGAATGGCACTCTGTATAACTCTTTCATCTGTATCTGTTGTTTTTTAAGAATTCTCCCCAGGGTTCATAATGAGACCTGATGAACGCTGTTGAAAACTGAGCTGCCATTAAGGACGTCTGCTTGTGCTTCTCTGAGGCCCATGGTGTTGTTGGCCAAAACCACATGTATTATTGCTCTCTGTTGTTCTGGCGAGAATCTAGGGCTCCTTCCTCCTTGATGTTCTCGACCCTCGATCCGATGGAGACCAATCAAAATACATGTCAATTTCTACAAAGTACTGATGTTGTACATGTAATTGGCACTGTAGAGAAAAGTTGTTTTTCCACCTCTGCTCCCACAAAAACATGCAAATTACCGATGCAACAGTATACCTGCTAGGATTGACAAAGTAGGCCAAGCCCGCTGCTTAGCCTCTCTCAACATCAAACCATGGTTTACCACATGATCAACTAGTGTTGCTCTAATCTCATTCAGTAAATCTGGTCCTAGTTTTCTGTGTTTACATCCTCCTTCAGGTCGATCCCCACCTCCCCCTCTTCCCTTACCTACCCCTCTTCCTCCGCAGGCTCCCCCTTTCATTTAATTAAGCACCTACTTCACACTTGACGGTCATGTCTAATCAGTTGGCTAATGAGTCTGGTATTTTGTAGGGTTCTGCCTTGGAATGGCAAAGAGGTGACATATTGTTAGATTTATGTGTTTAATGTAGAGAAGTATGTTTAGTGATTTGCAGAATTTTGTGTGTGGTGTTTTGCAAACAAATGTGCTTATACAGTAGTTGTGCAGATCTAAGGTTTTGCTCCTGGAGTGTCTGGTTTCACTAACTGTGTACATGTTAATTTTAAGAAATAGTATAAAACTGTACTGATTTACAAAATGTTACAACCTAATTAACCTGATTATAAACCATTCATAAAATCTTAATAAGCGCAGTCTTATTGTAAAGTGGTATCCTAATTTTGTACTTCTCTACCAATGTAACTGTTGTCCATCGATCCACCCATCCATCATCATCCATCCATCCATCCTTCATACTCGCTTGTCCTATTTCTTTAACATAGCTCCGTTTATGAAAACACGTACAATTATCTAGACATTTGTAGACTGATTTCTAAAAGATTACATTTACACAAAGGACCTATGCTCTCTCATGAACTCTAATTTGCTAGATACTCCGTGTTGTCCGATTACTTTTTTATAACGTCGACTAAGCTTCTGAGAGAACAAAACAAACCATAGCAGAGACAAATCTACAGTACTGTAAACGGGCACGCAAAGGCGCTCAATGCCCCTCTTTGCCCTCCCCACACACACGAAATTGTGGTCAACGTCATCACGTCCATTGCGTGGCCCACGTGCATATGTTTACGCATCTTTGGCAGCGCTACGTCAGCAGCATTTCGGATGAAAACATTATAGCTAATGGAGCGGAGAGGAGCTTTGGTGATTATTGCGGGTTTGTCAGGATGTTCGTTTATTCCGCTATGAAAACGGGGATATTTCTTAGACGGCGTTTGGGTGAAAGTTTAATTATTTCGGGAGATTTTCGGGTGGCTCCACCGCCTGGCTATTCCAAGTTTCCAGCCGGGAAGGTCGCTTTTTAAGAGGGTGGAGGGGAAGGGGCTCTGGAGAAAAAACAACGCGTTTGACAGCAGAGCTTTTTCCAAGTAGCTCTGCTCACCGATCACTCCGGTTGTAAACAGATCCTAACACGTGACAATGAGAGCAGGTCCGCATTGTCTGAACGAGACGCACAAAGGGGCCATCGGCGGCCGCACGCCAGGTACGATACGGGAAGCAGGTGGCAGGGACCGGTGATGGCAGCTGCGGGACAAGCCAAACATATTTTTTGTGGTAGGCTTTAAAATGGACAAAGATGGCTGTTGTTTTGATAGTTGTGTAATACCTACTTTAAACGGACTTTGATCGCTTTTAGGATAATCTCGCAGCACTTATTGTTTCTGCATAGTTACGCTGCTGACTGATATTTGGCTACGGGAAAAATAAGAGACTTTGCTCCGGGGGTCGTTGGCTAACTACCCACAATATGTCATTTACAATGGAAGACACGCTTGAGTCCGGGTGGGTGGCGGTCCGGCCAAATGTTTTCGATGAGAAGGAAAAGCACAAGTTCGTTTTTATAGTTGCGTGGAATGAGGTCGAAGGGAAGTTCGCTATAACTTGTCACAATAGAACCGTGCAGAGGAGGACTGCTGCCCGGAATCCTGTCCCCGAAGTGACCGTCTTTCAGGAGGTAGCGGAGGGGCCGCTTTCCGTGGAGGAGGACAGACGGAAAGCTTTAAACAGTCCGGTCAAAGACGGGCGTGAAAGTGCGACTGTGTGCGCCGCAGACGATGACAAAGTTAAAGGAAATGTCAGCACGAAAAGTCCGACGAGAAGTCCAAGTCAGCTTAAAACCCTGAGCAAAGCAGTAGACATCGAGGGCTCCGATCCCACTGTCAGTAAAGGAGAATTGCGTACCCCAGATGCCGATTTGGCTGACTCGGATCACTTTGATGCCGGCAGCAGAGAGCATTATAGTTGGGCCGGACTCTTCTCCTTCCAGGATATGAAGGCTGTTCACCTGCAGCTCTGTTCCGTCAATTCCGATCTGGAGTCATGCTTGCCCCCGTTCCCCGAGGAGCCCTCCGGCGTGTGGACGGTCTTGTTCGGACTTCCAGAGGTGACTCAAAAAGAGGTGGAAGCCCTGTGCTACGAGCTCCAAGTGTACCTCGGCCATGCCTTAGACACCTGCGGATGGAAGATCCTCTCCCAGGTGCTGTTCACCGAGACCGATGACCCAGAAGAGTACTACGAGAGTCTGAGTGAGTTGCGCCAGAAGGGATACGAGGAAGCGGTGCTGCGAGCTAAGAAGCGGCTGCACGAGGTAAGGCGCGGGGCGCGCGGATGGGGGTGGGGGGGGGATTGCCGTGTGAGCCCCGCAGATCGGTTTGGGAAAAGCTGATGGACGCGCTGCAGTGTGAAAGATCAAAGCCTATTATCAGATATGTCTGGTAAAATATTTATATTTACCCATCGTTGTCTTATCAACAGAGTAACTACGTGTATATGTGTGCGCTTGTTCAAATAAACGCCCAGAACAGCAATTACAACTGGTTATTTGATAGAAACAAAAAATAATCATGAAGACACTTAAAAACAACAGTAGCTATATATTAGGAAACAAAGAGACGACAATTATATCTTGATGACTGGTTGAGGTGAAAGTCGTTTTTTCGTTTTCCGGACCCGCTTAAAATCCCAAGCTGCTAATGATCTTCGTGTATTAAATTTGTACGAAGGTGAAACCGCCGACTCCGGCTGAGCTGCGTGATGTATGTATATATCCTTTGTTGCCTGGGTATTTTCTGGAGGGGGGGGGGGTCTGGCAGTACGGCTGGCCAAGCAGAGGCACATGGCCCCGTGTTTCTTTGTTTCGGAAAGCTGACAACGGCTGCTTTACATCTTGGAAACATGATCCGGAGAGCGGAGACCACTTCCTCAAACGTGTGCGCCGAGCGGGGAGGGGGTTTGGGCTAGGACGAGCCGATGAGGCTGCAGAGGGGATGGCTTTATAAACTGCCGTTTGACGCTTTGTACTCGGAGTTATAAATAGACATGACGAACTGACAGCGTTTGCCGCTTTGTTACGGCTTTGTTTGTTCGGTGCTTGCCTAAAATAGCTTGTTAAAGTTTCACCCGAGGGTTTGTAGCACTTCATACACGAAACTGGTTTATGACTAACTTGCCATGATCGTCTTGTACATCGATCAGCAAAACAGTCTGCTATGGCAACTGAAATACTTGTCTTGTATATCTCTCTTTATCTGGTTGAATAGTTATTATTATGTTGGTTGAAATACATATGTACGAAAGGTTAAGCCTGACGGTGCTGTGTCTTAAGAATGCTTTTCAGTGTCAACAACCCAGGTGGAACCTAACAATACACAATTGGATTGTGTCACGTGGAAAATATTGTCTCGTCACTTTGTCAATGGACTAATGGCAGTGAAAGCTGTGAATGTGACTGGTGTTGACAAGCTTTATGCTAGTGTCGAGAAGTGAGACTTTCACCTAGAGGCTGGCAGAGGTTCACTGTAAGACTACAGTGCAAATAATACGTTCTTGATGCCAGTGCAAGTATAGATATATGAAATATGAAAATCGATGGACTCTTTGTAGGACGCATCCTTAAATAAAGGAAACCTTGACGTCTGTATTATACTGTAAAGCCACAAGGAAAGATAAAAACAATTTGTTGAACACAATGTGAAATGACTGACCCTTAAAATGTCTTGATGGATGGACAATGTGAAATCCTTTAGAAGTAGGCCTATTGTTATTCTACATTAACTTACGAAGTTCTTAAATGCAGATCTTTGGAGCATCAGACTTTTAAGTATGATTTGGCTTCCAGTAAGGCAATATGGGGTTTATTTTTTATCTACCTTCAAGTAAAAATCAATTTATTATATATAATTTAGAATTGTTGAGGTGTGTACTGATTTAAGCATTAGATATAACACTTGTGCATTTCCTCTAAATGGTATATAATTTGCCCGTACCTTTGAGTCCTAGGGCTCACTGGGATTCTACAGTGCTATCCTTGTTATTCACTGCACTGGTTCCTAAAGGTCATGTTTGTTCTTAAACTGGACAGGAAATGGATGTCAGCCAGTTCTTTTGAGTCTGCTTCTTTGTAGCATGGAGAGCTGCCCCTACTTTGATTAATCATCGTGAACTGTAGTCAAAATAGCATAGCTCCCCTGCTCTATGTCTCTGCGACTAAACTAAAGTGCTCTGTGGGTGAATGGTGAACTCTAGATGCCGGTTTCAAAGACTGGGTCAAAGGCAGCTTTAGCAGGGTTTAGTGACCCAGTGTCCATGTAAGCCTTGTGGAATATAAGACCACTGCATGCTGCACGTGCTAATTGAGGCATGGAGGCAAAAGAAAAGTGTCACACGGGCAAAAACATTTGCTTTCAGTATGGAGGAGAATCCCTCTATTAGCATAATGAAATAGGAACAGGATATCTTTCTTATTTATGTGGTACACCATCTGTAATTATTTTAAAGAGCATGGTGAGTTTTGGGTGACTGTTCTCTAGTGTGACATGCGTTTATTGTGTTTTATAGTAATAATTTGGAAATATCACGGTTATAATTCTTAATGAGGGTCTGTGAGATGTTTGTACTCCATATATGTATATGGTACTCAGTCTTTTTTGCAGCTATCACATGTATTTGTTTAGTAGATGCTTTTGTCTAAAGTGATGTTCAAGTGAAAAAAGCGTCAGAGTTGGGTCAGCCAGCAACTCTGGAGAAGATGGATCTAGGGCCTTGCTTGATGGTGATATGTTTGCTCTTCTTGCCATGAGATTTGAACCCACAGATGCACAGATCCCTGACTCACTGAGGAAACTTGCCATTTCAGTCAATCTTCACAAAGTTTAGCTGTAGGATGTTCTCATTTAACTGTCAGGATTTCTTCAGATCCCCTCTCTTTAAATATTCATCATCAGTAATTCATTATAATTATGACATGGTTAAATTGTAAATCTGGCAGCAGATGTTTTACTCAAGTTGATTATCTCTTAGTTCATAATGAGTTCATTCCGGCGTGATACAGGGCAGTTTCACAGTAAATGATTTGTAAGGATCAGATAGAACGGGTGAGACAGAAATATGGATACCTGGGAAAGTAATTCTGTATGCCTGCCTGTCTTTGTGTTTTATTTTCAGTAGTTCAATCCTTCTGATTATTTGAATTTAATTGAGCTACCTCTGAAGATTTAAAGCCATTGTAACTTTTGCATTGTATTTTTTAGTCTACATAAGCCCACTTGAAATATGAAGTCATTTAGTCATTGTTTTCTTTTTTTATATGGTATGGTCAGTAAATCAGTTTAATGTAGGCCTGCACATTTTAAAGAGAATTTGAGAATACTTCTTGCTAATGGTAATCCATTGCTACACTCTTATTTGTAAAGCACAGTATTGATTAGACCAGTTGTTTAATAAGCATGCTTCATGCCAGATGTCCTTGGAAGGTACTGTACTTCCCCATCCTGATTATTCTGCCATTTATTCTGCTTAGGCTGAACATTTTCCTGTTAGGGAAGAATGCATCCATGGCAGTGGTTCATTTATAGGAATTTTAGTCTGAATTTCTGTAATGCTGCAGTTTGTGGAAGATGCATTGTATGTGTTAATATAATTCATGTATTTTCATATGACTGTTTGCTAGCGTAACAGAAGGGTACCGGAAACAGAAAGCTTGGATGCATGAATGTTGCCGGTACAGGGTGGCATCTTCCTAACCTACATGTGCCTGGTATGTTGTGAATCAAGGAAGTCCTTCATGAGTGATCTGAGATGCTGATTGATCAGCCTCATGAATATTTTAGTGAGTGGGATGTCAGTGACATGGTCGGTAGTCATTAGGGGCACTTGAGAGACCCTTGGGCATCGCGGCAATGCTTAGGCTTTTCAGGAGGGCCATTCTGTTGCCTTAGGGACAGAACCTATGACTGCTGCAGAACCTCTTCGGGCTGGGAGACAGAGACAAAAATGAGATTGTAGATAGGGAAAAATGTCAGGTATAGGGGTGTTACAATCATGGAATTTTAGTTGATGATCAACTATCTTTTTCTGTTCATTTTATAACAGTATTCAGGTCCCAGGCTAATTTATTGCATTGGTTGCAGTGGTGCGCCTACATTTTTCATTTATGGTCACCTACACAAAATTTAGGTGCATCCAAATTTTTTACAGTGCCCCAATAATACCTTTTAAGGATTACCTTTTCATCATTTCCCATGCACTTTGATAGTTACGTAAATTATACTAATGATGCTATCAAACTAAATACAGTGGTACCTCAGAACTCAAACTTAATCCGTTCGAATCCTAAAAAGTTCGAGTTCTGATCGAATTTTCCCCATAAAAAATAATGGAAACCCAATTAATTGGTTCCCGGCCCCAAAAAATTACACCTAAATATGTTTTTTTAGCATTTAAGCACAAAATGAACAGGATAAATCAAGAAGAGCATTTTTTTCTTAATGGCTTCCAAAACGATAATGTACCCCAATACTACCCCTGTCTTGCCTCGATTGTCTGCTCCTTCCGTGTGCCTCGCCCCCTCATTAACCTCATTTGGAATCCCAGTGTGATCAGCTGTTTCTGGTTGTTGTCATTAGTCCTCTGTATTTAGTCCGCGTTTCAGTTTGTTTC
>JAODJW010000117.1:11302698-11348506 GCA_026777045.1 Hyperopisus bebe
ATTAATATTAAAATAATGAATAAGAAATCTTTATTTTTAAATGTATTTTATTATATAATAATTACTGTTACTGTCTAAATGTATTTCTACTGTCTAAATATTCATATTCAGCTAGTGTAAACATGCACAATGCTATCACAGCGAATACGAGGCTGAGACTGAAGCTTTACCCTTTGTTTCCGCTGAGAGATGTGCTGCGTGACTCATTTCCCTGTGCGTACAAGTTATCTTAGGTCAGTGTTCACGGTTTGACTTCTGAGATTCAGATCGAGTTCTAGGTAGTTCCGGTTGGTTCAACTTTTAAGAAATTCGAGTTCTAATGAGTTCGAGAACTGAGATACCACTGTACATGGACGTAAAAACTATGTGAGGAAAACCATGAATGGAAACTTTCTTTTCAACCTATCTGCCTATAAATAAAGTATCCTACAATGAACTGTGATGGGTTTTTGCTGCAGCAAGTTTTAATCCCTAAAGGTAAAAAAACTGACACAGGTAGGAACTCAACTTGCATGACTCAGAACTTGACTTTGACTTGAGTCACAAATTTGATGACTTGTGACTTGACAGCAAAAATGATGGAAAGTCTTGGACTCAACATAGACTTGAGGGCAAATGACTTGACACTTGACTCGGACTGCAGTGTTTTGACTCGATTTGACTCGGACTCGCCAAGGAATGACTTGTTCCCATCCCTGTCAGCAAGGTGAAACCTGATCCATGTAATTAGCAGCATGGCAGTCAGAGAAAAACCCAGCAATAAACCATAGATTTCTGGTGTTATGCCCCATGACAAAATACGTTTATTTTGTAGTATTTACTTATTAAATGTAGATATCAGTTTGCAGTCTTCAGTTTGAAGTGTGTTTTTCATGTTCTGGATCTGTTTGAGGGGAATCCCAAAGGAACTTAAAGGAATAACAGAGTCTTGAAGTAAAAGAAGTGATGACTTGATTTAGGGCTGCATGATATCACATTGCGATATGTGAAATATCCATGATACTGTGATATTTGTAAAACAAAAAAGGAGATTAAATTACTTGAAATAAACTATAACTAAATTGAACTTAATTTCTACGAATAGAGTGTGTCAAATAAGCTGGGGGGGGGGGTTACCACAAATTCTGTCAACAGATTCAAGCAGTGCTGGGAAATGCGCATGTGCAGTAATCACATTGCATATTGTTATGACGATGCTGAAACAATATATCGCACAGCCCTGCTTGAATTATACCTGTCATAACCTTTTTCATATCAGTCGATACTTATCATGATAAAATGTTCTGTCATAATGCCCAGCGCTAATATGGACCCGACTACCACCCTATCCTGCATCACCAAAGCCCCTTTTTTTATTAAGGAGCAATCCAGTTCATTGTGATTCATAGTTTATTTGTGGTAGGAGTGAGCAGTTTTCCAGTTTGTTTGTTTGTGTGTGTTTGTGTTTGATTCAGGTGTGCATCACGTTGTGGGGACCAAATGTCCCTACAATGTGATAAAAACCTGTCATTTTGACGTTGTGGTGGCGTTTTTTGGTCCCCACAGGGGGGAATTCAATTTCATAAAAATTTGTGACTGCAGTTACAAGACTAGGTGCCAAAATACTTGTTTTGTTTGGTTACTTATGGTTAAGGTTAGGGCTGGGTAGGGGTTGATGTTGTCATTGTTGGGATTAGGGTTTTACTTATAGAAATGAATGGATGGTCCCCACAAAGATGCAGGTCTGTGTGTGTGTGTGTGTGTGTGTGTGTGTGTGTGTTGTAAGCGCTACCCCAGATCGTTCCAGTTTATATGATGGTAAAGTCTGGTGTTCAGGGCTTTGCAGAAAATCACTAATGTTCCTCAAACTGTGCATTCAAAGGGTTGGAATATTGTTTTTCTCTTCAGCAAACAAGATGTACTGCATTTTACTTATTTTTCAGATCAGGCAAATGTCAAGGGACTGAATGCAGGGAGTGGCCTTACCCAGGTCACCGGGTACCAGGTAGGCTCTTCAGACTCAGGAGTGTCAGGTGATTCTTTTAAGAATGCTGGTGGAAGATTGCCTGTATCCTAACAACAAAACATGGTGCCGTAATAGTGTGGATTTCACATGTTAAGGTGTGTGTGTGTGTTTAATGACATCATTACATTGCACTTATGAACTGATTCATACCGCCTGTCCAATTCAAACCTTGCACTTATGTGTATGTCCTGCATTATACTTCATGGCACATTTTATGACGGTGCCTGATTTGTACCACTTCATTTCATGACATTTTACGACCCAGCTGAAGCTGCTAATATACAAGTTCATTTTTAGACTGTTTGTGAATGAACTGCACCGGATTAGAATGGAATATTCAGCCAGATATTCCAATTTTGTATTCTTTGTTTGTTCTCTGTCTATTTAATAAAAGTTCTGCATTGTACATACTACAAACTTCAGTATTTCAGTTCAGAGTCAACCAAATCTGTAAGTATACCAAAATACCATGTTGCTGGATAGCAGCAATTTCAACTGATGGAAATATAATCATTTCAGATGGGAAATTTGGGTAATAATGTTGATCCCGGGGCAGCACGGTGGCGTGGTGGTTTGCGCTGCTGCCTCAAAGCAAGAAGGTCCTGGGATCGGTCCCCAGGTCGGGTGTAAGACCTTTCTGTGTGGAGTTCACATGCATGGGTTCGTGTGGGGTTTCCGCCAGGGGCTCCGATTTCCTCCTGCAGTCCAAAAGCGTGCGCGGTAGGTTGATTGGCGACTCTAAGTTGGCCCCGTAGTTGTGTGAGTGTGTGCGCCCTGCGGTGTGTTGGCGCTGCCCCCGGGTTGGTTTCTGCCTGAACCCGTTGTTCCCACTCCGGTCCACCCCGCGATCTTGGTTGGGAATAAGCGGTTACGGTGATGGATGGATGGTTTTGATCCAATAATTGGAAGTAGACAACCGGATACATACATAAACTGATAAACAAAGAAAATGGATTTTAAGGTAGCCCAGTTTAAATAGACTTTATCTTGGTTCTCTTATATTTAGCCCAGACTTAATTCCGACAAGTGATCTGGTTTAGTTTGCTGTAAATTATTTGCTGTAAAATGGCAGGATAAGTGGGTCGGGCAGTGTACACACGCACAGACGTGAGGTACAAATCAGGTAGTTGGCACGGTTTGACTTCAAATCAAGCTGTAGGTAATTTTTTTTTTTTTCAAACTGGTTGGTTCGAATTTTAAGAAATTCGAGTTCTAATGAGTTTGAGAACAGAGGTACCACTGTATTTATGAATGTTTTAAAAAAGGTATGTTTTTAATTATAAAATCAATTACATTTAGCTTGATAGAATAATTGACATGTTTTATTAGATTATAAATGTACGTTTAAGTCGATAGTGATATCTTGTATTTATTGCAACCATATACAGTGGTACCTCAGTGGTACCCATTGGTGGTATTACCTTTGGTAGCTGAAACTGTTTCTCCGTAGTGTTTACATTTGACCATTTTTTGTTTGGTTTCGTCTTCACTAAAGCCATAATGCATCCAAATGAAGGACACTGCATTTTTCTTTGGTACAAGCTTCTTGAGTTGCTCAGCTCATTGTTTGAGTTTGCTTCCATGTACCATATTGGTTACAGAGATCCCGTGACAAAGGCGAGGTGCTGAAGGATGTTGATGGTTCTCTTTGCTTGTTGGCAGAGTAGATGTCATTTTGGCTTACTGCTGCTCCACACTTTTTTCTTTTTCATACATGACCTTTGACTACAGAGAGTTTCATCTTTCCTTACAAAAAGAAAATTCTAAGCTTTGGATTTTTACAGTGATCTAGTATAACTTTGGTGTATCTTCTGGATAAGAAACAAGGATGAAGCTGTATTCATATACTCCAGAAATCACCCAGAGGAAAGGAGTCGTGTGTGTGTGTGTGTGTGTGTGTGTGTGTTTGTGTCCTTTTTCCATCCATCCATCCATCCATCCATCCATCCAACCTCCTTTCAGGGTGATTCTATATGTAGGCCTCACCCTGGGTAGAGTACCAGGCCGTCATAGGGCACTTTCATGCTCGCACTCAAACACTGCAACTAATTCAGAGACGCCATTTAGCGTTCTAGTCTTCGGACTATAGGAGGAAACCAGGGCATTCGGAGGAAACTCTTACATTGGCCACATTTCAGCTTAAGCTCTGGAAACGGGCCATCGTTTTTATCTACTGGATTATTACATTGAAATTTTGGTTATTATTCTCAATT
Source organism: Hyperopisus bebe (assembly GCA_026777045.1). Taxonomy (NCBI): domain Eukaryota; kingdom Metazoa; phylum Chordata; class Actinopteri; order Osteoglossiformes; family Mormyridae; genus Hyperopisus; species Hyperopisus bebe. The sequence goes on from JAODJW010000117.1 coordinate 11,306,917, forward strand.
ATTTGTGGATTTTTGTTAAAGTGAAGAAAGGCAAATGCCATATAATTGTGCAATTATGATTACTGCTACAGTTTATAACCTTTGTCAGGTTTGGCAGGGAGTAAAAGAACATTAGCCACTAATTGCTATGATGGAATAGTTAAGGTCTGAGCTGTTCACCCAAAAGGATCCTCTTTCGTGGTGAATATCCTGATTATTTTTGTGAGAAAGTGTGGACTAAGTGGAACGCATGATGGAGCAGACTGGAGCCACAGGCCAGTATTGATGCATAGTCTGCTTGGTAAAAATATTTGTATTGCCTTTATAACCCTCCATATAATCCTGGCATTAAGAAGTTTACGCTTGCTCTGATAAATCCTGCTGTAATATGTGCATTTACGAGAGCCTGAGCCTTAGCTTACTGTAGCTGTCTCAAAGTTTCTTTTTCAGTTTCCTGGGATTATTCCAAAGGCTTATCTACAGTCTTCAGGTTCTTTTTTCTGCATGAATAAACTCCCAGTTTTAATTAACCAGAAACGGGCAAGTTGGCAACATGCAGCTTGTTGCTCATTCTGCTTTATGGAGCTGGTCCATAGGCCTGATTCCCCAGCTACTTTATATCACAGTCAGGTACCCCAAGGGGTGGCCCTTGGTCCCCATGAAAGTATTTTTAGTGCTTAAATTTTGCAGCTTGATGAAATTACACATTTAGTAGCACCTTTGACCAAAATGATGCACAAATGGGAATCGGAGAGCAAGGTCAGGCATTGTCCCTGGAGCAATTGGGGTTAAGAGTCTAGTTAGAGGGCCTAATAGTGACATCACTTTGCTAGCCATGGGATTTGAACCAGTGACCTTCCGATCACAGGTAAAGTGCCTGACACTTGGAGCCATGATAGCATGGTGTAATGTAATATTCCACCTAATTAGATGTCAGCTAAATATTCTTTCTTCATTACATATACTAGTCTAAACTGTGTGTCTGTCAGTTAATCAAGAAATAGAAACACTTATAAATCATTTCCATTTTGTGTTATTTTTCTGCCTCCTTAATTCAATATCAAAATGTTAATTTCATGTTTCTGGAATTGCTTGACTGGAGCCGAGTGTTGGAGTTCTTAACCACATTTTTGGGACATACGTGGTTGAATCTGGCCAAAGAGATGCATCTTTCTTTCACTGGACCATTGATTATATTGCCTTACATTAATAATGGCAGCATAGTGCTTGACTTCTAGTCCTGGGTATTTCCTGGTTCGTGATGGATTAACAAAGTATCTGTCAGTTTTGATCTTTGTCAGGCACAGCAGATTCAGTCCAGTGGACCACCATCTTAAGAAGTTTTTCTTTTATCTGTATGCAGTTTAATGACAAGACTTCTCTGTTCTCAGGGTATTATGGTTTTTTTCTTTTTCGTTTAAAATAGATAAATGGATAAATATCTTTTTTGTCATTGTAAGTGAAACAATGAAATTTTGATTGACACTTTCTCCAAGGCAGTGTATTATACAAAATATAAGTAAAATACATAGAGAATATAATAGACATATTTAAATATCAAAATACTAAAATACTGAACACAGTACAAAAATGAGTTCTGAGTGAGCCTTGCCTGTAATGGAGGGGTTGCAGAGGTAACAGCTACTGGGTTCTGTTCTGGTTTTGATTGTTCTGTATCTTTTTTCATGCTCGTAGAGTAAGCATGTCACTACACTGGGGTTCCATGTGACATAATTTCAGATGGCTGATAAGTAACTGCTTATGTTTTATTTTGGGGTCATAGCACAAAGCCCTCCTTCCAAGGCAGTAGATATTATGGGAACATACAACTTTGACAAGGGATGCTTTTGCTAGTCCAGCTCTCAGTTGTGTAATGGTCTTTCTAGGTACCCTGTTGTGCCGCCTTGTCTGGGTTATAAATCTGGATGCTTTTTAGGCTGGGGGGTTAGCTGTGCCGTGTGACCCTTACTGTACACCAGGGGGCTTTGTGCCACCCCAGCATATCTCAGCAGCCAGGAAGCACCCCTACCAACTGGATGTAATAATGGCTATAACATGTCTTGCAGGCTGGTCTCTCAAAGTAAGAAATATGATTAATTCACTTTTGCAAATTGACTCTGTAAGGCTGATAGTAACAGTGTCCCTGCTAGGAAGCTTCAAATTCTGATTGGAGACAATGTTTTAAACACTGATGGCAACATTTCCCTGGACAACAGTCAGCAGCAGCTCATATAGCTCCACTGGTCCACCATTCTTCCTCAGCTTATGTTAACACAAGGGGCGTTTGCATTTTAGTGTCTTTGTTTAGCTGAAATTTCTGTGCATTTTATTGCTTACCTGCATGCCCTGAATTGCCCCTCTGGGGACAAGCAAAGTTTTTTAAATTGAATTGTATTGAATCAAATCAAATCTCAATACCAAGAATGCAAAGATTGTACTTGTGGACTTGGCAAGAGCGGCCTTGCTAACTTGCCTCCCAAGAACGATCTTAGGGCACAATGCATCATGGGATTGGTGTCGTTTGGCAAGGATGCAGTTGATGTATCCTTGATATTTGGGGCGGAGCAAGACCAGGATTTTTACCGTCTGCGTGTTCTTGTGTTCTTAATATTGGAACTGGTCTTCAGCATGACGTAAAACGGGGTACAGAAGAACACAAGTATGGTCAAGTACGCATATTGAGAAATACCCAAGGACAAGCACATTTCCAGGTAAAGTACAGATGTGGACCTGTGACTCCTCAGTGCAAATCACGTTTGTATTGTAGGATGCTGGGGATCTGTGTTGCAGGAATTTTTGCTCTAGCAGTTATGTTTAGGGCTACTAAAAGTAGCTGAATAATGGGTCAGGCACAGGAGGCTAAATCAAATTTGTTTAGTAACCAAGAAGGGAGGTACACTTAGCCTTACTCAAAGTGTGACGTTAATATCAATGTTATGCACTTGCGATCGTCACATCACAAGGACTGCAGTAGCTGGGTTGGCATTAGGCTTGGGTGGTATCTAATTTTTCATAGTAATACCATCCAGACATTATGGATGGTATTTTCAAAAGCAACACTATTTCAGTGTTTTGAAATTTTGGCATTATTACTGTATCACTGCCTAGTTGAGATCATCAAGTTTTTTTTTTACTGAAACATTTTTGCTCTGTCATAGGAAACAAAACTTAGCAAACTTTGCAGTTTTAATCATTGTTCTTTTTCAAGATCTATTACATTTTAAAACAATTCAAAATGTCCTGCACTGTTTTTGCATGAGGACTGCATGTGCACTACGTCCTCTATGCTGGACTTGATTAAAGACAGTGTTGCGCGTTCGGAAGAAATTTAACAAATATGTGGAGAAAAGCGAATAAGAACTGGACACAGTGGAAAGTTATTCACCTTCTGCTGTATGCAAATATTCTGGATTCAATAGAGATGTTTGTTTTGTGTCTGGAGGCACCACTGACTTTATTTGACAGACTCTATTGGTAGATAAGTTCTGTTTGAGTTACAGTGTATTTGGTGCAAGTTTTCAACTCGTTTATAAATATCGCAATATTTATTGCAAAAAATTTACACTGCCATATTTGATTTCTTTTTCCCACTGTCATGCAGCCATAGGTACAATGAGTGGTAATGGGCTCTGAAGGTCATCATGCAGCAATATAATCTGTCTGATAGTGCTCAAAGTACATTCTGAAATACATTTATATACTGACCAGATAATAAATGGTGTGGTAGGAGGCATAGGACTCAGAGGGTAGCACTGTTGCCTTGCACCTCTGAAGCTAGCGGTCTGAATCCTGCGACTGCCCAGTGTGTGTGGAGTTTGCATGCTCTTCCGGTGTTGTGCAGATTTCCTCCTTGCACTCCGGTTTCTTTCCTGTTGTTTATAGACTTGCATTTAAGTGAACTGGGGCTGACCTGCCCAGACTGTGTATGTGAAAGTCCAGGTGGTGCCCCTGCTTTGTGTCCTGAGCTGCCTGTGATTGGTCCAGGCCCCCCAGGATAAGCTGGTTGGATACCTGTATTGGAAACTGAATTGTCACTGAAATGAAGCACTGGGATTTGAGGAGGGTCTTGGTGACATCAGTTTGCCAACTGCAGGATTTGAACCAGGAACCTTCCGCTCCCAGAGGCCTAACCCACAGAGCCCTGCATTGCCTCCTAAGTTGAATTTTGAGGGACTGTTATGTTCTCCTAATGGATTTTTGAAAGTATAGTGGGTGGATTATAAGGTAAGCAATAAAGGAGATAAAAATAGTGTAGTTGTAGGAAACTAGCTTGTGAATTGAATGTTGTGGTTTAAATCCCTGGATGGGCTATTGTGAGGTACCCTCAAGCAAGGCGTCTAATTTGAATTGCCCTAGTAAAATATCCTGCTGTGTGAATGACTAATGCTGTGAATTGTTTGGGATGAAAGTGCCGGGGGCCCTGGGGTTTTCGCAGTGCACTTAAGCTGTAAAGCTGTTTTTTCCACCACCTATAGTTTTCCCCTCCATTTCAAAGCCAGATGACTTGGGAAATATAGGTTTTGGTGACTCTGACCAGTTTCATCCAGGTCATTCATTTATTTACTCAGTGCAGTATTCATCACTATTTAGGTCCTTTTGTTTTAAAAGAAATCTTGGAGTAATTCAGACCAGAACTTTAAATACAGTTTCACCAGTTGTTGTTGTTTATTATTATTATTATTATTATTATTATTATTATTATTATTATTATTTTATTGTCATTTTAACCAATGGACAGACATGTAGTCCAGTTCAATCACTGCATGGTTTGCATTTTTTTGTGTTGGTTTGCAATAGACACATAGTCAAATGTTGACTGCAGTCTTGTTTTTATATTTATTGAAGGCAATGAAAAGCAAAGCAAGTATACGTTTTGTTAAATGAATGCAAAGAGTGGGCTGCAATTCAGGAAAAGAACCCTGTTTGTATTATGGTAAGCAGACTGCAATTTCATTATGACACAAAAATCACAGCTGCTGAACTAGTTTCTCCACAAGCCGACCAAGATATTTTCCTTACCGAAGGAGAACATTAGTATGAGTGATAGCTGTTTTTCCTCTGTGCTTTGGTTAAGATTCACTTATGGCTGGATCCCCTTAACATCAAAAGTGCTGTCTCTCCAGATATGATGTATCAGTTACACCCAGCCTCACATCTCTTCAGGGTTTTTTTAAGTACTTGTTTTGTGTGTAAGAGTCCTCTTGTATCAAAACAGTTGTAGTTGAATGGTCAACCTGGACTAATAGTGATGTCCCCTGTAGCAGCGAGATGAGCAGTGACAGCAGTCAGTCCGCAGTGATGCTGTATGCTTGTTTCTCGCCCGCCTCCCCCTTCCGTGATCTGCTGATGTTAGTGTTGCAGGTTTCTGTTGTACATATTGAAGCATTATGTTCAACTGCAGGCTGCTTGGGTGGTCTGAGAGGATGGTAAAATATGCTGTGTGATTGCTTACTTGTTTATAGCTTCAGATGAAAATAAACATAAACATAACTATGTATTCATGGTTTGGGGTGTTGCTACTTGAGAGGTGTGAGAAAATAAGTGACTGAAAATGATCACTTCTGTGTAATTCAAATTGCTCCATGATGTCCATACAGATTACTAAAATGCTTCTTTATATTATCTTTATCTGTTGAAACTCTAGTAGACAGTAAGACATTAAAATATTGAATTTGGCACTAAGCTTTGGGACAATGACACTTGAGTGTGTAAAAGAGCGACGAGCTGGTGAAGTCGTTTTTATGACTTGTTGGCATCCTCATAACATTTTACTTTAATGGCCGAGTCCAGTTTTTTTATGATTATTAGTTGTTTGACCAAACGGCTAACATACAGCTGACCTAATTTGCACAGTGACGAGTGTCATACTATTAACTTTAGGTTACCTGCGGCCAGTTGGGAAGCTATGTTGTGTCATGCTCCACAGCAGCAGGTGGAAATGAAGTCCTAGATGAACATACATATGTAAATAGTAGCCCTTGGAACTTCTACATGCTTGAGTTTTTCTTGGAAGGTATGATGCCCTTCAGTGATAGAGATGGAAGCATAGCAGACTCTTCTATGGTCCTCAACCACGTAAAATGAGCGTCACCCCAGCTTCGGTCCCATGGAGGATCTCTCTTGGTCGCCCACAGCTGCAGGGTTGGGGCCGTGCTTGGTTTTTCCTTGCAGTGCATAAGCCAAGGTAAACAGTGGTCACAGTGTTCAGGCTGAAAAAAGGCAGTGTTTCTCTTGAAATGTTAAGCAGGAAAGACAGTGGTTTAGTTAAACTTGGATATGAATGGGACCTTTTTTGCTTTAAGGTTATGAGAAAATGCAGGCTGGCACACTGCATTCACAAGCAGAACTGTCACTTGGTTAAAATTATTAGTCAACTTGACATTGAGAAGAGTAACAAAATTATATAATGATATGAATAGTTCATCATATCAACAATACTTAGTACGCAAGATAATGAAATATTAGCTGCCTGAAAACTTAAAAACTGGGAAATGCATAATTAATATGAACCCTAGGGGAATTCTGGAAGAAGTTTTAATGTCGTTGTTGTTGTGGTGCCTGTTACCTTGAAATTATTATAGATGTACATTCAGTTTTGAACTGAGACACCATACTGTACATTGTCAGACTGCATTGCAGGAGACTTTACTGAATAGCTTTTCCCTTCTCAGCATTTCGTGGTCTTGAATATACAATGTGAATCTTGTACTTAATTGTAGTTAATGATAGTATTTACATACTTGATAAATATCTTAACGAAAAGTATTTTCCCACCAGTGTTCTCTGAACATTAGGTATTCATTTCCGGAAGGCTGGAAAATTATTGGCCTATTACTTTGTTATTGTGCTTTGTGTTTTTATTTTAATGATATATTAAACTTAGACTTTGAATATTGAAACTTAGAATGAACTAAACTGGGAAAGACTTAAATGCTTTTACTGTTGGTCACAATAAGACTTGTCATCAGCTGACACAGGGTTTTTAATCTTTGTTGTATGTAGTTTATAAGGTAAAGAAAGTGGTAACAATTGTTAGTTTTGCTTATCTAGTATCACTGTAGATAGAGGATTATTTTTGGCTCCTTGAATTCAGTGTGTTCTCTGTAATTTCCATAATGAGTATAATAATTTTCAGGATTTGGACTTGCTTGTTTATGAAAAATTAGATATGCTATTCAAATATTTATTGTAACTTGCTCTGATAATATTTTTGTAAAGTGGTGGTATATCATCCATGTGTTTTAAGCTGCAAGGGTGGCATGCGGCTCGGTGAATAGCACTGTTGACTCTCGCCTGTTTGAGGGATGGGCTCTCTCCCCAGCTCTGTATGTGTGGATTTCACATGAGCCACTTTCCCACTACATGAATGTTTTTCAGGAACCAGAACCGTTTTTTTTAGGAACTAGGAACTTCAGTTGCATTCACGCTGCAGTACCTCAAGGCCTGATTGTAGTTCCTTGGATGTAGATCCTGAACCATTTTTTAGTCTATACTCCAGTCCCTACTTTGCTTGACCAAGAACTACTGGGGTGAAGTGTATACCAATAAACTTTGCTGATTGGTCGACTGCAAGCATTGGCACTAACTTGGAAGTGTGGAGGAAAGAGATTAGATGGGTTTTTGGCAATCAATCGCACGACGGCTCTTTCTCATTTTGCATGTGTTTTTTTGCGGCATTCAAATAGAACGCTTTCGCTGCCCCTCAATCTTTTTTGCTACTCAGTGGGTGTGAGTATACAGTGACTTCCACCTGCTGTGACGTCATGCGCATACCCGCAAGATAAGACGTGACGATCTGGGAGTATGTTACGCTTTTAACAGAAACCAGTAACACAGCAATTTGCAATCTATGTAAAATAAGGTTTTGAGAGGTGGGAATAGCGTTTAATGGACAATCCCATTTAACAAAATGCATGCAACTGCGAGACAAAACAAAGCAATGGATGATTTGGGAGTCGCTAACCTGGACTGTTTTGCGAACTCGCTGCCATTGCAACAAAAGTGTAACTGCGCTGACACCAATGGGAGAAAAACTGTGTTAAAATTTTAAGCATTCGCCACTTGTGTATAGTTGCTTTGAAGATATTCATATTGAACTGCAAATGCCTCAAAAATGCTTAAAACAAACGAGGTGGAGCAGTACGTTATGTATGTTTGTAGTCGCCTAATTAAATATTTTTTGTCATACATTTTTTCCATCTGTATTTGCTAGCTTAAAAAATTAATACATATGAAGTTTAACAAAGTAAAAAGAGCTCTTGTATCGGAATCTGTATCGGTATCGGCAGTTGTGTATTGGAATTGGATCGGAACTGAAAAAATGTGGATCACCCATCTCTACCAGGAACTACTAAAGTTCCCGTTCGAGACGGCCCAAGAACTGGGAACTAGATTCCTGAATTTGGTGGGAAAGAGCCTATGGTCTCTCCATGTTTCAGGGATTTCTTCCCCCACTGGTTTTCTTGTCTCCACCTGCAATGCAGTTAAACTGCCATCTCAGGATTGCCTGTATTGTGTGGTTGAATGTATCAGTGTCTGCCCTGTGAAGTGTTAGGATGTGTTCCAAGATGTTCCCGGCCTTATGATCTGTACTGTCTGGGATAGACTCCAGGCATCAGGATCCCCCTCTCATAGTCCTTTTACTGGATAAGCGATTGGAGGATGGATGGATGGATGCAGGCATTTTTACTGGCAATCCTCACCATGAAATTTTGTCTCCATCAGCTCCTGGACAAGCACAAGGTGATGGAGAGCATGGTTGAGCTGCTGAAGATCTACCAGGAGGAGGACGAGGCCTACGGCTGCCTGGTGGAGGCCACCACTGAGCTGTACCAGTACCTGCTGCAGCCCTTCAGGGACATGCGTGAGCTGGCCATGCTACGCAGACAGCAGATCAAGGTGAGCACGAGGCAACCTGTGCAGAGAAATCCTGCTCCTGTGGGGTTAGCGTGGGTGCATTGCTGGGTCTTTGCTCTATGCTTGTGTGTAGTCAGGTTATTGAGTTTTTTAAACCGTTTTTGTTGGAACTTGGAAATTAACTTAAATTATCATCTGATGCTGTGGCAAAGCACTGGAAGAAATTTTGAAGGGTTTAATTAGAATTTTTTATTTATGGATTATTTTGTTTTGAGGTACTCTTGTCTGTGAAATTAAAGATCTGTGCTAGTTTTCTCAGTTGGGGTGACAGCTTACAAGATAAATCTGGACAACGTTGGAACTGAACCATGTGACCATTTTGTCAGATTATCTGGGAAGACAGGAAATATTGTTGCGTGTCTGCTAAGTGGCTGGCAGCTTGCTAATTGGCTCTTTTAAATGTAAGATTTCTATTGATGGCCTGATTAAGGCAGTTAAACCAATAAACATCTGAATACTAGCTGGTTTGTAGCTGTGTCCTGTGAGGTGAACTCTAGACGAAGAAATCCCCTTGCTTATATGTGACTGGTGTAAGCCGATAAGGTTATCCCTCTCCCCCAGTGTCTGAAGGATAACACAGCCAGATATTCATATTTAAATTCTTGAGCTCCCCTTGTATCTAGGGCTGGGCATTGTTCAAAATTTTTGAATACCAGTACTGGTTCCTCAACAATACTTTTTTTGATACCAGTATGTTTTTACATCATTTTCAACATCAATAAAAATTACAGTGTAAATTTTTTTATTTGAATAAGTCATTTTGTTAGTTATTAGTTAATTACCTGGGGGATCGATCGCAATCATAATGGGACACAGCCTTTTATTTATATTTTACTCATATGAACTGCGACATGTTTATAATTAATAAATAAATCTGGCAAGCAGATCGATCTTTCATTTTTCACAGATAAAAAACAATGTAACATTATCCTGCTAATAAGCGCTGGCATTTTTCTCCGCTGATGCTGGTTGGAGACGCAGGCAAAAGGTATTCAATCTTATAATTGAGGTGCAAAGATAATTCCATCTACTGTCTCTATTTCTGTACTTCCTCATAACATCCATGTTAATGCTGGTGCTTGTGATCAAGCAATCAGCAAGATTATCACTGTAAGCACCTTCCCAATAGCGCCTCTGAAGACCTGCAGTTGGACCAAGTTCTGATGTGTAACGTTACGTTATTCACCCAATCATCAGCGACTATAGTTCTTTACACAAGCATGCTGCATGCCTACTAGCTCACAAACGCTGAGATTTACTGTTTGAGTATAAGAATTTGGCATAAAAGATAATTAATTTTTGTTTCTCGATAGGATCGCAGCATTTCGGTCGGTACCACAAAAGTACCAAAGTTCGGTACCCAGCCCTACTTACATCTCATTCTTTTCACAGCTGTTTTTGCTGACCGTCTATCTTTAAAGCTGGGTTAACAAACCCGATCTTCAGTGCGCCGCTGTCCCTTCGGGTTTCCTGTCACCTGTGATGAATGACTTCATGTCAACACTGCCTCACTTGGTTATCCTCGATCGTGTGCTTGAACCCTTTGGTGAACCCAAGTGCTTCAGTTCCGAAGGAGCTTCTGACCTGTATGTATGGCTCTGCTCAGCTATCTGAATTTTTGTAGCCAAGAATGAAATTAACATGCCAACTAAACTCCCATGATCCATTGTTGCTGAGCATGGCTTGAAAGACCCTTCTTAGTAAAGGATCAGTCTGACCGGATTTGCTCAAGGCAGATCTGCTTATATACATTAGCATTATTTGCATACTGCAGCACCTTCAGTTGTGCTGTATAAGAGTATTGTCATTAAAAAAGTTATTATGGGATCTCTATGAGAGTGACTTGTATTCGTCTCCTTTAGGTAACATTTTGACTCCCTATTCTCTCGGTTTCCCTGTTTAGAGCCTGTCTTGGTTATTTTTCTACCTCTGACATAGTGGCCCAAGCAGTGATATTTATGTTTAACACAGACCATTTTAGGCACAGATCACACTGCCGTCAGCCTCTCAGCAGAATAAGAGCAGCGATGCCTTGAAAGCAGATTCTGCCCCATGAATGCTGTGAACTATTTCTCTGCCTTGATGATGGCGTAGCATTGCAGTGTATCTGCAGCATTTCAGTGTGAAAAAGGTTCTAAAACATGACATTGTGCCCTGGTTATTATTGCTATTTATTTTCCCCCCAATTCAGTACCAATGAAGAGGGCCGAATGCTATAACTCTACTTGGTAACACTGTTAGTGGTAAAGATTTGCAGTCCTTGCAAATTTAGCCCATAAACCTGGCCTTGATTTTTGACTCCAGGGGGTTGGGTTTCCATTTTCGTGGTACCAGCATACCTAAACTGACTACAGTTTGTGTTTTTTTTCCTCCAAGGAGAAATGACATCATAAAGGATAAAGCTCACATCATCTTTCTGCATGATAATACAGCGTCGTATTGCATCAGCTACTCTCAGCCAGATACACCAAAGTTAAATTTGTTTTTAAACCTTGCCACACAGTAGTCTACAGGTCTTTCAAGTAACACCTCCGCATGGTTTATTTACACAACAAAGAGGCTAAACTGTCAGCCAGCACCCTACATGTGAGGAGGGCACATGCTCTTCTAGGTTGTGCCATCAGTGATATCAAGGAACCTGAGAATGTCATGCACATCGAAGTGAAAGACGGTGGGCCTTAATGAACAGTTCGACGAAGACAATGCAAGAAAAAGCATGATTGGTGGAGGTCTGCTGGTCTCTCTGATACCCCTCCTTCTGGCACCACATGGGACAATGAAAAGCTGCAAAAATCAAGCAGGGGCTAAATAATAATCTAAAAATCAGGGTACAGACCAAAGCCGCACAAGTAGTGTGGTTAAATAAATAGAATGTGGCCCAAGTCTTTGAAGAGTCTACTCTACTAACATGTTTTTACTCTGTAGCTCCCCACAGTTCTGTTGAGACCATGCTAAGTTTGGAAGAGCTAAGTGGCCTTCTGTGGTTCACGACTGCTAATCTGGAATCACGTGGGAAGAAAATGTCTGGCCTCTGGGACATTTATAGACTTCAAAACGATGAGTTGGGTGTGATGGAAGAGGAGCAGCAGGATGCTATAATTCCTCAAAACATTTTTAATAGACAAAGCAGCGTTTTGCGGTTTCTCATTTTTTGTGGCTGGTTTCATTAGTAAAAATTAATGTTGCTGATGTTTCAGAGAGCGCTTGAAGGCGTTTGACTAAAATGTAATCATACTGTTAATGGAAAATGAAATGGGACCTTCCTCCCTTCAACTGATTTTACCAGTGATGACATGTGCGGAATGTTTAGTGAAACCGTCCCCCTTATACCTGCAGACAGCAACATTCCAAACGTTATGCAAATGACTCATCGCTGCCAGGATTTTTCATTTGAATGGCTTAGTACCCCGACTTGGATGCAGTGCTGATGATGCAAGGCATTCGGGTTGTGCTTCTGGATAGGCTTCCATGAAAGGAAGGGTTGGAAATTTGAATCTGATTTGCATTTTGTTTTTATTCACCCTGCAGGTAAACTGGTAACCCACAATGGGGGGGAAAAGCAATATGAGATGTTCAGTAGGAGCTCTAGGTCACTTCTCAAGGTTCTTGTTGCTTGTAGGTATCACCTTCAACTTTGGGTGTACGTGTGATTGATTCTGCTTTTTGTGTGTAGCTGTCAAGATCAGGGACAGCGAGAAGTTCTCTTCCATTGAAGAGCCTGCTTTAGTTTTGACATAACATGAAGGGGTTTGCCTGTTAAATAATAAGTTCTAGACTGGAGAGCTCTGGCATACTATTCTGAATGTGCTTAAAATAGCATCTATACTTCAAAAGGTAATTGTAATTGGCACCTGGCCAGATAAATCAGAAAGCAGTTACAAATGCCAGTGACATGACCCAAATTATCTAAGTACTGCACTACAGCTGGACTCTGTTAAGTAGTAGTTTGAGGGGGGGAAGCAGGACAGTAAAATAAGAGACAAAGGGTTATCTCCAGACACACAAGACAGTGACAGGATCTCACAAGAGATTACCCTGAAGATAGCCAGTGACGAATTTTATCTGGGAAGAATACACACACACATACATACAGTACTGTGCAAAAGTCTTAGGCGGTCAAAAGAAATGTTTAAAGCTATTTAACTGTGTAGTAAGTGCAAACAACACAAGATGGACACCGTGTGCTAGTGGTCAAGTCATAAAATACATGGGTGCACTGGAGGGTTGCTGCAAATACCGCGGTGATTTTAGCAGAAGTCATGAAATGGCTAAGCTAACACACTTTGACAGGCATAATAGTATTGTATTACACCAACATGAAGGTTATTCAAACATCATTTTCTTTGGATGCTTAAGTCTTTGCACAGTATATGTATGTATTATATGTATTAAATAATGTTTTAATTCTTTGCAGTAAACACCAAAAAACTGATTCTTCCTTATAATCCACAGTAGCACAATAGTAATTAAGTTATTCTTTGGTTTCTTATTCTGTGCTACCCAGTTGTAATTTACTTGAACTACTTTTTCACTTCGTCACAATTCTGGGATTTTCTTTTATGGGTGAATTTTGTGGGGTCTGCTGAATTGAACCCATTATTAATACCTAACGGGGTTTGTCTGTTGTATGACAGGAATAAAAATATATTTTTGAGAATTTAAGGATTTCATTTGAGAACCAAGCAAGTGTTAGAAAATGAACAGAGGAAAGTACATTTTCTGCCACCCATTCATTCCCGTCTGAATCCCGTCCCGTCATTTAGAATGGAATAGCTATTGGTTTTCTGCGGTAATTTCCAGCAATGAGCTATGGCTGATGCTGGCAGTAAATCTGTCTCTACTTTCGTAGACTCTAGATTCTATGTGTGGGCAAACCGATAAAGGTTAAGCCTGCATATGTCTCTATTCATTCATTACAGCTGAAAATTTGTTTTAATTTATGCACTCATTTAGACCTAATCGACTTGCATAGCAGTGAGAGACACATGTAGAAATCAAAGCGCATTCAAATAACATAATTGCAGTACATTTTAAACCGTTTTAAGAATTATAGCAGTCTGCATCATTTTAGGCTGGTAAAACTGTGCAAAATAGTGATAATCAAACTTTCATTACTGGAACATAGTTGTTGTAAAAAAAATGTAATGTAAAACATACGTTCTTTGCCGGTGTGCTCCAAACAAAACAGATCAGTATGCAAAGGAGAGAGAAGAGGAACAGATTGGAGTTGGGTTGGGGGGAGGAGGGGACTGTGATAGGAGTGGAATTTTTGGAAGCCAGATAGCATTTCGGCTGTTCGGTTTTGGCCCGTCTGAGGAATCTCTTGGGGCTGGATAGCAGACTCCAGTTCCTTTCTTGTTTCAGAAGGGCAGGGAGAAAAGGAAAGACCACGGGGGAACCCTGCGATTGTGACCTTCTCAAGTGTGAAGCCACGAGGGGGCGGTTGGGGAAGCAGCGGCTGACAGCTGGCAGGCGAGAGGAAAGAAGGTCCATGCATCATTTGGGAGGAGCTTTCTGGTGTCTGCTCTGAGAACGGCAGTAATTAGCAGCTTCCTGTGCAGTTCTGTGTATCCCCGGCTATGGAACCATTAGGTCATGTGATGCTCATTGCTTTGGGTGCAAGCAGCTACAAATGAAACTATTACCCATAAGCCTTCCATACCATGTCCGCAGTGCAGGGTCATGGAGAGCCTGGAGCCTATCCCAGGAATCACAGGGTATGAGACAGCAGAACACTTTGGACCAGGTGCCAGCCCATCGCAGGGCACACACAATATGGGCACATTTTAGGGAGACCAGTGCACGAAACTGTATGTTTTCCACTGAGTCTCTGGGTGAAAAGCCACACAATGTGGGGATAACATGCAACAACCCTGGAGGTGTGAAGTGACAGAGCTACCGAATGAGTCACGGTGATGATGATGATAAACTGGAGTGTATTCTCTGTGGGTATCAATTGGCAGGTGCCAGAGTCAGTGAATCAGGTTGGATCAGGATTCGTTACTGGCAAGGTAGATGGCGTTTACTCTTCACAAGAGAATATGATGAGGACATGCTTGGATAATTTTATATTTAGAAGGGATGCTTTTGATTGGCAGAACACCAGAGGAAAAAAAAGAGAAGTCTTTTAATCCAGGTCAGAGCAATTCTGTTGGAATTTAAGATATTTATTTAGATATTTAAAAATAGCACTCATCGTTTGTGGAATAAATACATCCATTGTGAATGTTGTAAAATTAAATGAGATTTAATTTTGTGTTGATAATCGAATATAATGTATATGATAAATATTCAACGAGGATAGAGATCTGCATCGGGTTTCTGATACCGACTGGACCTGTCCCCAGTGTTCAGGAGGCACATGGGAAGCTCTGAGTGCCTCGAATCTAGGAGATGAGGCAGAAGGGCAGCGTGCTCACTGACAGGATGATAGTCTTCACCTTTCAGGGTCTGTGTGCAGAGCAGCTGGCACTGTGCAGAACCGTCAGCTTTAAGCTGTACAGCATGCCGCGTGTGTGGATATATACACATCTCTGATGGTGCTGGGGTGGCCTTTTTTTTGCCGGCAAGTTCAGATTCCATCTTTGGCTCATGATTAGAGCACTCCTGGCCCAAATAACCACACCTCTGTCTTTTTTTTTTATCTGGAGCTGATAAATTCCATGCCTGTGGTTGAATACTTTGGGTGTGTGTGTGTTTTTTAATATTTAATGAAAAATTCCATTTAATAATATAAAGTAAATCAACATAAAATGACTATCCAAATGCAAGGAATTGAAAACTGAAAAAAAAAGTATTTAGACCCTCGGATCAGCATCCCATCTTGGGTGCAACCCTGCCGTGTGCCTTAAAGAAATTGTTTCACAATTTCTGAAGTCAACACTGAAAGGAATGAGCCAGATCATAATTATGGGGGTGGGGTGTGGGGGAAGGGGGGGGCTCTGGAGTTCCAAAGCCTGAACAAAAGCCACTGTTAATGCTTCCATAAGCAGCTTTATTAGATTTAAGTGCGACCAGTAAAGTAACTGCGGGTAGAAGGTGGCGTCCATGCATTAATTCCTTCTGAATGGAGAGTTCAGAGCGCCGGGCATGGAGGAACGCCCCAATGGCAGGCTCTGTGCAGCATGAATGGAGCTTTGTGGGATCTCCTATTGTGCAGCGCTGCTGCTCAGTGTAGGGTGTCCTGTTACCAGCAGTTTGAGAGCAGCATGAATTACTCATGGGCCTCAGCGTGTCCACAGGGCCACGCACACGCTGCAGCCCGTGGTCTGCGGCCCGGGTCCGCTGGCAGGTGCCCTGGTATAACTGTCCCCTCAGATTGGAAGCTCTCAGTCAAAAGTTGGGCATTTCTAAAGGGAATGGATGAAATTCTCCGCTTTTATGAATGCGTAATATGTAAGAGAGAAATAATGGATGGAACCGCTCCTTAGGGACGTTGATCACATTACAAACTTGCGTATTTAATTACATCAAATTAAATTATTAATTTCCTCCAAATTATTATCTTGTTTGTGTTAAGATGAATGAGCCCTAATTCGGATGGTGAAAACAAAATGAGGACCATATTTCTGATGTAGACATGAGGTGTAGCTTTGTTTTATCACTTTTTAAAGATTTAATATGAGGATTTTTGAATCATGGTTAAGCGTCATATGCTGTATTAAATGAATATATATGATGCATTGAATAAAATGTATTTGGGCCTGTATTTAGTATGTTTGTCTAGGGTTTTCATGGGTCTATAATACTAAAAGCCTAAAGCTACCAGAACACTGAATCAAATCTTAGTGAAGAAAACAAGTTTACTGGAAACTCATCGGAAACAAATATGTAGGTATTCATCAGAAAATATAAAAACTTTTGGATAAATTTGGGCAAGCTCCTTCTTCACTCAAATAATTATCCTCTGTGGTAACATTTTATCTTTAACTGATAGCCTGACTGATAGCCTAAGTGCTAATCTTACCACTGTGGCGTTTTGAGGAAAGACTGAGCCATTTCATTGTCTATTGGTTTGGGTTTGGGTTTGGGTTTTTTTGAGGAAGGAGTTGTCTTGTTTTGCTGTAGGGCTTAACCTTTCCTGGGTCTTATGTTGTCAGGGTTTAACCTGTTGGAAATGCAGTTGATCTGCCTTACCAACAGAGGTTCTACTGGTAACTGACTAATGACTCACTCACTGCGCTTCTGAAAATGACTTCCTTGTCCTTCCCTGTTGGAAACAACATCCAGTATTTGAACTCACAGACACTGCAAACAGTAGCACTAGGATGATTCAGAAGGAAGTTTTTCGGTCAGATGTTAATTTAATCAGTTTTGTCTTTGTACAATAGAACACATAATTTATATGATGCAACAGCCAAAACAGATCTTGATTAATGGTATAATAAAATACAAATAACTTATGTAATGTGCCTTCCTAACAAACTAAATGGCAGGGAGCATCTGTATGTTGGTGTGTGGGGTACAATTCATATGTCACTGATGTTACCTCAAATGATGTCATAGCATAATTCAAGACTGAAAACTTACTTCAACCTAGTATGAGGGGAAAACCTTTTGAAACACACAGGATGCTAAATCTACACTAAAAACTACCAGAGAAGCTCAGTGATGAGTTTACAGTGCCCCCTGCTGTTATTGTAGACCCCCTTTGTCTTTTTAGTTGAGGCGCTTCCTCTTATCATGCATTAGAAACATAAACAGTCCTATACTAACTGCTCTTCACTCAGCATTTTGCCTTTGGACGCTGCACAGGTTAATAGTTAATACTCTCTAGCGCAGTTGAACAAGTCAAAGATTTATGACCTGGTCAGGGGCTCAGACAGTGGTGCAGGTATCCAATTATACCCGAGTTTCTCTGAACCTCACTCTTCCATGTCGCAGGGGTTAGGGGCACAGGCCTCTTGCCATCCGGAAAAACCTTGTAAAATTTTTTGGTCTTCTTGACGAGCGGCACAAAAAGATACTAGATATGGGAAAGATCTCATGAGGGACTGCCGTAAACACAATTGGCATTCTGCAAACCAGCCCTGTGTGTATATTCTATGCATCTATAAGTTGCTTTTTTGTATCATCTGATGGCCTTGGTGTTTTGTCTGTGGCTTTCGCAAAACTCCAGAAAATTCCCATTTAATTTCTTGTGTCAACCCCTTGATATATTGAGGGAAAGTCACAATGCAGTAGGGTTGACTGTAGTGGCCTTAGCAATGGCCCATAACACAGGTTGTGTTCTGTAGCTGAATATGCTTTATTATGTATTAACAAATTTATCGTGTCATTTATTTGAGTCCTTGGAATGGAATACAGCCATTGTTATTGATTTAACTGATTCAAGATTTTTAAATGTCACATGCACAATTGTACAGTACGATGGCAGTGAAATGTTATTGTGGCAAAACAGCTCTGTCATTGTGCATAAACATATATACTATAAGGTAAGTAACATTTATGCTGATAGTTAAGTTGTTAAAGAATGATTATGTTAAAGAATGATTATGTATGAGTGTAATATGAAATGTGCAAAGTTAGATGCAAAATCTTTCCACAGTATTGAAGCGCAAATGCAGTACAAGTGGCATAATTATCAGAATGTAAGACCATGTATCCTGGGTAAAGCAAACACAGAATATGTTGTAGAGTCTTAAAGCACTTCTGTAAGTCGCTCTGGCTAAGGGCGTCTTGCCAAATGCTGTAAATGTAAATATAGAATATGAAAATGATGACAAATGATAATGATTAAACAGAGTTTAAAGTTTGTATGACCTGAGGGGATAAAACTTCTCCTCAGCCTCTCAGTCCTGCCCTAATGGCTGTGATATCTATTATCCTTACTCACTGCCCAATGAAAATGCAGTAATTATTTGCTGAGTGTGAATTTAGAGATTGCTGCTGTGGTCCCTCCAGCCACACTCATGCACTGAGGCAGTCGAATTGTCACAGTTTGAAACAAACTGTCTGAGGCTCCTTAAGCCCTCGTCGTCGAATTTTCTAAATGTAGAAACAGGCCCTTCAGCTGGTTTCTGACACATTTGCTCAGACTTGGTCTTAGTTGGTGGGTAATACTATGTCTACAGTAATTGGGGGGCCGGCCTGCATGATTAGCTGCCAGTCAGGAACAACCCAGGATGGGGAACCAACCCATTGCAGGGAGACACACACACACACACACACACACACACCTGAGCATGCTTTTGGACAGTGCAGGTGGGGGGAACCTCAAGTAGCCAAAAGAAACTCCACAACGACATGCAAACTGGCGGATACCTGAACCCAGCTCCCAGAGGTGTGAGGCAACAGTACTAACCAGTGCACCCCCGTGCTGCCCTTTTGGTTCAGTCCGACATCGGAATGAGCTCACTGATGTTTTGTGCTTTTGATGTTGGGCTCTCGATAGGTTTCTTTTTAGCATCATTATTCCATGGGAATGTTATCTGCTTTGTGCTGCTGTTTCACTGACCCACATCCCCAGGTATATTGCTGATCATGTTGAGAGGAAGGGGGGGGGTGGAATGAAGCTTTTTGTCGGTGTAGCCATTGTGTGCTGCAGACAGGTGGCTGCTCGGTGCGTTAACGCGGCAGCAGCAGTGTCTAGGGAGAGTGATGTGACGCCTTGGACGGGAGCAAGAGGAGGCAGAGGGAGAATCATTATCTTACTCAGGCAAAGCACCAGTAACCCGGTGGAATTCATCATGGATGTCATCCATCTGTATTTAGATGTTCCGTGTAATGTCATAAAATTCCTAATTGACCTTTGAAATGTTTGCGGTTCACTGTTCACATCTGGATTCCCCGGGCTATTTTTATGGCCTCAAAAGGGCTGGTGGCTCAGGTGGTGGCCTGCAGTGAGATGAGAGTTGAGATTAAGCAGCTTGAAGCCACTTAATTATCAGATGTATGTAGGAAAAGAAAGAAGCCTTTGATGTTTGTTGCACAGAGAGATCACACATTGCCATGATGATGCACGCATTTTGGATGATAAATTAAAGATTTGGTTTGTTGTGCTGGTATTAATTTTAGTAATGTGGGCTAACATCCAATGGTGGAAACATGAGTCCACGTACGTCTTGTTCTGTGGGTGTTTCTGGGTTTTCATAGCCCTCGAGCCTAAACAGATAGCTCACCAGTGAGATCATGTCTGATGTTTAATAATGCTGGTAATTGTTAAAGGAAGGACCTTCTCTCTTGGGCACGCCTGACCTTCTTTGATCAGGATGGGGAGTCCACCCTGCTCTCCCTGGCTGAAGGTTCCAGCAAGCTGCTGGAAAATAAGCATAGATTGAGGTACTGTAGCGTATCTTTACATTAAGATGAAAACTCTTGCTGACACAAACCACAAAACATCCCCCACCCAGCAGAACAATGTTGATTCCAGCCAGCTATGAAATGTTCGCTGATGACAGCTATATACCCTGACGTAAACCACGGCCTTAACTGTACTGAATCAAATCATTGTGAGAGACAAAAGCCTGTATGTCAGATTTGAGTTTCTGTTTATCCAAGAATGTAATGTGACCAGATTCAGTGACCAACTTCACCAAAATGTCTCAACTGGTATGGTTTTGTCATGACGTCTAACCACAGATTTATGTTAATTGATACAGTATTTCAACTAAATGACTCTCTGATGTATATTTTTTATCATAGATGCCTCGATCCGAATCGGCACCGATCCAGACGTATTTGACGGATCGTGTATTGGCCATACGTGACCGATCCATGTCCGATATTTACTCATTTAGTTTTCGGCAATCCGTAAAAAGATAGCCCCTATTTTGTATTAAATCTATTTGTACAATGAATCACATGACAGCTCTTTGCCATTTTAGATGTGTTTTTTGCGGCATTCAAGCTGAACGCTAACGCTGCCACTCAGTTTTTTGCCACTCAGTGGGTGTAAGCACAGTGACTTCTACCCCTTGTGACGTCATGTGCATACCCTTTGCAGTACAAGGAGCATAAGAACAGCAGAAAAGATGGTGACCATCTGGAAGTATTTCATGCTTTTAACAACAATTGGTAACATTGCAATTTGCAGTCTTTGTAAAAACAAAGTAATGAAAAGCAATGGATGATTTGAGAGTCGCTAGGTGTCTAGCGCACTCACTAAAGCTTGTGTGATAATTATCAGAGTTTAAGACCATGTATCCTGGGTAATGCATATTCATTCATAAGAGGATGTGAGAGAGGAAAAGGGAGGACTATATAGTTGCCTCCAGTTGACTTGAAGTAAGTACTGTATGTAGTAATGTTACTTAACCATTTCACCACTTAACTTGCAATTCTGTCCTTACATGAACAGAATTTATAGCATAATAGCAATCAGCTTAATTATCAAGATATGTAAAATACTGTAAATTTAAAAGAAACTGACTTATTCCAGAAATGGAGCTTTAATACTGAAGTTTCAAAAGTTTTGTGTACAGACAAAAATTTGTCCTTTCAATCAGTAATTGTGCATTTCTGAACTCTGTTTATAATAAATACAGACATGCCACCTGTTGAGTGAATAGTGTCTTTGCAAAATTTGCAAATGACAGTAGATTGGTCCATGTCACATTTTGTAATCCCAAACCACTTCTACACAATCGAAGTGGAACTTTTGTTGGACCTAGTTGTTCCTCGTCAGCCATGCTGCACACGCTGTTTATTCAACAATCTAGCCGGCCTGTCTGCGTATGGACCGTGTATTGTTTACTGTGTGATACAAGTGCAGTATTTTAGCAGTCCTGATATATAAAGTTTCTTTGTTTGTTTGTTTTTTTATATTTACCTATCTGCTATGTTTTCAGTTCTTTAAGGTTTTCCATACTGAACATTGCTGTCATAGGGTAGTTCCTGGTGGGTTGTGGCTGTTAATTTATTACTAGCACTGATTGGGTGCTACCTTAATATCATATTAGCTAATTATGTTGGTTTGTCTTAATAAACAGTTGTTCTCACTAGGGGGTGCTCCAGAAAGCAGGATTTCTTAGTTTGCTGGGTTAACTTAAGATGGAAGTCATGATCGTCCAATAAGAGTTTAGCTGAGGAACATTCCTATTAGACAATTTTCAAGCTTAAGTTAACCCAACTAACTGAGAAATCCTGCTTTGTGGAACAGCCCCTAGAGCTGCATGATTTGCGATAATTATATCGACGTTTCATGTGATGGACATGCTGCTGTCACTTCGCAAAGACTGCGATAGACAGCTGGATTGCGATTAGGCTGGTATTTGATTTTTCATGTCCTTATACTACCCAGACATTATACTGCAATGATACAGTATTTTGGTGGTATTTTCAAAGGCAATACTTTTCCCGTATTTTAAAATCTTTGCAATAAATGTCCCCGCCATTGCTGCCTAATTTGGCAGACATGATTTCAGTAGCAGCATACCCCTCAAGAAATCAATAGAGTTCTAAAACATCTGTCCCAAACCTGGTGAGTTTTGTAATTCTAATGATGATTTTTTTTCAGGATTATCTAGCCTATGTTAAAAAAATTAGAATAAAGTTTACTGCTTTTACATGAGCTTTGCATGTGCTGTTTGAGCTATGCGTACTAATTCTCATTCTTATTTCATACTAATGAATTAGTGCCAAAATGTTTGCGCTGCACTCATGGTGGATCAATAAAGTTAAAATAAAGAATGTAGGGCAACTGATTTTCGACTCTGTTACATGGTTGTGTTTCATGGTCAACTAACTAATCATCTGAGAAAGTAGAGCACAGGGTTTTAAAGAATCAGTCTTTTATTCTGGATTTTATTCTCATTTTTATATATACAAGCTTCCATCACCCACTAGATCAGCAAAGTCACAGTAACATCGCTGGCCTTTAGGTTTAACGCAGGCGCTGCTTTCCTCAGATCTCCATGGAGAACGACTACCTTGGCCCCCGCAGGATCGAGGGTCTGAAGAAGGAGGATGCGGACTGGCAGAAGAAGGCCCATGCAGCAGTGCTGTCAATCCAGGAGCTCACTGTCAAGTATTTTGAGATCACTGCACGTGCACAGAAAGGTAAAGCTAAGCCCCCGGACTGCAAGCCCCGCCCACAGTACATTCATCATCATGCCTTATGCAATCAGTCGTTTTTATCAAACGTAAAGGGTACCAAACCAGAACTATATCTATACGATTTAAACACAGTACCTTTATTCTCAGTGCCCTTAACTGTATAATGAATGCCTTGAAACTGTTGCATTAAGATTTAATTACATGGAAACATTTTTTCTCCAACAGTCATAATATATTAGACACTAATTGTAGGAAAATGCATTTAAAATCTAAAATCAAGCAGGATGTTTCACCAGTTAAGTCTGGTGATTTGGAGACGGTTTATTTATACAGGATGAGGACCTTAATGGTGGGATGTTATCCCAAACAAATAAAGCATTCCAGTAATCTCCTGTGCATAGTTTTGGTTAGGAATGGACCTTTGCTCCATGCTGCTAAAGTGTTATTCTCTGACTGGGCTTTGGTGCTCGATGAGATTGCATTTAGGAGAATATGCTGCTTTTTGGGCTCTTGCATGTATGTGTAGTCTGTGACATTGGTAACGGTACACAAATCTGCATATATTCACTGGTTTTGAGAGGAAGGGTTAAAAGCGTGCATGTCTGTGTCCATCTGCAGCCGTGTATGAACGCATGCGAGCGGACCAGAAGAAGTTTGGCAAAGCGGCGTGGGCCGCAGCGGTGGAGCGCCTGGAGAAGCTGCAGTACGCCACGTCTAAGGAGACGCTGCAGCTGATGAGAGCCAAAGAGATCTGCCTGGAGCAGAAGAAACACGCACTACGGGACGAGGTACCTGTTACCCTCTGCTCTTCAGCCAGAACACCAAGCTGTGGGCACCTGTGTGCAAACGTTGGGTTGTTCCTGAAGAGGAGACTTTATTATAACAGATTTATTTGACCGCAGTGGTGCAGTTACAGGACCGGTATCGAGCGGTCGGATTAAGCACAGGTGTTCCCTGGTAAAGGCTGTCAGCTCTGCCCGCTCTCACAGATGCAGAGTCTGCGTGGAGGCGAGGACGCCATGACACGGCTGGACCAGCTGGAGGCGCAGTACTACAAGCTGCAGCTGCAGCTGTATGAGATCCAGTTCGAGGTCCTCAAGTACGAGGAGCTGCTGCTGACAGCACAGCTGGAGAGCATCAGGAGGCAAATGATCGGTGAGCTCCGCTCCATGTCCGGGACACCCCCAGCGGGGGGAGCAGAAGGCTTTTATGTCAGCCATTATCCTTAAGGAAAAGTACGGCTGCTGTGTAACATTTACCCTCGTATACCCTGGGCAGTTGCACATATATACTTTACCCAGGTCAAAGACAGACGTTTATGAGCCCTTGTAAGATTTATTATAATACTGGTAACGCTGTAGCTTCCACCTGCAGGCCTGCGCATGGCGCTCCGGCCTTGTGCTTATGTGTCTGCGTGAGTTTTCAGTTTCTTCTGTCCGTTCCGGATACCCCCCGCCAATGCGCATTTCAGGTGTATCACTGAGATTACTCTTAGAATGGCATTTGCATGCGTATGACAATTTGTGAAAATAAATTTATGGTAATAAACAGAGGACACGCATACATCAGATAAGACGTACAGTGGTGATCACAAATAGTCACAATAATTTAAAAAAGGGTGCTAACACTTGTACAATCCGCTATCAGTTTCCCTTAGGTTGCAGGACTGAGGTTGTAATTAATTGATTAATAATGTTTATTGTTATTTGTTTGGGTTTTTTTGGCATAGGGTTAAATGGAAAAAATAACGATTGTTCACTTGTGTAACCACTTTAATTCAGCTGCGGATTGGTCACTTTTCCCCGGCTATGTTGTGCGACAGAGAGACAGGACGAGGTGGTGTATTACGACACGTACGAGAGCATGGAGGCCATGCTGGGCATCGAGGACGTTTCAGCCGGTGTGCAGCCTCGCCGCGACGAGCTCCTCAAGCTGCAGCAGAGGGCTCGGCAGCTGGAGGCCAAGAGGGGACGCATCACTGCCAAGAAAGCCTACCTCAGAAACAAAAAGGTAACACCAGTGGGCAGCCAACCCTGATCGAGCCTCGGTGCAGTACTGTACAGTGCTGTACAGGCCGGCTACATGAAATGTTTATGTTATATATGCACACACATATATATGCACCTACGAGCCAAAACATCATGGCCGCCTGCAGGTGATGTGAATGATGTTCACTCTCATGTGTGTCAAGGTCTGGGATATATTAGATGGTATGGGGACCCGTCCACTGTCACAAGTACCTACAGTTAGCACAACGACTTCGGAACTGGACCTTGGTGCATTGGAAGGTACTTATAGTTAAGGTTAGGGCTGGTCTGGAGTTAAGGTTGCCATTGCTGGGATTAGGGTATTTTTCCCATACAAATGAATGGACACTCTTCACGAAGACATGATTATAAGCATGTGTGCGTGTGTGTGTGTGCGCGCGTGCTTTAACTATAAATTTGGCAGCCAGATTAATAAAAATAGGAAGACAGACCCTTTTTTGACATTATGGAAATCTGAAAATGATGATCTAGCTCTATGGAGGGAAGGTGATTTAGTACAATGTGAAATGTTTATTAAGGACAGATGCAAGAGGCTGCAGTCTGTGAAGATGACTGTCGATTCGCCATTCGACAGGATGATCTCACTGCGATGTCTAATCTGTCCTAGAGCAAGAACAAGAGTTTTTCTGCATCATTCATTGATGTGATTTTTTTTATTAATTTAGAACTTAAATGACAAAGCCTGAATATGGTTCTAATATTCATTATAGAATGGCTTTTAACATCCACCCAAATGTTTTTCATTAATTCTTTGTTCTGGATAGACATTTCTTTTTACTGAAAAAACCAAAAACTATGACCTGATGTTTGCCAGATGTACAAGTGTAGCATTTGATATTCCTACATAAGAAATTTACAAACGAGAGGAGGCCATTCGGCCCATCAAGCTCGTTTGTGGTATCATTTCAATTAACTTGAGAGAAACAGACTGAAAGTTTTAGACTTAATGCCTGTATTGATTTGTATGTTGTCAATGTAATGATAAATATGCTGACATATCAGCTCTTATTGATATTTACATGAAGCAGCAGCATTAAATTTTGACCTGTTTGCATGTTGTATCTTCTGTGCAAACCACAACAATTATTCACCCTCAGTTCACCATAGACTGTATAGTGTGAAAAGTAAAGTATTTTTTTCTTTTAGTATTTTCAGAGGAAAGGTAGATGGGGGTCAAGGTGAAGTGCTATTGTTAGATGGGGAACACCATCATAAACAGTGTTAATTTTATTTTAAATGCCAGGGCAAATTCGTCCCCCTCAGTGTCAAACTCCTTCCAACGCCACTGATCCTCAGTGTCTTATTTATGCTAATGTGCCTTTTCTTTATCAGGATATCTGTGTTATTAATCACAATGAGAAGATACAGCACCACCATGGCAGTCAAGAAGACCACAAATCCCAGCAAGCCCTGCAACAGGTGTGTCTCTGTGTTAAATTAAGACATCCATCTTGCATTATATCCAGTACAGAGTGGGTGGACATACACATGCACGCCTATTGGCCTAACTGCATGTCTTGGACAGCGGAATGAAACCAGAGTAAAAGCTCGTAACACAGGAAGGACATGCAACAGACACAAAAAGCAGTGAGAGGATTTGAGTACTTAACACTGGAGATGTGAGGGCCTGTCCCTCCCATGGATATTTTGGAAACAAATTACAGCAACGCCTTACCTTGACTTACTTTTTTTCCCCAAAAAGTACTATAAAACTATTTCCTTTATTTTCAATGGAAAAAATAATGTTGCCATCTCAACCCAAAAGCCTCAAACAAATTTTCCAGATTTTACTATAACAATGACGAAAACTGACATAAGTGACAAACAACAATTTGAAATAAAT
Source organism: Hyperopisus bebe (assembly GCA_026777045.1). Lineage (NCBI taxonomy): Eukaryota > Metazoa > Chordata > Actinopteri > Osteoglossiformes > Mormyridae > Hyperopisus > Hyperopisus bebe. The sequence continues at coordinate 11,333,698 of JAODJW010000117.1, forward strand.
ATCAGAGGTGGAATATGAAAGCACAACATGTTCATTCTACACTTTGCAGGTACATACATGTGATTCATTAACAGATTCATTCCGTATCATGTTCGTTGGCTGGAAACTGCTCTGTCAAATTAATTGGTGCCTAAAATGTTTCTATGCATAATATAATGTGCTAAAACTGTAATGTTGAAAAATCTTTTTTTTCCCCCCCAATAATCCTTGGATGAAAAATGTCATATCAAGAAAATGCGTTTAAAATTTTGGTATCATGACTCAAGACCGGTTATAGTGGGGAAAAACGTTAACTGAATTACCATAAATCAGAGGTTTGCCGTAATGCAGACTTGTTTATTAAATGTGGGTGTCTGTAGCGTGATACAAATGGAAAAGGGCATGTTTTTACCTTTATTTCCTTGCCATAAAGTCCCCTTGAAATTTCTTTTCTCATAAGTTCACTGTGTGCATTTTTCCTTTCCATAAGTAATTTTGCCTGTTTTGGCACAGTTGTGACATGTTACAAAAATTCTCTGTGGGGAACCATGGAAGGAGCCCCAAGAGTTTGAGCAAAAGTTGAAGAGTGTTAGCTAATGTGGCTGTTTTGGCTGGTCACCATTTTGTAAATTGCAGTTGGCTGTATGAGTTAGTGGTGTTATATATGCTGGTAACATTAAATGTGAGATATTTTGCAACAGTCGCTAACATCCTTTGTTGCCGTGTTGTCTGTGTTCTGAACTTTTCTGTTACTGTTTTTAGTGAATCAGCTAGTGTTGCTAGTGAATCAACATGTTCTTCATCATTTGAGCCTCTCTCCATCTTCCATGCAGAGAGAGCTGAAGGAGGAAGAAAAGAGGAGCTCCCGTGTTAGTCAGGAGAGGCAGACGACGCTGGACCGACTGCGGAGCTTCAAACAGGTCAGACCAGGCTGCAGGTTCACTCTCAACAGCTGTGTGATGGAAACATCTGCTGTATTCTATGCTCTGGGTGAAGCCTCCATAAAACGATAGCGTGACCCCTCTGTTTGTTATTCTAATACATTGTCTGACCAATAAAAAGTCACAGTTTGAATTTAAGTACTTAAGAGCCGATGATTGGATCATTGTTACACCTCAGCAATGTTATGTAGCAATAAAGTGAAGTCAGCTGAGTACCTGAATCTACTGAATGGCCAGGTTATTCAATCAATGGAGTTTTTCTTTCCTAATGGAAATTCCAGGACAATAATGCCAAGATGCACCGCACTCGAATTGTCAAGGATTGGTTCAGGGAGCGTGAGATATCATTTCCACACATGAATCGGCCACCACAGAGTCTTGACCTTAACCCCATTGAAAAACTTTGAGTGTTTCAACTCACATATCATCAGTACAAGATCTTGATGAAATATGGATGAAAAAATGCTGAGATGTTGCATAAACATGTGGAAACAATGCATTGAATGTGCACCATAATCAAAGTAGGGCCGTTACTTTTTTCAAAAATCACACTTGAACAAATTTCAAATCTCATGTAATTTGTTCAAATATATTCAAATACCTGTCTCATTCCTCCCACCCCCCCCCAAAAAAAAACGCAACACAGAATTATTCCTTTCAGCATTTTATTAATTACAATGTCACATTTGTACAGAGCCCCTAAGAGGTCAGAGTGGAAAAAATTTTATTGAAAGATTTGCATTCCCACGCAGTAGTTTTGTGTTATTAGTAATGACTGTACTGTGTCCGTTTAAAGTACAAAAGATAGAATTAATAAGTATAAGCCTAAATGATACAGATATGTCCAGTTAAGTGTGCTTTAGGTATTAAATTATGGGGGACAATGCACACCATATTAATTTTGTATTATCGTGTTTTTATATGAATTTATTAGTGATTGCACTGTGTCTGTTCACCGCCAGTGACTGTAAGCCAGACAGTTGGGCTATTGGAACATGATTTGCACATACAAACATTGGAATTTTAATCAAAATTCACCCATAAACAAATGTAGAAAACTAAGGGGTGTTGTTTGCTTTTGTTGAAAGATGTTACAGCTGGAAAACTGAATGTAAAGTTAAGTTTACCACGGTGTCATAAACCCGAACCCACTGTCGGGTATACCTCCCTGGTATTCTCACTTGATGATGTATGTGTGAATGTGCGGATCAATACTGAAATATTTTAGAAAGCGGGTTAGAATTTAAACCTTAACACCAACATTGCGATCAAGTGAGCTCTATATGCAGTTTTCCGGCTGTAATATCTTTCAGTGTTTGTGATATATTTCAGTGTTTGTGCAATTCACAGTGCAATTTTTAATAAATTGCATGTAAAAATACATTATATTAAAGTTACATGGCGTACATTGTCCCCTATAGTTTAATACGTAAAGCACACTTTACAGGACATGTCCGTATTATTTAGGTTTACCCATGCCATCACATTGCAGCAAATGGCAAGTGGGCAAGTGTAGTGGGATCGCAAAACTATTGCGAGGGAACGTAAAACTATTTTGAAAAACATTTTTCCACCCTGACTGTTTAAGGGTCTCCATAGATGGCAAACAACAGAATTACAACAAATGGTCTAAAATGCTTATAGGCTATGCTGATGCTTTGAAATTTGAATGGGTTAGTTATAGTTCGATTATGAATTTTTCACTTCATGTTTGAATGAATGTTTAAATATTGGGTAAAGAGTGACAGCCCTAAATTAAAGCTAATGGCGCTCCGACGAAATATTAAAGCGCCCGGCAATGTATAAATGTGATTACTAGCATTGTTGTAGGCGAACTGACATTAATTTTTATTTTTTAATTCAGATCATTCTCTATTTCTGTATTTGATTCTTCTGTAGCGGTACCCCGGACAGGTCGTACTGAAGTCCACCAGACTCCGGTCGGCGTATTCGCGAAGGAAAAGCGCTGGGACCGCCACCAGAAACGTGGACCTGGACCTGCCCCAGCCACTGATCACAGACATTCGGTCGGAGGAGATGACCCCAGTTCCCGAGCTTGTGGAATGCCCCACCATTCCAGGTCCCCAACGAGAAAGCATTTCGTTACCTATAGGGGGCGCTGCCGCTCCTCACGCACAGCCAGTCACTCCCTCCCTGCCCACCATTCTGCCACTAGTAGGCGACGTCACGGGTCTTACTTCCCCTGCTTCCTCTGGGCCCTTACCCCCACCTCCCCCTCCGCCGCCGCCTCCTCCGCCGCTGCCCCCTCCAGCCACCAAAGAACCTGCTGGTGAAGAAGGACTGGAGGGGGGGGGCAGCCCTGTGCGGAAGCCCAAGGATGAAGGCAGGGAGGCCAACAAGGAGGCCATCGGGCCCATTTGCGGCCGCTTCTTTGACAGCAGCCAGCTGGTGAATGCAAGGAAGAAGCTGAAAAAGACCTCAGCGCTGGAGGCCTCCCAGAGGAGAAGAGGTAGGTGTTTTGGTGCCCATATTTACTCACGTAGACCTTTACATGCCACCGGGTGCCCTGTTGGTTATCCTCGATTTGGCTCAAAGCTGGGTAGTGGTCGCTCCCCTATCTCAATCAACCTGACATGCCCCCCCCACTCCGTCCCACAGCGAGTTCCCCAATGGACGAGGTGCTGGCCTCCCTGAAGCGCGGCAGCTTCCGCCTGCGCAAGGCCGAGCTGCGCGTGCTGCGGCCCGACCCCAGCCAGGAAGACAGCGACAACATCCTGGCGCAAATCCGCAAGGGCGTCAAGCTGAAGAAGGTGCAGCAGCAGGAGCTGCGTGACAGCCTGGGCGAGCTGCACGACGCCGCCGACCCACTGACACGCAGCATCCACGAGGCACTGCGCCGCATCAAGGAGGCCTCGCCCGAGTCGGAGTCCGAGGATGAGGGGCTGCCCTGCACCGACTGGGAGAGTTAGGCCCATCCTGGCCCCCAGGCTGCTGTACTTTCCACATTATTAACATACACGTTCCAGTACAGGCCCAAAAGCCCATGTGGATCCCAGCCCTCGCACATCATATCTGGTAGTTTTAATTAGAAGTGAAGTATGTACATGTTTGCTTTTTTTTTTAACGTATTTTGAACGCCTTTTTCATTTTTCGAACCCTTCCCCCCTCCACACTGAGCCTGGTTGACAGCCGAGGCCAAACCCCCAAGCAGAGCGGGATGCCATGGAAGAGCCGGCGGTAAGCAGGACTGGCATCCTGTGCCGCCTCGACTGACACGCTCACAGCTGCATCACTCTATGTTTTGTTCATACCCTGTATGTGAGATCAGGTGTCAGAAGGACAGAAGGTGACAGTGAACAGCGGACTTCCTGCTGGTCAAATCCAGCTGCGGCTGGCGTTTTTACACTACCCTTGGTGACATGTTTGATATATCCCTCTTCTGTATGTTTTATCTTTGTTTTTGTGTCCATATTTACTGATTTCTTTTTGTGATTTATAGCTTTATAAGATCTTTCATTATGTGGAATGTGTCATCTTTATTTTCACCTCGGCTTGTGTGTCTCCCCCCCCCATCCCGTGGGGGATCAGTTTTGTTGCAATATTAACATTGGAGTTGGATTAGCGTTTTAAGGAGCTGAAGTTTTGAGAGCTTACTCTGGGGAGTCCTTGAAGATACAACCCCTGTTACTGCCACAATCAACACATAGTCCTTGTATTGAACTGTAAGGTGTTTGGTCAGTCAATGCCCTGCATCCCAAAGCGGGAACACCCCCCTCTCCCCAACACAATACCTTTGATGACTTGCTTTGTTGTATCCTTTCCATTTATACTTGCCATTTGCTGGTCTTTGTATCTGCCACATATTTAAGTTTGTCCATCCAGTGCGCATGCTAGTTCATTTATCTCTTTTGCAGTTGATTAATTTTCTGACACCATCACCCCCCCGCCCCCCATCTCCTACCATGTATGATTGGCCATTAGACTATTTACTCCTTCTTAGGAAATGTATACTTGATTTATGTTTACCTGTCAGGTAATTTACTCACAATGTTGTCCGTGGGACTAATACTCAAATTTTTTCTCAGTATTAATATTTTTTTTAATGTTTAAAACATAGACTGATCCAAACTATCATGCTGTCAATTTTGCGTTACACAAAACATTACAAATTATCCCGAATGAAAACAATCAGTTGTTGAGTACTTCAGAGGTATCAGCATTTTTGTGCTTCTACCTTTGTCTGGTATTACACCGCTGTCATCAAGGCTTAGCATTGCAGAATATCATGTCAGCACAAAATGCAGGCTTTCCACCTGTCCTCAGTGGATTTACTCTTCATTTACCTGTGTTGTTTGTTTATTGAATACCGCGTCGGTCGTCTCCAACACCTTGCTGTGTTACAGTTCTGCCACAGAATACTAAACCTGTCTTTGAATGCACTTTGAAATCCTTCACCGATGTCTGTACAGAGGCCTGGGGGGGGCTCTGGTCTTCAGCCAGCACTGAGTATAGTCACCCCCTGTCCACCCTTTCCAGAGGGAGAGGAGGGTTCTCCACTGTTGCTGACGAGGACCAGTGATTCACTCCTACTGGATACTAGAGCCTGGCAGTTTCTGTAAAAACCAGCCTGTCTGCGCAGTGGACACAGCTGGCTGCTGCTTACCCTTAATGTTTGCGATAGCTGGAATGAAAGGACAGATCTGAGTACTATTGCATTTGAATCAGAATTCCCTGTTATATGTTCAGTTTTTTTTTTTTTTGTGGAGATTCATTTTATTCTCGCACTTTTTATCGTACTGGGATTTCCAGCCTAGGACACTAATACTATTTGTAATACTGATTGTTATGCAATAGTGCCACATCCAGCCAATCCTAATACTGTAGAGAGGATTTGCTGGAGACGCCACTGGCTGCTTTCTGTGTGTAGTACGCACTGAATGGCCTGTAGGGTGAAGCCCTGCCCTCTGGCTGCTTTCTGTGTGTAGTACGCACTGAATGGCCTGTAGGGTGAAGCCCTGCTCTCTGGCTGCTTTCTGTGTGTAGTACGCACTGAATGGCCTGTAGACTGCAGCCCTGCCCTTTGGCTGCTTTCTGTGTGTAGTACGCACTGATTGGCCTCTAGGCTGAAGCCCTGCCCACTGGCTGCTTTCTGTGTGTAGTACGCACTGAATGGCCTCTAGGCTGAAGCCCTGCCCATTGGCTGCTTTCTGTGTGTAGTACGCACTGAATGGCCTCTAGGCTGAAGCCCTGCCCTCTGGCTGCTTTCTGTGTGTAGTACGCACTGATTGGCCTCTAGGCTGAAGCCCTGCCCTCTGGCTGCTTGAGTGGCAACGGTGAGCCATCTGACAGGAGAATGAGTGTTCATGACCAAGCTCTTCAGGCATTCCTGCACTGTGCTGATATCACATTGCGTGCATGGTGGTTGAATGTTTTGTGTGACTTGGTTCCTCCTTTTTGGTAGAATTAAGTTTAAATCTATTTTTGAGTTTTCATTCAGTTTACTTCATCCAGACTGCAGACACATCCCATCACTGTCTCATTCTTGTGCACAGCTACAGTGCCACCTACTGACAGAATTTAGATGGATTTTTTTTGTTCATCCAGTTTGATTCTCAGGCTTGCTGATGTTACTGTGGCTGCTTAATTATTATTTAATACATACAGGTCTGAAAAGTCACAGAACTATAAGACTTACCAGCGTTCTGTTGCAGACTGAAGAGTAAATAATATGTTGTCAGTCTTTTGTGCTCAGTTTACTGTTTGGCATGGATCTTAAAAAGATTGTGGTTGAGTGAAGCAAGTAGGAATTGTAGATTGAACTTGGGTTAGTGTATCTAAAGTGATCAATCCTTATAGTCCCACATGGACACAGATTCCACTGGTTTTAAAGCACCTTTCCCAGCAGAACTTTGTCAGATAACAGCAGCAAACCCGGAGCTGTAGTTAATAATTAGGCGCTATGGCAGAAATGCAGTTCCTCTCTGCCCTTGAGAACTGCAACTGCTGTTCCCTGTAAGGACTCCAGCTGTGGTGATGCACAAAAAGAACTATGTCATGTGATCCAGAGAAAATGGCAGTGTGTGTCCTTGGTCCGTTTTTTTAAGAATGGGTGATGGTTACCTGTATTTTAAAGGAGAATTCCCTTGATGACTGACTGTCGCAATACTGAATTTGCTTCGAGAGAATTACTGAGATTGATTGCAGTTAATATATCAGGTGTGTCCCAACAGAGTGTCATAGATTGCATTGAGAAATTGGTCGTATGTTAACCTCAGTCTGTTATTGTGTTTTCTGCTACTTTTTGAAGAGGGAGTCAAAGGAAGGATTGTCCCCAGTTAGCCTCAGAAAATAATCTCACCAGAGACACTGCAATGAGCTATAAGAAGACAACAAACATAATGTATTATTATTATTATTTATTACTGGTAACTCCCGTATCTGCATTCCCTCTTGGAATTAATTGATTTCCAATGAAATACCAATAGACTGAGGTTTTTAAATATAATAATAAAACTTGTGTAAATAAACATCTGTTTTACCTGCCCATTTCTGCTTATAATTAGAATTATACTTACATTTTGCTACATTACTATTATATACTATATTATGCATTTCTTATTTCCTATTGAGCGGATTGCTTTTCTATGCTTTTGTGCAGTGACACTTTGAATTTTTAATTATATTTCCCAGGCAAAAGTTATATATCTTGGCTAACTGATGCTTGTGCTTTGTAGTTTTTTCCCCCCCATAATTTATATGTGGTGTTCACTTCTATCTAATTCTTTCATTTATATAATAATTATATTTGTTTGGATGATCGTTGATTTTCTTTTTTTTTGTATTTTGTTTTTCCATAGCTTTTTATTGGGCTGCTTTTTGCATGACTAAGTACTTGGTCAGCATCATTACATTTGGTTCACATTATTTGTATGTTAATATGGTCTTGTTGGTTTGGGCTTGGGCAGTGTCATTAAGCACAGCCCAACAAATCACCATATCTTTGCCAGACCTGTGCCATTTTGTCACATGTCTGATTTGGACATTTTCAGCATTTTTGAAGATGTTTTGGAAATAGAGTAGCTCTTGTTCCTAAATGTACTCTGTATTTCTGCAGTTCACTGGCTGACCACTAGTTGGTGCCATAAATGAAGGGTTGCGTTATGCTTGGGAAATATGATTTTATTCTTTGTTTGACAAGATGGGCATTACTGGGAGTCTAATTAGCCCCTCTGCATTGTGCTGGGAACAGTCATTGTAATCAGAATAATTCAGGATGAAGGACGCTTGCCTGGGTGTTCGCATTGGCCTTCATTGGTGGAGGGCAGAGTTTTTCCAGTAGCGTGTGATGTGTGTATGTTGGCTGTAAGGGAAGGGAGGGGGTAGGACAGGGCAGAAAGGGGACTGCAGACCTGTAGACATACAAGATCAATGCAATTCTGATTTCCTACTTTCATCTTATTAATTTTATAATCTAAAGGACTTGTGGTGCTTGAGGACCCCCTGCCATTCCATAAATTTGTCCTGTTCTGCCATCTGGTAATCTGGTCGTATTGTATTAAGCGTTTGGACAGAGTAGCAGGGGTCCTGGAGGCTGTTACCGACAGCACAGGACACAAGGTGGGCTGCATATGGGACCAGATATAAGTTCTTTGCAGAGCACATGCATGCATGCTGTGGCAGTGTGACCATCTCACCTAACGGCATGTCTGGGGAACGCAGGACGAAGCCCACATAATGTATGCTCCGCAGACAGGTAGGGACAGCTTTCCGACCCTCAACACTGGAGGTGTGAGGCAGCATTGCTACCCTGCAGTGCTGCACACAGTTACCATACCACTCTGTAGCATATGGAGTTCTGCTGTACCATGATTGGTTCAATTTAAAAGTGTAAACTGATAACCAAGTTTCTGGCTACTCCTGTTTTGAAAGTTTTGTATATTTTGTCATTGTTTATTTTATTTTATTTTATTCTGATAGTATGTACTTTGTTCATTGTGTGATTGTATGGACCACTCGCATGTTTCAGTCCTCAGAGAAGACAAATCTTATTCATCTTTTTTTCTGCATAAGGAGTTTGCAGCGGCAGTAATTTCACAGGCATCAGTGTGAAATAATCTAATACTGTATTTATATTAAAATCCGGTTTCTTCAGTATTATTTTGGGCAGCACTAAAAGCCAGTGAAACAGTCTGTAAAATTACTATTGATTTTATTTTTTCCCTTCTTTTGAATATATTAGCTGATCTGTGATATTTGCTGTCACAACTTAGTCTGTGAACTTGGCCTTTAAAAAAAGATTTAAAGAAAAAAAACCTGCTTCTAACTGCTTTTCTAATGTCCCCTTTTATAGTACAAGTAGATAAGTACATTTGTCCTGACAGATTCTTTGCACATTTTTGGAATGTGGAAGAACAAACAGGTTAAATGTGTCCTAGGTTCGCATGGTTCGCGCAGTGCGTAACTTACCGTGAACCAGTCTGGAACGGTCCTCAGGCCACAATTTGACAACTGCTTTTGCATGCTGTGATTTTGAGCGCTTTTGGAAACGCAACATACTGTATGGGTATTTGGAGGATCTTCTGCAGCAGCAGTTCCCTGGGTTGCAGTGTAGATCTCCAGCCCACCGGTGTCCCATTAGAAAAGCAAATGTCCTTCATTTGGCAGATATCGATCACCCCCAGTTTATTTTTTCTTTGAGTGTGAACATCAGCGTGACCGAAGTAGCACCAGTTAACATGAAGTCTGAAACTTGCACTGGAAAAAAAAAACCGTATGGAGTGTCATGAAGTGAATGCCCATAGGTCAAATGAAGTTTTACTGCTGTTATTAACATTGGATAAACTCTTCATCCAGTCATTTGCTTGTTTGCATGCATGTGATGTACACTTCAAACTGCTGGCTTTGCTTACTGGTAGCTAATCCACCTTATATTAAAGTTTTTTTTTTTTTAATTACAAATGTGTCACCTGTCACACAGTGTTTCCTTACTGGTACAGCAAACCAAATTGATGATTTTGCCTCAGTACTGACTTACTGTAGATGCATAGAGGAACCTCACCACGGACCTAGTCCACCCATCCACATAGTGTACTGTAATTATTTAATTTTTGTTTTCCTGTATTTTCTACCTGTTTCTAAGCACTGTTCATCATGTAACTTTTTCCATATTATAGTTTTTGTTGTTTAATCTCTGTTTCAATCAACACTAAAGAGTTGTGTTTTTTGTTTTTTTTTTCCTTTCCTTTTAGCCAGCAAATTTTATTGTAGATATACACGGCTCACCTGGGATTCCGATGATTCAGTTCATGGTAATTAGATTAGCCAGTCACTAGATATGTGCAATATTATATTAATAAAAACTGAATAATAAACATACTTTTAAAAAATGTATATTATACTGTAAAGAAGTACTGTTAAATCTTGCAATCACATTGAATTTATGTGAGAATAGAATGACAGGATTATTTATTGAATAAAGTAAATGCTAGCTACATTATTCAAATGGAAAAAATGCTTCAATGGTTTTGTTTGCCTTTACTCTGCCTATTCCTACAATTCTATTCCTGCTTTGTATTTTAATTTTTTTTTCCCCGCCAAGGTGAATAAAACCTTGTAAACCAAACAATTAAGTGAACTCTTTTCTTCATTCTTTACTTAATGCACTTCACTGTTTAGGTGGTTTGCCTAAGTTGAGTGTACTTGTATGAGCTTGGACACCCTGCAAAATGTCAGACGGCAAATGTGTCACATGTTTAGTTTAACTTAGTATTGCTCTGTTTCAAAATTCAAACCGTAGAAACAAACCTCTTCGATCTGCGTTCTTTACCTAGGTGGGAATAAAGAAGCTGCTGCAGGTGTTTTTTCTCTTGCTTCCTGAAGGGCAGTGAAGTGTCCCTGAAAACATTCAAAGATCACCCCGCCTGCAATGTACAGCAGAATTCACGATGAGCCAAACGCGGTAACTACGACACGGAGTAAAACATATCGGTGTTAAGCACATGGCAAAAGTAACAGTCACCCATCCATCTTCCAACCGAGCAGGGTCGTGCGCTCAATAGCAACATTTAAAATTTATTATTCAGTCATTACTCCCTTTCAAAGTTTTATATTAATGCTTACATCTGGTAGTATAACGCAAGTTTTAGCAGTATTCTTCAAAATAAACCAGTCCAACTACAAGCCCTTAAATAATGTTCTTAGAGTATACATTTTCTTCTTCATATATCACAGATTTTTGGCAATAATATACCCCACAAACAGTACCATCAACAAGCTACCCATAATGCATCTTTGTGCTAAAGGCAGCTTCTATAAATTCACTGTACAAGAAACTATATTGTATTTGGCAAAGCAATAAAAAACAAATTAAATCATCATTTGCATCACTGCAGTCCACTTACGTTCAGTTCAAGTTGCTGTCTGACGTTTATTTAGTGTGTTAAATAGTTCAAAAATATTGCCAGATCTTTTTTGCACCTAGAAATAGTCATAATACCCACAAACCAGACATACATAGAAAACTAGGAGGGAAAAGAACATCTGAGGTCCATTGATAAAATCATTGTTTTGAGAAGAACAATTCCATTACAACATTCCTTTAAATAAACATAGAAGGGAGTCAGATCTACTGTCGCACTTCAAAAATGAACTAAAATGATTTTTCTCAGATTCATCCAGTCTCGTACAATTCAGGTTTTAGAAGTATCGTAAAAAGTTTCATTTAAAAAAAAGTACATAAAACCAAAGACTTTTTTTGTAGTCACTTTGGAGCAAGCAACCGAAAAGAGCCTTTGTGCATCTCGACGAGAGGTTCTCTGTCCCATTCGCTTCAGAAGGGAGAGGATTGGAATACCTGATTGTGAGATCGCAGTGTGTTCAAAGGCTCCTCCTTGTATTGCTCTTTGATTACAGGCCTTTCCCGTCGCGCGTTAGACCACGGTGCTCGAGAGCGAAGCCTGGAAGGCTGATTTATTGAGGGTAAGGTGTACACGTGTGTCGGGAAGGCAGGGAGCGGCTCTGGAGGTGCAGCTGTGGAAGTGCCGGCGTCCTCCCGTGGACAGACACCGCTGGCAGACACCTGTGGAGTCTCTTCCAGCCGTCCTGCTCTACCCTCCCTCAATCCCCTCCCCTCGTTCTCACAGCTCATGTCCAGTTTGTCACACAGGATGCAGCCTCAGGGCCCCATGGGAACCTCGAGAGGGGGAGTGAGACGGACGGCGACACAGTCTACGTCCTCATTGCCCCCTCTGTCATCTGCCCTACCTTGGCTTGATCATGTCAGTTGTAATGCAGAAATGAATAGAAGGATAAGAGAGACCCAGGTAAATAAATATATAAATAAATACATAAATATGCAAATACATAAATTCTCAACATCTTCAGGTGACACCTGATACACGTCATACCACCCTTTTGAAATGGAAGGATAAAGAAAGAAGACTATATTGGATATTTCTCAAGATGGAATACAACCCAACACGAGAAAAAATAGCTAAAGTTCATCAAGTGTCTGAAAAATAACTGCCTTCTGAATTAGTGGAAAAGAGATGATGGTAGGCAGGACTCAGTGGTGGGTACCTTGAGTTTGTTTACCGAGTGTTTCTGCACAACGTTGGCGTGCCGTTTTCCTAGCTGGGGCATTGGGGGTCTTTAGCTGCCTTCGATGAGCTTGGCCAAGTTGTCCCGCAGCTCTGTCAGCTCGAAGATCTTCCCATCCAGGATCTCCAGCAGGCTCTTGAGGTTCCTGCGGAAGGTCTCCTGCTCCAGCTGGCTGCTTTCCAGGCGCTTCTCTAGCTCGGTGAGTTGGCTCTCTAGGTCCTTGTTCCGTGTCTCTGTCTCCTGGGAGGCAGGAAGATGTCACAGGCGGCAGACGCTATGACAAGAATGTCTGAGGAGATCCTACCTGTCTGTCTGGCTAATGTGGTAGCAGCAGTTAAATGGCAGTAGTTGGACCAAAGCTGGACAACAGCTACATGTCACATGGTGTAACATACACTTTGTGTGTGTGTGTGTGTGTGTGTGTGTATATATATATATATATATATATATATATATATATATACACACACACACAGACGCTCCTCTACTTACGAATGAGATACATCTCAAATGGCCGTCCGCAACTTGAAATGTTTGTAAGTCATTATTCAACATCATTTTAAGGGTATAAACAAGTACAAAAAACTAGGATGCTGGGAGTACGCACGCTACGCTGCTGCATGGCGGGAGTAGCGGCCAGAAGTCATACTAGGCAGAATTGGCGCACAGAAAAAAAAACTGATGTTGCGGACAGGAAACGGGAGCCCAATGAACACAATTTGGACTTACAGTCCTCTTCGTTCGTATGTCTGAAAGTTTGTAAGCAGAGGAGCGTCTGTATATACATAGTACTAGTCAAAACATCTACCCAAAGAAATGTTTATTTGTACTGTTTAGAATAAAGACATCAAGACCATAAAATAACTTTCTTTGTGCACTGACCAAAAAAAAGTATTTAAAAATATAAATTTTTTGGGGGGTTGCTGGTTCAAATCCCTGGGTTGGCAGACTGATCCCATCATTGGCCCCAATCGCTCCAGGGACTGGCTGACCCCACTGTCTCCTCTACACCATTTTTATGAGGTGGCCTCCTGGGATGCTTTTCCTGCTGTCCTGAAGGAGGTCCACATATATGCTGAGCTCTCATTGGCTGCTTTTCTTTCACTCTCTGGTCAAACTCCTGCAAAAGCATTTCTACTGTGTTTAGGTCAGGTGGCCAGGTCATGTGATGCGACACTATCACTCCCCTTTGTAGGCGGCTTGGGGTGTCTAAACTTTTGACTGGTACTGTGCATGGCCGTATGTATATTATAAATGCAAATTAGCACACAAACTCCACACACGCTCAAGGGGAGGTGGGATTCAACCCCCCAAACCCTGGCGGTTTTTAAATTTTATATATCCACCCATAGTCCTTCCTATTTCTGCATATATAAATATTTTCACTGTGAAGCTGTATTGCGGGAAAAACACAGATGCATGCTCTGCAGTTTTTCCCCAGCGGAAATATGGGTTCACACTGCTAAGCAATTTGAAGCTAATCTCATGCACTGAAGACGCTCAGGCCAGGAGGGCTTTCATGTCGTGAGGATAGCATGGCACTCAGAGATGCTTATATTAGCAATAAATTCAGAATAATAAACCCTTGCCTGCAGTTTCTCAGTGAGGGAGTCTCTTTGAGCTTGTAGCTGGTTTGCATTTTCCACCTCCTCTTTCAACTTTTCAAGTTCCTGCAAGGACGTTAGAACAGATCAATTCCGTGGGCCGATCTAAAACACAACAGCCTAAATAAAATGTCACTTGTTCACTACTCAAACTGGCCAATGTGACCATTGTTTTGATTGTCTTATTATAGTAGGTCTTCATACTTGGGAGTGTAATGTACACAAGACAATGATTAGCCAGGGGTGGAGAGTTCTGGTCCAGAAAGTAAAAATCCAGACTGACAATTTGTTTCAACTAACCAGCTGAATAATCTGTGACTGTGACTCTTTATACTCAACTGGCTGGTGGAAACAAAATGCTGGTCTGGATTTTTACTTTCTGGACCTGAACTATCTACCTCTGTGGTTGTCTTTGGTTCTTCCGTTTGGCGAAAGTTCATACGGACTGGCTATTCAGACTCACCTTTTCCTTAGCCTTCAGTGTAGACTCCAACTCCTCTATTGTTTGGTTGAGCTCAGTTTTATGAGACTTTATCACATTGGTTTGACCGCTAACACACTCCAGCTCTGTGACCTAAGAACACACACAGACACAAATTAACAGCTGATGCGTCCTGCTTTTTCCAAAAGAAGAGTGTACTGGAGTGTATTTCATGCCCTCTTGTGGGAATATGTGCAAGCAATTGATGAAGATACTTTTAAGCTATAAGTGGTTTTTTATTGCCA
>JAODJW010000117.1:11348570-11360489 GCA_026777045.1 Hyperopisus bebe
TATATACCATGATCTTTAACTGTACTTGCAATTTCAAATAAATATTTGAATGATATTTGCTGATTAACTGCCCCTAAAGCTAAACCTTAAATTGAATAACTTCAGAGAGACACACATTTGTTCTGTGGGAAGGAGAGAAGCCCCAGCTCTAATCACCGTGTCTGTTTATGACGTGGGCGGCTGGGAGATGGTGGGCGGCACCGTCACCTCACACCTCCGGAGCCGTGGCTGTCATTTCTGCCTGCAGCCCTGCATGTGTGAAGCCTGCATGTTCTTCCCATGTTTGTGTGAGTGTTCTCTCACCATCCAAAAACGGGCAGATGACTGACATTTCTGCATTGCCTTCAGTGAGTAAGTGTGTGCCCTGTCATCGACTGACATCCCAGCCCGGGCTCCCCTGCCCTGTGGCCTCCGATTTTGGGGAGAGGTGGCATGCATGGCGCTGTACTGGATAATTAGTATGGATGGATTTACAATCAGAACTCTAAACATGCCTTATTTGATTGCCAAATGAATGCACAGTGAAATAAATCATTCACACTATGAAAGAAAATATACATTCTATTTGTGTTCCTTAACAGTGTGATTTTTTTTTGTTTTTTACTACACATGCTAATGGTTGCCAATATTTCCCAGAACACCAGTAGTAAAGGTGCTGCTTAACCGCAGATGATCTCTGCTCACTGTCACCTGTTCGGACGGCTCCCTCTTCTATGCTTCAGCCGTAGTATTGCTGAGTATTGCTGCCCACTTACCCGCTTGTGCAGCCTCTCAGCCTCCTCCTGATAGGCTGCCAGCTGCTGCTTCCACTGCTTGACGTTGGCTGTGGATTCCAGGAGCGCGGCCGTCAGCTTGGCGTTGTTGCCCTTCAGAGCCGCAAGCTCCGCCTCCCAGTGCTTGTTGATGGCAGCACTGGAGAGACATTTCAGGCCTGTGAGACACGCTGCTTTACAGCACTCAAGAAAGTTCCATCCAAAAAAGTCCTTCCGTCCATCCATCCATCCATCCATCCAGCCATCCATCCATCCATCCTCTAACCGCTTATCTAGGTCAAGGTTGTAAGGCAACTGGAGAGTAATTAATGAGTAAATTATTTTGGAATTCAAATTTCATTATATACTGAAATTGTGCGGGTCTAAGCAATTAAATATTCTTTATCCCCTTACTGGCCACTTTATTAGGTATACCTGTTCAACTTTTTGTTGAAGTAAATATATAATCAGCCAATCGTACGTCAGCAGCACTATGTATACAATCATGCAGGTACTGGTCAAGAGTTTCAGTTAATGTTCACATTGTACACCAGAATGAGGAAGGAAGGTGATTTTGGTGACTTTGAACCCGTCATGGTTGTTGGTGCCAAACAGGCTGGTATGAGTATTTCAGAATCTGCTGATCTACTGGGATTTTCTCTCACAGCCATCTCCAGGGTGTACAGAGAATGGGCCGAAAAGAAAAAACATCCAGTGAGTGGCAGTTCTCTGGGTGAAAATGCCTTGTCGATGGCAGAGGACAGAGAAGAATGGCCAGACTGGATCAAGCTGATAGAAAGACAACAGACAGGCAACTCAATAACCACTCGTTACAACCAAGGTATGCAGAACAGCATCTCCAAATGCACAACAGCTGAACCCTGAAGCAGATGGGCTACAGCAGCAGAAGACCACACTGGGTACCACTGTGTCAGAAGGAAACTGAGGCTACAGTAGGTACGGGCTCATCAAAATTAGACAATGAAAAAATGCTGCCTGTTCAAATGAGTCTTGATTTCTGCTGTGGCAGAGGGTCAGAATTTGGTGTAAACAACATGAAAGCATGGATCCATCCTGCCTTCCATCAACAATTCGGGTTGCTGTTGCTGTTGGTGTAATAGTGTGGGGGATATTTTCTTGGCGCACTTTGGGCCCCGAAAGAGCATAATTTACATGCCACAGTCTACCTGAGTACTGCTGCTGACCCTGTCCATCCCTTTACAAGTACAATGTACCTAGAATTCTAATGGCTGCTTCCAGCAGGAATGGTTTCTTGAACATGACAATCAGTTCACTGTACTCAGATGGCCTCCACCGATGGGATGTGGAGGAATCGCATCATGACTGTGCAGCAGACAAATCTGCAGTAACTGCATAATGCCATCATGTCAACAGGGACAGGAGCCTCTAAGGAGAATGTTTCAAGTACCATGTTGAATCTAAGCCATGTAGAAATAAGGCATTTTCTGAAGGCAAAAGTGGATCCAACCCGGTACTAGCAAGGTATACCTACAGTGAGTGTATATCTTACATTATTAAATAAATAAAATTATTATTCAATTATCCATCTCAAGTATAGGCTAACATTTTCCATGTCTGCAAATGAACATACTTGAACTCACATTCTTGATTTATAGACAAATTCCCAAATACATACACAAAACCAATGTTTTGGTTCATCTGGATTTATATCTTCTTATTTAACAAAGAGAAATAGCAGATATGTAAAATGCTGTGTGAATGTTAAATATATATTTTTATTATGACTTTTTATGAAGATCAGACCACATTTTAGATACCATTCATACAGAAATATGGGTAATTCCAAATAGGTTTACCTTTTTTCTCTGTTTGACCTTCTGTAATGTAGGTAAAGACTGAGGTATTACTGCTTTGAGATGAACGTAACTGCAGGTACCAAAATACAGACAAAATACACACTTGGACCCAAATACAAATCATGGTTTTGAATCCTTTTGCCTTCTGGAGTGAACCCAAATTCCAGCCAAGGTGTGAGGGAGCCATCTGCCTGAATCAGTGCTATCATTGTTTAACACTGGGAGACACATTTGATTTTTACAGATTTTATACTCAAATTCAGTGCCAATCCCCTTGGACCTGCACCCTCAATAAAGAGAGCAATGGGGGTTTGCTGAGAGGCATCAGGATGACCCTGGGGGATGGGCAGGGGGGCACCTCGTGGGCACTAACTCTGTCGGGGTAACAACTGGCAACAGACTTCACACCGGCACCTTGAGAGCCACAAGGCAATTATAGAAAGCCCCTACAGTCAAACCAAGCCAAAACTCACTCTGTGAAGGAAATTAACACGCAGCCGAACTGCAGGTTGGCACTCTAAGCTGGAAACCCTGAAAAACCTTCAGCCAGCATTCCTGAATGATCCTGGCAAGAACGCAGGCCAGCCTCACCGCAAGGCAGGTGAAATTACATTAGGAGATAAAGCCTGTGCAACACACATACACATGAACATGATACTAGAAACCTAAAATTCTGTCCTATAAATGTTTTATAGCCCCTTGTACAAACACTAGTCATTACTAAGTTTGTGGCCTATTTCTGCCCTTTGTGTGGGTGTAATGTCCCCGAAACTCAGACTCTTTTTTTCTTTGATTACCTATCTTTTGCTAAGCTACAGGACACTGGCCTAAGCTCTTAGCCCCTGAGTTATTCTGTAATTCATTTGTTGAAGTGGGCTGTTAGGAAGTCTTGGCTCCTTTAGGGGTTGGTAAAGTTAGCTCTTAGCTCTTGTACAGCAGGGGGCAGTATACACCCTCGAAATGGGTTGTGACCCACTGTTAACATCCATAATGGTATTAAGGTGAAAAAGGCTCCTGGCTGGGCAAAAAGGCTGGGCATTTCATGAGTTCATGAGTTTTTGGTAAATGATTTATGCTTAGGGGGTCCATGTTTTTGAGGCTAACATGATGACAGCAAGACAAAAAATGAAACAAAAATGGATGGGATAGATACCTCATTAATCACAAGACTCTCTAAATGAGACAATAAGCCCATAACCACATCAACCACAGTATTCAGAAATTAAAATATAAACAGTACAATCCATGCTGTGCTTTACCAATCGTGGTGAGGTCACCACAATGTGTCGACCACACTGAGTCTCTTAATCCCACCTCCTGCTCTAAAGCTACGAGCTTTGGCAAGCAAAGGTCTGTAAAAATAATTTTGTGGAGTCTCTTAGTGTCAGTGTCAGGCACCAAGGACTGTATGGATAGATGCAAACAAATTAAATCATGTAAGAAGTAAAACAACTATAATATTTGCCAATGCAGTTAATAATCCAATAAGCATTACATCAGTGTTTTCCAATCTTGCCCATGGGGACCCATAGATGGTCCATGGTTTTGCTCCTGTAGGGAGCTGGGAGGGAGCAAAAACAGGGACTATCTGTGGGTCCCTGAGGACTGGATTGAGAAATACTGTATTAGAGGAAGAAAAACAGCAAATTATGTACAAACTCCAGGTGTCTGGAATGTTGAGAGCAAATATCGCAGGTATTAAAAGGTGACACTCTACTGATATTTTCAAATATCTGTCAATACACCTAAAAGTCAGCCTGTTAGCCAAACACCTGACTGAGTAAACGCCGCAGACCACTGTCTCGGGACATTTCTCCTGCCTCCGAACATAAAGTTCAGCTTCTGAAATGTTTTCATGGAGGCATGGCAAAAAGTTACTGACTGACATTAATCACAGTAGACTTCCCAGCAGTCATGAATAAATGATCAGAATTACCTCCCACACATACTGTCCCTTCCCACCTGCCAGGCGGTTCAGTAATTATCCCCCCCCACGTTACTCACCATGTGACTGCCTCCTCTGAGCCCTACATGGAGAGACATTCAATTGCTGTGCTCGATACCACCCGTCTCCTCCTCCTCCTCCTCTCATGGCCCCCGCGGTGCATTCGCGTCATCGACGGGAGCCCCATCCCACACAGCGGAACCCACGGATGGACCAGGCCACTGACGTGACAGCGGGCGTTACTGCTGCACTTTAAAAAGCCCCGCGCCGGCGGAAGAGAGTGAGAAATAGTGAGAGAGAGAGTGAGAGAGAGAGAGAGCGTGCACATGGGCGCTCTGGCCACTTGCTGATCGACCGCAGCTCTCACTCTCACCGGCTTTCAGGACGAGGAGCCCTTGGTGGGGTGGCTTGCGAGGCCAGGCGCCTCATTTAGGTAAGTGACTTTTAATTACATTTGCCAAGCTCAGTACCACTTATCCGGAATAATGGATGCCTCTGAGTGCAGCTTTGCAGAGCTGTGATTCAGTGCCTTCTTCCTAAAGTGTTCTATTTACACTGATGTCCTCTGTGTTTGCAACCCAAGGCACAAAGCCCTGGCATCCTATCATTATTGATCATGTTCTGTAATGACGTACAATACAGACTGATCGCTCAGGGTCCCGAAGGCTTCGCTTTTTCCTGCCACTTAGGATGTTAATATTTGAGTGCATCCAGACTAACAGAATGCAGATCTGTGACTTTAACTGCTTATATGCTCAACAAGGACTATGAGTTATCATGTTAATATTTATAATTTACTATTTAAAAGGGATTTAGGAGAACAATTGGAATATTCAGAATTAAACTGTTTTTTTCTGCGTGTGTATTTAGTTACAGGAGAATCATTTAGTCATTTACCATGTCAGCTCAACAGTCAGGAATTCTGTCTGTTCTGTAGCTAAATCCAGGTAAAGCTGCTTTGGTAAACTGAAACTAGAACCATTTCTATACTACTGTACTTTCTTAATTACTTATCAGTTTTACTCAATTACTCTGCATTTTTTCTAGAGCTTCCATTTTTAATTATAAAAAAATATTTTTTTAATGATTTACTTGTATATTTGATCCTTATCCTAATGCATTGCAATAATAATACTGAAATCAGAAGTATCAAAACATGCAATGTGTTTCAATGTTGCTTTTCACTGGTTGACATCACCGACTCATTTTCAGGTCACAGGGGCTGTACTCAGTTGCAGAACTGGCAGCTCCATATCCGGATCACTGACTGCAGAAATCATCAAAGTGGAAATTATGAGTAATTAAGATGTGCTGCTGACCCCTACAGCCAACATCAGTGTGCCAGTTCAAGTACAAGATAGGGCACCTGAGGTATAGAATCCAATCTGTGAAAGCTGCTCAGAATAAAACTTTGGTGAAGCATCTAAAGAGAATATTGTAGCCATTCTTTAGATCAGGGGTGTTGTTAAGTCTGATCACTCGGAGCTATAGCCCTGAGTATTTTAGCCCCGATGCCAATCTTCCTTCAAAAAAAAATAGATCAAATGCCAGGTAAACTTGACTTTGCCCCTGATCTTTTCAATAGCTAGAATCTCCCCTGGGTAGGCCACCTTGATCCTGGAGTGATGGTATCCAGCAGGTTTCCTATCCTACCTGATGAGTTGCTATCTGCCTGAGGTCAGGTGTGGTTCATCAGAGACCAGCTAGGAGAGAAAACCTACTGGATACCAGCACTCCAGCATCAGGGTGGCCTACCCCTGGGTTAGGTAATTTGATAAATGAAAACCTATAAGGTTAAATGTGTGAATTAAATAAATGTGTGACAAAAGACAAACTGGAGAAGTTCTCCAAGGTGCCCTGTTATAAAATAACACACGGAAGCCATCACATCCTATAAAACCACGAAATCCCACACAGAAAACAGACAATGGTATCATCACACCAGATGCCTCAAAGAACCCCAAAGCTCCTGAACCAAAACAGAGAACAATCTGAAAATACTCTTAGGGTATGAATCTCCAGTAATTCAACCAAGTTTTTAAAACGTATCTCACTCTGCACATGAGAACAAAATCCTTTGCCTTTAAAAAGAACCCATGCAATTAAAAACATGGCAAATCCTCACTACTCACTCAAACATCATCAATACCTCATTAACGAGGGTGAGGTCAGATATCTTGACAGCACCATCCCACAGAAATCAGATGACGTCAACCACTGAGACATCAGCATATGTCACGCATCTGCTCCACAGAGCCGGAAGCATCTTCAAAGCCATTATAACGGCGGCTGCTGAGGCGAAAATCTCCGAGGCAACGTCTTAATCTAATCTGCCCACCTCTTTCCTGCTCCTATTGTGTTTCCTCCCAGTTGGAAGGAAATGGAATCTAATGTTAAGCAGTATAGTGAGATTTGGATTGATAGCCTTTGTCTTTCATTTCTGACTCCCTCCATTTCCTCTTTAGTGGATCTCACAGCACCTGTGAAAGCACAAGGCATGCAAGTTGAGGACAAAAGCCTTGAATTCTCCATGGTGCATCCAAGCCCCTGCAGTGGTTGTGATATATTCAAACAGCTAGCACACTCGCCTGTGATTTAAATCTATTATAGATCCGAACCTTAAGATGTCAGAAGGACTATGCGATAATCAATTACTTAATAGGAATACTATTTGGTTTAGTTTTTAATCGCAAGAATGTAAACAAATGCAAAAGTTAAAAACGAGAAAGTTGCCTGCATCAAGGAGAAAATGTTTAGCATATTAAAGAATATTTTGGTTTTAATTAAATTTGATGCCACTGGGGGGCACCATCTCAGCCTTAAATTGCATCTTGACAGTCAGAATAACAGGCAGCGCCTGTGTGCGTCTCCCGGCTTTGCGTAAGTGCATTGCTGAGCGTTCCCGAGCTACGCGGCATCTCCACCGAGCTGGTGGGCGAAGGTGACACGCGGGAGAGGGGAAATCACCACCTCCAGCCGCCGCTGGGACAGGAATAGGGTACGCCTGCGCCTTCCTACGTCTCCACATCAAGTCCTCTGTGCGCTGCCTGCTCCAGTATCTAGCGTCAGCACCCAGCCTAACGGAGAGCTGCACCAGTGCTCCCAGCACGTCACAGAGCTTCAGCCGTCTTTATTCTATCTAACATCTTTCACTCTAGTTTGCACGTTATTTTGTTAATTGAGTGTATCTGGTCTCCGTGCAGGAAACTATCAAATAAAGTCAATGACCGACTTAAGACTCTCAATGTTATTTGTATTTAGTGTGTTTTGAAAATTGCACTGACTGGACCTGTCCACCTCCTTCATTCAAAACTTACAGGAAGAAATTTCTGCATAACATAAATCTGTATTTGGCCTTTCTTCATATGCCTGTTTAATTGGTAACACCTGAGGGGGCACAAGTAACTTAGTAAGTGAGTTATTACTCATAAATATAATAACTGCATGTGATACCTGAACCCTTATGGCTGATTAATACAAACAAACAGGATCAGCACGTAACTAACACTTAGTTTCATGTTAATTAATACATGTAAAGTAAAAGTATATTAGTACATTATTTGTGCCCTCAAGTAAAGTGTTACAGTTGAATCATTATAAATTGGGATATTCGCATTCATTATGTGGCATATAGAAGTAATTTGAAATACAATGAATATCGACAATAGATTAAACTATCCTTCCATCTTACTTTGGGAAAACAGAGACTTTCCCAAGCACCACAGAGGACACCCTGGACAGGATGTCAGTCTTCCACTCTACATGCCTTTGGACTGTATGCCTGGTGCATCATAGGGATGAACATGCAAGCTCAACAGACAGAGAGGGATGGGGGTGTGGGTCCTCATCTCTGGAAGTGTGAGAGGGCAGCAGATGCCTCTAAGCAGTGATGCTTCTCAACATAAATCACTGCTACATCTGAATACACATATCAATACTCAATTTCTTCATGTTTTTTTAATAGAAATGTTTTCTTATTGTTAAACATAAAATACTTCACAACCACGAATTAGAGAGCAACACCACAAGGTCAAGTATAAAAGTATCATTCAGATTATCACAAACAATGTCAATGTAAAGCACCAAAACTTACACAATACAAGGCATCAAATGTTTAAAAATACATTCTAAATGGAGACAAAATACAGTAATGTACCAAAATACACATCTAAACCCAATTATAAAATCTGAAAGATTAACAAGAACAGAGGTAAAAAAGTGACCAGTATTATGCATCACTCAATTTAACTGTATTATCAATCTACAAATAGAAACTTCAACAATTTAAAACATTTAAAAATTATTTTTTAACTGATTTTTTCTTAAACAGAATGAATCAAGGAATGAAAATTTGATGTTAAAAAGTAGATTAGAACTACAGAATGAAGAGCTGGTTTGGAGAAGAGACACTTGATGACCCATCCTCATTATATTTCTGTCTAAAAGGAGTAGACTCGAAAAGTTTTATAGAGTTGTCTGAAAAAGAGCACAGGAGATTGATTTTAAGACTTAACACAAAAGGACAGAAGAGCTGAAGACACACTTCACCACGGTGCAGCAAAAGAACACTAAGGCGTGGCCATTGTGACAATCTATACCTGATCTCTCAGCAAGGACCACATGGAGAGTTAATTACTATGAAGAGACTGATTTCTGACTGCAATTATGAAAAATACCAGCAGACCAAGCATGCAATTTCCAGTTGTGTTTGGTGCAAGTTCGAGAAAGAAAACGGATCCATGTGCATTGATAGCTGCTTAGGAAGCATCCACAAAATATCTACATTACACACGTATTTCATTATTTATTCATTTGCAATTGTTTCAGCTGATTTACGTCAGTATTCAACACAATATTAATGATTGATTGTCATTGTTAGACACACAACAAACAAATTTGTCCTCTGCATTTAACTGACATATGACATCACAGTGGACAGCTATTATTTAGGAAGCAGTGCTTGGGGGGTAGAACCTTACACAGGGTACCTTGCAGGCGGGGGATTCAACCCAGTGACCTTTCAATCACAAGTGCACTTCCCTAATCATTATGCCACCACTGGCCATTAGAATGGGACTGAGAGTTTGAGCACTGTTCACTTTAATACATCCACTTAATGCCAAGTGCTTTCTCAGAGGAAAGCAGACACCTGATGGTGGCTCTGTCTACTGTTATTATGACCCACCATTATGCCATAATCACCACAGCATTGTTCCATAACACAGATAGCTTCCAATCCTTTCCTATCCTTTCCTATCCTATCAGGAATCATCCCTCACATATCAAGTAAACACATTTACCGTAATAGTGTGTTTCACTGCTACCCAGTGTGTGCGTTCTCTTAAGAGACGCTTTGATAGAGAAGACCCAAAAAGTCCCTCCATGCACACACAGTGAAAAACCTTTTTGACAAACAAATTCAAGCGTGATTCGTGACTGTTTTCTCATTATGGTAGTCAACAGAAATACTTAAGATTTAGTGATGCTATTTCTACTGAATGTCCTAGTGCTGAAATCAGAACGAACCTATTCAATGTTTTTGTGTTTTGAGGGGCTGGTTTGGATATTACAAATAGATGTCAGCTAATAATTTAGAAACCAGCTCTTTTAAGTTAAAACCTTATGTTACTTAGTTGTAGCCATATAAGTGATTCTGAAGAGACAAAGAAACTAAATTCCAAGGCTGTTGTAACATAAAATTCATCTTCCAACTTCATAGGAGCCTTGAGCCCATCACAGGTTGGGGTACATCCTGGAGGGGATGCCAGTCCACCACAGGGCACAAGGCCTGGTACACCCAGGAGGGGATACCAGTCCGGCATTGGGCACATACATAATCACACTCTATCAGCAATTTAGAGATGCCAGTTGACGTAAACCAGAATATCTAGAGTAAACCTACACAACCCAGGAAGAATATGCAAATTCCACAGACACAGAGCAGAGGTATTCAAACCCATAACCCCGGAAGTTCGAGGCTACATTGCTACCCATATGAGTTAAAACTGTTCAAACATTTTAAAAAGTATCCTACCCTACAAAAAAATGGCAGGCAACCAAAGACCACTGTCAACAGACCCTACAATGAAATCCCTAATAATCGAAGTATCAAAATGGTGTCCCTTCCTGGAAAATACCTTCCCTCAAGTCCAGATGACAGATGAAGTGAGGAAGGAACAACTATTGCTACAATGAAAACAGGCAGGGTTTGGAAACCTGCCACCAGTGGGATACCTGGCAAGGCAACTTACCTATGTGAAAAGGGCAATGCATTCTGGGATGGCTCAGGTCGGGGCTCTGAGTTGGGGGTAGCATCCGGCGTGGCCCTCTCATCGTCAGTGCCATTGATGCTCTCTGGGGTGAGGGGCGACTGTACATCCCCTGTGGCTGACTCCTTCAAAGAGCAGAACAAATGAGGATTAATTAGAGAGACTACCGGCACAATTACCCAGTAATGAATCCTTACCACTGACAAACCATTCATTCTCACTGCAGATATTTCCCAGATTACACTCACACATAATTGCACGATAAAAGTAAAACCAAAAAGCTTGGTTGGACTATCAAAATCGAACTACTTCTGATCAAATTCAAATTAAAATAAAGGGACAGTGAAAATAAGCGATGTTTGCAAATAGTTAACAGTACATTACTAGCTTAGACTTAACAATAGCTACTACCAAGGAACACTCCCTGCAGATATGCCCATCTGTCACCTAAATATTAGATACACCTGTTGACTGTTTCCTAAGGGTAGAATAAGATCAAGGGTAATACAAGGATCTCTTCAAAGGAAAACCTTTCTAATGTATTGTACCTGCCCCTCCGGATCGCTGTTACACTTGTTGTTGTGGTGGTTGTTTTTGTTGTGATATGCTGACTGTCTTTTGGATTTCTGAGCAGGACTTGGAGTCCCATCTACCTGACCTGTTTTCTGACCCTGGCCTGTCTTTTGGAGTAAGGACTGTGGATTACGTTTCACATGCCAATAGACTTAGCTATCCTAGTACAGGATCTGCTCATTAGCTGGGTCTCTGAACTGATTCATTACAGTTCAGAATAACCCAAGGATTTATTCTCCCCTTAATGCTGAGTTAAACAACAGTTGATGACATTAAAACTTCAAGTATTATATGGGCAGAAATAAACCGAGCTGCAAGCAGATTCATCTCTGAAAAAACCTCACAATCATGAATTGCATTATAGCCTCTATGAGAAAGCTTAAATGTGATAGAAACACTGGATAGAATTTGTTACAGTTAAAACAGAATAAATTGAATTCTCTCATGCCTAATGTTCAGTATGAAATTATTATTATTATTATTATTATTATTATTATTATTAGCCTTTGGGATGCACCTTTTAGTTCCTTTATCCTGACCTG
>JAODJW010000117.1:11372163-11394933 GCA_026777045.1 Hyperopisus bebe
AACCCCCCCCCCACCCAGAAAGAAGGAGAGGGCTATGAAGGACCCCAGACAATTGGTTAATTTCTCCAGGGCCATTGAATTCCACTTCCTGAGTTAAGGCCAAAGAATATTACTCCTTCTTCCTTCTTCAACATGCAAATTCCGCACACATGGAACATGCTGGAGACTCCAATGCTGGTCCCAGGGGTGTGAGGTAACAGCGCAAACAACTTTTTTTTTTCAAACTGTATTTTTGTTAATATAGATTAAGGACAATGCCTGGCCTGCTATCCTGACCAGGATAGGCCACTACAAAATGGATGGATAGACAGATGGATGGATGGATGGATAGATGGCAATAAATACAAAATCTACATTGATTGTACAGATTCCACATAAGAGCTTACATAGATCACTTATAACCATCCATCCACTGATCAATCGATCGAACCATCCATCCATCCATTTCCAGCTGCTAATCCGGGGCTGACTTGCGAGGACAGCAGTCTAAGCAGGGATGCCAAGACCTCCCTCTCCCCCAGCCACCTCCTCCAGCCCCACCGGGGTAATACCAAGGCGTTCCCAGGCCAGTCAAGAGATATGATCTCTCTAGCATATCCTGGGTCTGCCCTGGGGCCTCCTCCCAGTTGGACATGCCCGAAACACCTCCCCAGGAGAGGGTCCAGGAGGCATCCTAGATTGATTAACAGACCACCTCATCTGACTCCTTTCGATGCGGAGGAGCAGCAGCTCTACATCGAGCCCCTCCCGAATGTCTGATCTCCTCACCCTATCCCTAAGGCTGAGCCCAGACACCCTGCGGAGGAAACTCATTTCTGCCACTTGTATCTGCAATCTCATTCTTTCTGTCACTACCCAAAGCTCATGACCATACATAGATCGACAGGTAAATCTCGGGGTCTTGTTCACCTATACCCATTTAAATCCATTGAAAACTGAATTTAATATGACAGTGTCTGTTTCCACCCATTTCTTCACCTCTCTGCAGCTTGCTGCAGGTCACACTCAGACAAATATGCATAAAGCGAATCTGGCCTGAATTAAGAACCTGAATGACATCCAGGCATTTCAGCTGAGCACAGAAGGCTTCGCACTCCTAGTACACCTCAGGATAAGGAAACAAACAGCATGTGACACATGGGCAGATTCAAGTTGTTCATCTGCAGCGGCTCCACGAGCCCATAGGGTACCACTTGTCAAAGAGGGCTTTATACAATCAACCGGGACCAAATGAACTTACTGTGGTCCACAATACTAAGAGTATAGGCCCAGATAACACACAGCTTACTGGTGCTTATCGCTGCTGAGGAAAGTTAATTGTTCCCTTGTCAGCACACAATAACAAGCCAGCCCAATCTTCTGCAATATACTGCAGTATAATTTAAGCTTATTCAGATAGAAAGAAAAATTGAGGAAGAAAAATTCAACAGAAGGCTATACCAAATTACCAGCCAGAGCATCACGGCTTCAGACTTAAGCTGTTCATAAACTGTTTGCCAATACTGAAATTGGAGATTAATGTATAAAAAATGAATTACTGTGTAAATATTAAAACGCACAAGCATCTAAGCAGACCTTCCATGTTCACCTACAGAAAACAAAAACCTATGCTATATTCAGATATACTATATAATGACAAAGTAGCTATTTAATATCTGAAATCATGTAGTCTGTATGTGGAATATTCTGTGCATGCCCTGTGTTGCTGAGATCCAGGCCCATGTACTTCCTGCTAATCTCTGTCTCTCAACACTTTCCACCCAGTTACAGAAACTGTTTATATTTACAATATATAACAATTGCTCCGTCGAGCTGCTAATAATGTGCTGTAATTGGTACAAATCCTTATTGGTACAAAATCTGTGCAAACTCTGTCCCAAGAACAAGCCCTAAAAGATAATCCTGAGAAATGGTTTCCGTCTCACAGCTTCACCATATCCCTGAGACTGCGGGGGTTATATACCTACAGAGGCACCAGCTACATTTAGGAACTGTGGAGTGAAAATATATTAAGAAAAACTGTCAAAAGAAGGATTGTTTAGACCTTATTCTACTTCAAGAGCCCATACATTGTATAGGGTTTGTATCACGGGGACATCTTTGGCTAATTTCTATCATACAGTCCAGTCTCTAAAGGCAGGGTATGTACTGTGTGTCAAAGACTATAATACTGTGCAAATGTCTTAGATTGCTACAGTAATGACGTTTACATTGTCTATGTCCATGTAAAACTATGATTTTATGTTCGTCAAAGTGTGTCAGCTTACCATTTCAAAACCTCGCATCAAGTCACCGGAGTATTTCAGTTACCATGAAACACAGCCATGTATTTGTTGAACTCAACCACTAGCACACCTTTGGCTAATTAATACCTCATCGAGCAATTCAGCTAACAAGACAAGAGAGGGGCAGCTTTGGGAACCAAAAGCTGTTCTTTTAGTTATACAGCAAGATATCTGTAACTGTGGCAATTCATATTCTTTTTTATTGTATGTTTATTTGAATATATTATTGTAATGTTAAATATTTTAGACATACTATATATAAATACACACACACACACACAGACCTGCACTCATATCGTCAATGGGACGTCCATTCATTTCTATGGCCATAACCCTAATGCCAACCATAGCGACCGCAACTCCTACCCAGCCCTAACTTTAACCATAAATAACCAAACAAAATACAAGACTTTCGGCATTTTTAGTTTTTTGATTTCAATCACAGGTTTTTAAAATTGAGTTTTGAAAAAAATGGTCCCCACAACGTAAAAGTAGCAGGTTTTTTTATTGCATTGTGGGGACATTTCATCCCCCTATAATATAATATATGTATACACAACCCCCCCCCACACACACACACACTTACTGCCCAGATGAATAACTTTAAACCTAATTTTCTTTGCTTGCCTAAGCCTTTTTCACAGCACTGTAGGTTCCTCCCCAGTGCCTTGATTTTACAGCCTTCTGATGTGGATTGGCCCCTTCCGTCCATGATAATGCTCTCCAAGGACACAGCTAAGTGCCCAGAACACGTCCTTCAGGCACCTTCAGCCATCCATCTAGCTGGCTGCTGCAGAGGGAATGCCGCATGGCATCATTTACAATGCGAATTACATTCCATCTGGGGAAACGTGACAGCATCTCACAGCTGTACTCTCTGAAGAGAATTACACCAACAAGGGCGGCATTCAAAAAGGATCAAGATGCACTAAATGCAAAAGGATCACACAGAAGTATTCTGCACGAAGATCCCATATGTTTGTGCCACAACAAAACATTTGTTTTGGTGTTAGATCTTATGTTTCTCGTTTGTCATCTTCAGATATATACTGTATATGAAGATACATATGTATATATACACCATTGAGTCAGAACATTGTGACCACCCCCAAGTAAAGCAAATATTGTCAGTTATCTTGTAAAAATGACACATGCCACGGTCTGGGATATATTAGAAGCTAACATCCAGTGTTCCTATCTGACATGTTCAATACAGAAGAAATGGTCAAGGATAAAGATCTGAGTGACTTTGACAAAGGGCCAAATGATTATGGCCAAACGACTGGGTCACAGCATCTTGAAAACGGCAAGGCTTGTGGGGAGTTCATGGTCAGCCGTGATGAGTACCTACGGAGAATGGTCAGAGGAATGAAAAACCACAAACCGCTGACAGGGTGTTGGGCAGCCAAGCCTCATCGATGCGAGATGTGAATGAAGGCTCTGCTGTGTGGTACAAACCAACATAAGGGGTACTGTGGAACAAATGACAGATCATTTTGATGATGATCACGGGAGTAATGTGTCATGACAGACAGGGCATCGAGCGCTGTTTTTAATAGACAGTCAACATTATTCACATCATGTGGGGGTGGCCATACTGTTTTGCCTCATTCTTGTATAATATTATATATACAAACATATTGCACATGAAAATCGACCTGATTTGCCGGATCTTATATAATCTGACTTTATAATATTAACACCAGACTAGCAGGGATCTAATGGTTTCTAATTGAGCAATTCAGATAAGTACCTTTCACTAATTTCTTCCTCCCTCCGGGCCATTTATTGGGCTATCTGTCACCTCCGCTGTAAGGATACTAAAGCAAGTGGGAGGCGAGTGAGAAAGGAAGTGAGAACGTGTAGCCAAGTGTAAGGCGTCAGCGTGGTGGAGAACGCCATGCCGTGCTAACTGGTGGAGACACAGAGCATTACTGCAGCATTACTCTGGAGTTACTCAGCTTCACATTCACAATTATTATACAGCTACAACAAAAAGCACACAGACCGGGTCTCCAAATGCCTCCTGAAAGTCAATGAATCATTCAGTAAGTGTAGAGCAGTGTTTCTCAATCGGATCCTCAGGGACCAGCAGACAGTGAACGTTTTTGCTCCTACCGAGAGCTGGGAGGAAGCAAAAATGTGGACCGTCTGTGCATCCTTGAGGACCAGCTTGGGAAACAGTGGTACAGTGTCCTACTCATTTTTTTTACTTCAACTCTAGTTCACCTTTGTTTGAACTTGGTCATTGGCATTTAATTAATTAAGAATGTCACAAAAGTACCGGCTGTAACCCAGGACTGAGTAATTTGTTATTGGATGGATGGGAAGTGTCAGAATTTAAACAACAGAAGATGAACTATTCTTTTTAACATCACTCTGGCACGGGACGCATGTCTGAGGGCTTCTTGTTGTCTGGTGGCTTCAACAGCTCATGGACACAGCACATAAATATCACTGTCATTAGCTCTCTATCTCTCCATTTCTGCATTTCACATCATCTTTATCTGATCATATGCTGTGGAGAATGGTGTGGAATTAGTGCCTACTCGATTTTTGTACTGAAGAAATAACTCAATCTATAAAGAGGCAGTATCAGAACACAGTAAATATTTATAATCAGCATGAAAGAAATGAAAGTAATTTTAATGTATTCTCTCTGTTTATTTGAAATGTACTTGAAGTTGAAATGTAATCACTGGATTGAACCTTGAGGTGTTCATTCCTACATTCATGCTGTAGTTCTACCTTATGGCCAGCAGATGGAGGTGCCCTCAGGCCTAAAAGCTCCATCTCCTGAATATTGACTGAATTGGAATCAAGGGTGCGGCACATTCGGCTACTGCGTGATCATTTTTTAAATTTTTTTGTTTTCTACATGTACTATGGAGTGTTTTACGTCTTAGCACCGACTTACCTCAACTGCACAGAAACTCATTTGCAGTGCTGGGGGCTTTCTGTGAAGAACTGTGCTTAGAACTTAGTAAAAAAATGCACAAAACGGCTCCTTTTGAAAAAATGTTAACAATGGGATCAAAACAATTTGCTGAAAGCTCTTTATACAAAACTATAAGAACATAAGAACATAAGAAATTTACAAACGAGAGGAGGCCATTTGGCCCATCAAGCTCGTTTGGGGAGAACTTAATAGCTCAATAAAGCTCTATAAAATCAATAAAGAATTTAGACAATAATAAAAATAAAATTTTAGTAAATTTGTTACTATGCCAATATCATTACAAATAGAAAAAAAAATATGAATTAAAAAAACTTCAGACGAGTGATAAACATTCGGTAACCCCAATTGCTCCAGGACACTGTCTGGCCTTGTTCTCGGATCCTTGCGTGTATGTTGCTTTGGATAAAAGTTCCCACAGAATCAGGGTTACCCAGTTCCAGTCCTGGAGGGCCAGAATCCAACACAGATTGCAGATTTCCCTGCTCAAACACATCTAACTCAGCTAATTTCAAGGTTTAGTAGGTGTTATTGGGCAGGGAAGTCTGCAGACTGGCCCTCCAGGACTGGAACAGGGGATCCCTGCACTAAATAAATGCTAATTGTAACATTTGCTGAGCTCTTTTCTGAAACATAGCACTCAATTCCACCACGCTCCCTAACTGCTGATGTGCCTGACAGCCTCCATTGACTTCTTTCTGCCTTTAGGTAAAACTATCAGGTCATTATAAGTGAGGTTGTTTTTTACTATTTATAAAGATCTGCCACATTGATCTGAACTGAGTCAGTCGGCCTCTAAACCAAGTTCGATCTAAACCGAGGTCAATAAAGGTACATTTACACGCAAGATGTTTTCATGTTTGTGGTCTCTTCTACTAACGGTCCACATGTATATGCATGACTTTTGATCACATCCACACCCCTCATGCCTATGTTACGTGATTCCACATGACACAAGAACACAATGCTAGGCTTTTTAAAGGGTAACATTTTTTGCTCAGAAACAGCAAATTGAAATGATTACTGTATGCTTGCTATTGAACGGCTGAATCACTTCCTCTCTGATGATCTGCTACGAATGGGTTTTGTAACATGATGCAGCATATAGACGGGAAACGGTACATTCAATGGACAGGTGACTCAAGAAAATGTTGTAAATACTGCAATCATCTTAGCAGCCAATTAACCCAGCACTTACACTCTTTAGTCACTAGTTATAAACCCAATGCAGAAGCAAAATATATTTAAAAAATTCTAAATACAAATCAGTTATTGGTCACAACATTTTAGATACAAATTGGACAAATAAGCTATCCCAAGATGCACTGGGTATGAAGGCAGGGG
Source organism: Hyperopisus bebe (assembly GCA_026777045.1). Lineage (NCBI taxonomy): Eukaryota > Metazoa > Chordata > Actinopteri > Osteoglossiformes > Mormyridae > Hyperopisus > Hyperopisus bebe. Next base: position 11,378,749 of record JAODJW010000117.1, read on the forward strand.
ACACATTGAACAGGACGCCAATCCATCAAAGAGCACACATCACTCCAGACTCAGCAGGACCCAGTACTAGATGAGCAGGTATGGAAAATGGATAGATAGGACGTCTTATACTTAAGGTGTTTTTATTTTGATTTATCATACGCTGACATCCAAAAACCACAACAAAGACAGCTGCACTGAAAGATAAGTTAATAAGTAGCACTGTTTGAAAAAGAAGCATTATAAATGACAATGATGCCAAAGGAACAATATGCCAGGATTGCAGAAACAATACACCTATGTGCACAGAGGATTGGCCAGAGCAGCTGGGTATAATTAGCCTAAATGGAATACTTAACCCCCCCACTGTCTCGCTCCAACTCTGTGAACAGATGTCCCATGACATCGGACGCTGCTGTGGAAAAAGCCCAACCCCTCTTCTTTTTGGGCAGTGAGTGTCTGAGGAAACGAACGGCACAAGAACTGCTCCTAATTTGGCAGAGATGTGGAGGGAAGAGGGTCGAAGAGAAACTGGCCTAACTGGCATGTGGGAGGGAGTGCAGAGATAAAGATGGAATTCTGCATGTGGAAGCAGGGGAGAGAGAGAGAGAAGGAGAGAGGGGAGAGATATGCAAATTTCGCTTGGGTGTTCTAGTGTATTTAAAGAAGTAGAACAATGCAGATATCCGCAGAGGGAAGAGATATTCAAAAGCCAATTCATTTTAAAGCACCCTCAAACGCTCAGGGTTTTAGAAAATTTATGTGAAAAGGGTTTGGTTTAGGGATCGATCCTCCAAATGGAAGGGAACTCCATCTTCGCAAGATCCATGGTTGGACATGGTTGGAGTGTATAATGATTAAAGTCTATCAGCTCTGTTCCAACCTTGCATTACTATGCATAAAATAATGCTCCACTGGATTCCAGCAACCCCTTGCCAGAGTTAGTCTGAAGGTCAGCCTTGCATAGTCCAGGAGCTTTTCATAAATAGACCTCAGGTGGTGAAAATCAAGTGATAAAAGGAAGTATCCAGTATACTAAGGAATGGTTGCCTGACATGCAGGTATGGGCAAATGGACAACAAAGTGTCTGCACTTCACACAGAAGGGCACAAAACCTTTGAGCTGTCAGAAATTTGGCAAGTGCTTCAACTGGCAGACCGAAAAAAAAAAGAATTTTATAAAAGAACACCCCTGTCTTTTGTTTTGCTCACTTTTGTTTAGATGACAGTTAATCTGGTGCTTTTGGTCTCCTGGTGAAAATAAAACTTTCCCGTTTCGTTTGCCAGATAAGGCTAAGAAGGAAAAACTAAGGTTATTAACATTTTTGCTAGGAAACGTTTCTCGTCACTGGCGTAGTCATTAGCTACCCACACAGGAACAGAAATAACTACACAATTAGCTACTCTTACTAAACTAAAAAATCATCTTACATCAGAGGATAAATAGTACTGATCCCCACCTTCTTTACAGACATATATCAAAGCTCTGTGCTGTAGAACAAAACAAGACTAAGAATGTAGCAGCTCAAACTAGCCCGACTATAGTGTCCTCACTAACTTCAAGGTATCGTCCTACGCAGCCTTCGCATGGTATGCTGGCCTGTGCCAAACCTCAGGCTTCTGATGATCACATTGTTCCTGCAGACCTTCTAATCCATCATTCCAACCTCTTTTTGGAATGGCTATACCAATTAATGTCATGTGATGTCAAAAGCAGTGCCCTTAAGTCTTTGCAATGGAATATATTAGGAAGGAATGGAAAGTTGCCCTTATCCATAAATGGCCTAGGAATGAATAGGTAACTTGTAATGTAAACCTGTACCGTTATTTATCGTAGATGAATGATATTTGGCCACAGCCTGCGATGTGAAAACCTACTAGATTAAATATACAATTTAATATACTCTGTAAAGCAAAATGCACAAAACAAACACATGACAGCGTTTGATTTACAATTTATCTTTCGGGTAAACGGTCACTTCTAGAGGCCACTGGTATAATAAAATAATCTCCTGATGGCAAGCAGCTTCACCTGCTTTATGCACAACCAAAGCAGACAGACTCACACACTGTTATTATAAACACAATGGAGAGAACCAAACCGTGGCTGTAAGTGGCAAAGCCGTGCTCTCCCGCCTCAGCAAGTGACCCTTAGGTCACTAGTAAAACCGACTGACGAGTACAGTGCACCATAAGGTACTGGGGCGACTGGGGGGTGGGGTCAGCTTTGTTATAGGTTCAGAAGTCCAATAATTCACAGAAAGCAGACAGAGATGCCTGAAAGAGAGAGTGGTGGAGGGTCCCACCTCATTCGGGTTTGCTGCTCTGCTGAGATCCAGCACTGTGTGGGACGCTCGCTCAGCTAAATCACACATACACACAACAGACAGAAACTATTACTCAAACCAGAATGTGTCCTTTCACTATTTACCACTAAATAATGAAGATGACTTCTGCTCATACACAATATATCAAAAGTGCTCTCTAACGCCGCAACTGCGACATAACAATGTCATGCTATTTGAAAGGATAGCATTAAAATTTTTCAGTTTTGTCATAAATCCAACCCTCCATCTTCCTTTCACATTTTTTTCAGTTTTGAATATTTAAAGGCAGCTGTAAATGCTCATACCAAGGCTTGATCTTTGCAAGTAAGGCTTGACAGCACAATCTCTGAGTGATCAAAACCTTTTCAAATATCAATTATTACGAGTTCTATTTGGTCCGATAATAGTTTCATTGTGAAGGACACAGCAGCTTGTTCTTGAAATGAAGTGCATTTCATGGATTTCATTTTATTGTTAAAACAAATTGCACCTTTTGAATAAGTCAGTCTTTTCACTGCTATCAGTATCAGAGTGATGGAATCCATTCAGAAGAATCAGAAATTATTTTCTATATTACTGGTAGTTTTCGTTTTCATTTCTTCCTCTTACGTTTTCATTTTCCACCTTCCTCTGCTGCACCTGTAACATGATGCCACTGAATTTATTATCTCATAGGCTAATGTCAGTTAATGGCCACTGTCTCTTTATTACACCCCAGAGGTTGATACTATTTTTTCACTTAGATTTATCACACACTGAACTAACAGCTGTTATGAACTGGTGCCAGTAAAACCACCAGCTAGATCAAACAAAATCTGGCTAAAGCTCCATGAACCATTGATCACAGCATTGCTGTAGACCACTGAGGGACCACAGACTGGCCTCCACTGAGAACACTGTCAGGATCAGTCCTTGTTTTGTCCTATGTCCATGTCCTCGTTTGGCCAGCAGGTGTCATTGGCCATCCTGTTCTTTTCTCTGTTTAGTACCTCTCACTATCCCTAGTGTTTTCCCCCGTTTCATGGGCTGCTGCATGGCTGAATGGGCTGAGTATGTATTGGGCATCTATGCCTCTTGACCATTATGGGTTCACGGCTGGCCTGGGACCTGCTTTGCTTAGTATCTGTTGACCTGATAGTAATTATGTTTCCTGTGTGTGTTTTCGGTATTGGTTCTGGTATTTAGTGTGTGTTCTTAGTTTACCCCTCGCAATCCCCTTTTGTTTCTAGTGTTTTTTGGTTCAGTTTAAAATAAGGTTCCTCTTTCTATGGATGGTCACTCCTTCCCTGCGTCCTGTTATGAGGAACACTGTTTAGGTGTTCTTTGAAAATAGACCATAGGTTCTTTGAAATAATCATGCATATATGTCATGCACATATAACCTTCCCTCACCAACCAATACATGTGGATGCTGGTACTGTCTAGTCTAGAATATTGCTGCCTTCCCAGGACCATAGAAGCACAGGCAGGCAGAGTGCTGTCCACTTTGCCTCACTCCATATGTCCCTCTGCTGTCTGGCTGCATTGCTTCATCTGTGGCACATCCACAAAATTTTCCAGACAGTTTTAACCACTTGCCCGGTGTTTGGATGAGCTCATTGGATTGCAGGTTAATTTTCAATAAAGGTCTCAGCTCAGAGTACCTACAACCTCCATATTACTCCAGAAATTTCAGGATCAGGATAAAGAGAAAACACCACCTGGTATAAATATACCAGTTGAAACAAATTTTTATAAGTAGATGGCCTTGGAACAGAAACTGTACATAAGCTTAATTTATTTATATGATTGCATAATTACATGCTTTAAACACCTTACCATGTAATGTACCTTTCTAGAGAGTATGGCACTGCAATGTCTCTGTGTCCGATCAGGATGACTGGCAGGAAAATGTATGGATGGTTCAGACAGAGCACTGAGGATCTCATGGCAGTATGCATTATATATTAATGTTTTTGGATCACAATTATTTCCAGTATCAACCCATCCAATGTGCATCCCAGCCTTATGCTCTGTGCCACCTTGAACAGCCAGCCCCCCACCCGCTTCATGACCCTGACCAAGATAAGGAGCTACAAGATGGATGGATGGATTATTCCCAGTATGGAATAGCATAGTATTTGCATCATATAATATTTGCTATGTATAAAAGTAGTCCAGTTTTTACAAGCATTTTATTTAATGCTAGCTATTTTAAATCCATTATAAAATAAAAGTATTTAAATAACTTGATAAATATGAATTTGAATGCAAATGAAGCAGGTAGTCCAGACTGCTTTAAATATTTAATGAATTTGCAGGTAATTTAATTGAACTACACGGAGGTAGGCCTACTTCTCCAACGCTAACAGAAGGCAAGCAAACACCTCCTACAAGCAACTCTGGTTTATTGTGTCCACAGCAACAAAACTATGTTGTGCAAACATCACACTGAACTGATGCCCAAGAGCATACAGGTGACTGTTATCCAAATTTGCACTGTTACAACTGTTAACCAAAAAACAAAAACTACACAAAAAAGCAGTACAACATTCATATGCAACCATTATCTATATTAACTATGCATACAGAGTGTAAGCCTCTGAAGTCATGTGACCTTAAACTTTTGTTCTGTAGATGAGATATGACGACATCAACATTAAAAGAAAGCTGAATGGTTGATTTTGACATTGGGAAGGACATTGCCATTGCAATCCCATAATAATTACAATTACTTGCTGATGCTGCACTGCAGAATAAGAAACCAAATGTTAGCTTGGTGTTCTGATAAAATATCACCCAAAAAAATAAACTCACTGCATCATGTGACTTACTTTGCCTCAGTTTTATCTCACATAATAATATCAAGTTTTAATGTATAAGCAATTTGGCGAACTTCAGTGATACAAACATTTTAAAAAATAAATGTAATCTTTTTATACAGTAGACTATAAATAATATACCATTAAGATTAATTCATAAAAGGTCAATGAAACCATCTGAATAATTACCAAGGACATTCAGGTTTACCTGAAACGCTATATAAGACATTATTAAAATGAGGGATTCAGCTACTGTTTTAAATATTTAGTGGTGATAGTAACATAATGCAAATGGACATATTTCCTTTTCCTGGTGTGTTAAACAGTGTGTAAGTCTTCACCTTAACATTCCTCTTCCTTCTGTCAATGTTTACACGCGATTAAAAGCCATCATTCTCTTTGTAGATCCATGTTGTCAGTTCACTGGTGGTATAATGTCATTCTGGAAAGCTGAACATTCTAGGCTGACTGAGACAGCACACTCTCATCTAAAGGTTCTGCGGTTTAACACTGAGGCTTAAGTAAGGGAAACATTTTCCCAATTCCAACTGAGTATAATAAGATAAAATACAACACTGTAGATACCCAGCCATCCTCCAACCACTTATCCTGTATAGCAGGGTTATTCAAATCATGGTCCTCAAGGGCCGAGCACTGCTGGTTTTCCAGCTTTCCTTTACCTGAGAGCCAGTTGTGAAGCCTCTGGCCAATTAGAGCCAGAAATTATTGAGCTAACTACCTGGGAGAATTGAAAACAAAGCCTAGATTTGGAATTGAGGGCCAGATTTCAATAGGGGGGCTGTACAGGGTTGGGGGGGGGGGAGAGTGAGCCAAGGCAGCATAGAGGAGAGGCGGGAGTGAACTCTGGACTGGATGGCGCGCACACACACACACACACACACACACACACACACACACACATACACATGCTACAGGCAATTTGGAACCCCAATACCCTAGCTGCATGTCTTTTGACTGTAGGAGGAAATTGGAGTACCTGCAAAATCCATGTGAGAAAATTACACACACAGAAAGGAGAGTCGTGATTCATAAGGCAACAACCCTACCCACTGATCCACATGGCACCGCACTATAGATATATTCAAGAGATATAGAGCTGCTATCAGATAAGATATCTGCAATCTATTTGGGACAAAAGACAGATTAACCTACAAAACGGTACCCTTATGGGGGTACTGTCCTCCACAGCTGCCTTGCATGGAAGCTGTCCTCTATCCTAAGATGTGAATTAATTACAAAGCAAATGAAACTGGCAGCTGTTACTTACAGGGTAGGAGTCATTAATTAATCAAAGGTAATGTGAAGGCGAATTTTAATTAAGCTAAAAGAAAAGATAATTTTCAGGAAACTGGTGTGAAAAGACTGAATATATGAGTACATATAATCTAGCATAGCTAAGGTGGGAAGGAGAACATCTAGGATGGGGAAACTGGGTTAATTTGATGAGAAGAAGGCGAAGGAAAGTGCAGCACACTGTGCAGGTACTGTATACCAGGAATTTTCAACCTTTCGAAGCAGGCTCAACCTGGTAGTGGCAGGGGGGGGTTGTGCGGGGGGGTGTGCTTGGTAGTCCAGTGGCCCATTATACGCGTAGGACAGTGGTTCAGAAACCTGGATTTCACAGGATGTAAAAAATGTATGTAGGTCAATCAAACATCTATCCTGCTCCTTTCTATATCATACAAGCAAACATTCTACAATTCTAATTCGTATTTCACTGAAATCTTGCAATAGCAAGGTATAAATACACTGCGGATGTATATATTTATAAAGGGTTTGTGTTATTACTTCTGTTTACAGAGGGCTGGCCGTCTTTGCTTTCGACAACATGAAGTGCAACCACTGAGAGGACATTGCCCATATGATCACACCCCACAGAACCATTGCTGCTTTGCATACCCCATTTGCATACTTAACAACAGTAATACTCATAAAATCAAAGACTTATTATGTATCCTAAAACATCCATTACACATGCCCTTCACACAATGTGCATTTTAATAAATGCAAAGCAGTAACCCCTTCACTGTAACTGCGACACAAACGGGCTCTGTTAACAAAAACGGGAAGGGATTTTTACTTCAATCTCAGATATCAACTCTTACAAAAAAAACTCAGAATAGCCCTGCAAGCATGCATCAGCGGTAAGGATTACAGGGGTCTCTTCTCCTCCCACTCACTGGAGTCCACCTATGCAATTCCAGTCGCGTGGCTGAAACACTGCTGTAAGACGCATTACCGCCAGAGCGATGCAGCTAAGAGCACACGTCTCAACACCTGCATTCTTTGTTCCTCTACAGCGCCAAAAACATTAACTGACATGACTGGGACTGTCTTTAAGCAGATTGCAAAAGCCACTCCAGATTTATAACGGGTTCATTCGCTGTTAATAATACCAGCTAACACAATGTACCGCGGCTCTAATCAACTGCTCTAAAATGACATCATTTCGTTAATTGATAGTGTTGTTTTTTGTATGTGCAGCTGGTAGTATGTGAGCTTCATGTTCCTTTGAGAGGGAGACTAGATATGCAATGTCATACTGCATCATATCATGCAGCTACTCTGGGAATTATTTTTAGCTTATTGCTGTTCTGTCCCATACACATATAAGGCTATGAGACCCAGTTCACCCTTGAATCCGTGAGAAAGCTTACGGTACTGTATTACGAAACAAACCACAATTTTCATAACTGTTGTCTGAAATGTCTACTGATATCTTATATACTGAGTTACATCCATTCCAGTTTAAACAATATAATGGCTATTTTGGTGACATTAATGAATGAGAAATACCCATTTTCCTCCTACTCAGTTATCCTGGTCAGTGTCCTGGCCTACAGCCCATCACAGGCCACATTGGGCACATACTGTAGGTGGGCTACATCATGGGTGGGATTTCTTCACAGGGCACATGTACACGCACCCACACTCCATGGCCAATGGCAAGAAACCAATTAACCTAAGTGCACACCTTTGGATTGAAGGAAGACCCGGAGAACCCAGGGAAACCAACACAACACGGTGAGAACGTGCAAATCACACACACACAAAGTCCCAAACCTAAACACATGGGGCAACAGTGTTTCCCAATGAGCCTCCATGTCATCTGTGTGTGGAAAACCATGTGGGGAATACAGGATTAAAGCTTGTTCATATATTTACTGACTTTTCACTGCCCTGTAAGGAACAGGGCACTGCAGATGCAGGTGAGTTTTCCATTCATCTACAATAACCGCTCATCCAATAAGCAGTGAACTAAGTACATGGCGGCAAGAACAAGGGGCAACATGAGGAGGATGTAGCCCATCACAGGACATACGCACAGTTACACAACACCAAGAACGATTTATCAATCACCTGCCTGCATGTTTCGGGGAAAGAAGGCCGAACACACAAAATTAACAACCGCAGTGCTGGGACAGAAATGAGAACCCAGCTCGGGGGGTGTGAGGCCACAGGGCTGCTGATTAGGATTCCTGCATATTTACTGGGGAGCTTTACTCACAACAGAAAAACCAAGCTTTAAGATGTAAAAATCTATACAGTCATTATGTAGTCATGAAATACCAGTAAAATTACTGCTATTTAAAATTCATTTTAAAAAGCACGTTTACTCATAATGCATAACTGTATTTGTGCATTTTTTTAAAAAATAGCTACTTTAAGTATTTATACCTGATTATCCAATTACACTTTAAAAATGCTCATGTGACCAGACTTTCCTATTCATATCTATGTTCTTATTCATTACTCAGACTCATGCAGGTAATGTCTGGGTAGATAAAGCAGAGACAGATCCAAGGTTCTCATCACTGTCCCACCTGGGGGCCATTTATTCCCTGTTGCTCCCTGTGAGTGTGAATAAGTCAGTGTATTCTGTACACTATATTACTGTTAGGCACAGTAAGAACAACTACAATAGCATTAGAATAAAAACACATATAACAAGTAAAAACATGTGGAGTACAAAACTGAATAGTGCTTTATGCAGAACAGATTGTTATTATCAATGTGTGATTTACAAAGTTACAAAAATTATTTAGCTTTATAAATTTAAATCCAATCCATTTAATAGCATTTAACAGCCACAGAACATTTTCCCAAATAGAATACAAAATATTACACCTCTGATTCAGCTCAGACGGGTGTTGAGGACGTTATCATGTTCGGGGTATCAGATACTGTAGAGCAACTGAGCTGTTACTGAGGCTGATCTGCAGCCTCAGCCCATTTGCGTGCACGGCTAGCTAGCTTTAACGCTATTGAATTTCGGTGGGAATGCATTCCCCAGCCATAATGTGCGAAAGGCTAGACTCGTGGTTGGAGGTGAATGCCACCAAACGAACAGCCAGCCCAATTGACTTCCCGCTGCACGGCGATTACCAGCTCCCATAGATGTCACAAACATCACTCAGTGGTAAAATCGTGTGTTAGAACAGGTTGCAGGCAGTATCTCATGATCTCCCAGCCGTTCTGTGATGCAGGAAACGAATTTACACTGCATGGCTTTTGGGTGGCAGTGCTGGTGTCAGATTGTGCATGTTGTAAAGGAAGATCAGCAAAACACATCAAACTACATTCCCTACATCATGCCAGTATACTTACAGAAATGTAAATTCCCAGCCAGTATACTTACAGAAATGTAAATTCCCACTGGTGTTTAAATAAAATTAAGATATCAATTGCATCCATCCATTCAGTTTCTAATCTCTTATCCAGGTTAGGATCACATGGGGACCTGGAACCTATCAAAGATGGGGGTACACCATGGATGGGATGCCATGGAAAATATCCATTCCTTTAAAAAAAATTAAATAAAATTCCCACTGATGTTGAAAGAGCCATTAGTCATACATCATAAAAACACTCACACCAAATTCAGTAGAGCATCCAAAGGCGGTGTTCTTTGTGTGCTGCAAAATGATGTGATGTTGGCAGCTATTCTTTCTCCTCATGAAAGAAAACATCAGAGGTCAGAGCTCTGCGAATGTAGCCCTGGCAAAATGTACACCAGCAGAACTGGAAATGGAAATGGCACTGGGCTTGATGTCATACAGTTGCTTTATTAATGTTTTCTGTTACGGCAAAGGGCACTTTGGTGTCATGGAGCGAGGGCCAGCTGTAAAGGTATCAACTGAACACTTGGTTTTAAGTTAAACTGTACCTAAACTATTATAACAACTTCATAAGTGGCCAAGAAGAGGTCCTAAAAATATAAATGGAATGAATATTTAACAAAGAGTGCTATTTGATAGCTGTAAACCAAAATGTAAAACCTATATATAGGCCTAAATCATTCTGAAAAAAACTAAACATTAATATCTATAGCCACAAGCTAGATGAGGATAAGCAGCTAGAACAATGAATGATGAATTGATGGACAGATTGATGGATGGATGGTTGGATGAATATCTACAGACATATTGTTCACTCATCCATTCATCTTCTATACTACTTATGTAGTACAAGACTGTGGTGACATACAGTTCGTATAAAGATATATGTAACTCCTTAATAATTTACATATAACAAAATATCCAATGGATTTCTTATGTACAGCTAAAATACGAAAGATCACCAGCCCAACACAAACTGATCAGATGGTGTTTTCCATTTATTTTCCCTTCCTTCTGAAATGTTTAGAAAATCCTCAGTCACTATTGCATCACTCAGTTCTTAGAATGTGTCAGTTATGGGATGTTGAAGATACTGAAAACAAAACATTTCCTGCTTTCCCCAAAAATACAAAGAAGTGCATTTTAGCTTTCAAGTTTCTTATCCATTTTTTTTAAATAAATATATAATATATTCACCTTGAACTAAGTAACATGTTGTTTACTTTTACTTTAAAAACTTTAAGCTGGTAAGACTAATGCAAAATTTAAGGTGTTTTGATGTTTGGTGATAGTAGAGTAATTTATAGAGTAAAATACTAAAATATAAAAAGTCATCTAGTTAAACAACCTCACATGCTGATGTTTCATTAGCTACAAGCACATTTTTTGCAGTTTTCACTGCTGTTATTTATAATTTTTTATATTAGAACCAAACCTGAGACAGATAAATGTAGTATGATTCCAAAATTGTCATTAATGTGTCTAAACCTTTTCAAAGACTCTATTACGAAAACTCTTAATACCAAATAACACTTTTTTTGTTGGTATAAAAAGTTCAGAGCTCTCATAAAGTAATATATTAATTTCATCATAAATATAATAAATACAGTATGTGCTTTGATTGGATATACCAGTCAAATAAACGTAGTATCACAATACATTGTAAGTATAACGGTAGTAACGTACTTGCTACTGGAGCACACTTAGACTTTGGATGCGTTTAGGAATGAACAACTGGTCTTACATAATTTTGTCACATGTGCATCTTTGCTTCATATGGGATGTACGTTAATATTAAAACCTGAACGAGGAAACGGGATGCAGAACTGCTGCCCTGCTGCCACCCCAGCCGCTATACATGCCCACTTTTAGAACAAAAAGATCAGTAGTAGATCGATATTATGTAATCATCATATAAATATAAAACGACATTTCTACTACCTACTAAAATGACAAACTATTATACATGACAATCCTATTGTGAGCTAAAAGTTTAACTAAATGCCGATTTTTACAATATTTAATAGTAAACATGTCTATTGTAGAAATGTTTACCAATAATACACAAATTTATTTGTGCGTGCATGCACGTCTTTGTGAAAACATTGAACTATATCCTTAACCAGGTTTTATTTTCAGCCAAAATGACTATAATTGAATTTTAAAAGAGTAGAGCCAACTGATATGTAGAAAACTAAACTTCAAAAATTCACGATTTCGTTAATATGCTATGAATTTAGTATTTATTAGTACCCTACAAGTATCTCCATACCGGTAGTTCTGTGCGTTTCAAATAATCCGCCTTAACTCACTATTATTGTGGAGACACGCAGTAATGGGTATCGCAAGTGCGGTCACAAGAATTACTGATGAATGGCGTTACTAAACTGTATAGCAAGAGGACGAATTCCCATTTACGTTAAACAACTATATATTAAACAGCCTGAACACATAAGGAAGTAATGTTGCTTCTTCTTATAACATGTAGTCTTGCTAAAATGTAAATTTGATATAGACTAACGAAAAAAGTAATGTAAAAAAGGACAGAGTTGCATTATGCATATCTCTAGATTATCGCCATAATCCCCTAAAACATGCAAATCTACCTAACGGTATCGTCTCTAGAGACAGAGGCACGTTGATAAAATGAGAGTTTAAAATACACATTTGAGCAAGACTTACCCCATTTTGGCTGATGTGTTTGATGGAAATGTAGTGCGCCTAACTGAAGCTTCCCACGGTGGTTATTGCTGTATTTCCCTCACTACGGCGCTGTGGATAGCCTCGGCGGTGGCGGCGTTTTGATGAGGTTTTCGAGATTCGCTTCCCTTCAGTAATACATCATTTTAAATCCAGCTATGAAATATCGAGTTCAGATTAAATCCAAGGCAACGTATTCACTGTGTGCATTAGCAAATGTCAAATCAAATGCATTTTAAGTTCTTATTTGCAGGTGTGCTCACCCAGAGAAGCAAAGGCAAATGAAGCTACTTTGAAAAAAATCTCATTATAAATCGTTCTCTTTTAAATGTAACTGTAATTGTAGAGCACAGAGGGCTATGGTTTGCTCAAAGATAGGAAGAACAGGGAGCGTTTGTGTTCATTGGAAGGGTCGCCGGCGTCACTGCCTTCTCTGATCTCCAAATGACCCTTAAATATCCACTCGGTCTGAAACACAGCGTATAACAACTCTGTGCTCTTTCATAACGCCCTCCGGTATGCACTTTCCAAAGCTGACACCTCTTCCAGAATGTATCCAGCTGCACCGCATATAGTTATCCTGGGGCAAGAAAAATGCTGAACGATTCAATCCAGCTCCCACTTCAAGTTTAATTCGCCAATATTCGATCTTCATTCGTTCGTTGCCTATATTGCGGTTCTCTGATCTAAATCAGTCACATCAAAATTCCTCTACAGGAAATTATAAGACAATGCGTACATGGACAATAAGATTATTTAAAAAGTATTTCGAAAAACATCAGACAAAAATTATGTAATGTACATTTGTCCTTCCAAAGAGAAATATTTTCAGTTTTCCGTTAAACCTATATTCTTATGGCTCCATCACCCTTTGTTTTTACAGGCAAGAACTGGATTCTTAGAGGTAATATTAGAGGATAAGTATACCTTTTATATTTTTCACCAGTTACAATATTTTATTGTCCTATCCTTATCAAAAGCTTCCTTTTAGGCGTATATTTATTCCTGCATCCAATGCCATCTTATTCAGTATCTCTGTCCCCATCCACCGTTCACTGACAGTATTAAATGGACCAACGTCACTACGCCACCCTCCGCACTGACGTCATCACATGTTCTGGGACTGACGTTGTTTCTGTAAAGAAGGCTGACGTGCAGTTAGTTCAGGAACAGGTACAATAAAGGATGCAAACTAAACATTGATTTTCAAAGACTAATTATTATATCAAATACAATGTAGCTATGGCTGATTTTTTTCCCCTCTGAACAATTAATAGCCATCAGTAATTGTCAGGTTAATCTCTAATTATTGCATTGCACACATTTAACTCTTTAAAATTGTATACATTAAACAGTATGTTAGGATAAGCTGGTTTTATTTAATAGGGTCAATTTTATTTTATTATGGTCTACAAATGCATTTGGAATGTAAAAATGGTGACAAATTTAATCAAATGGTGAGCTTGTTAAAACAGCTAAAACAATATATACAAAAATTAATTATTAAAATAATAATTCCTTTTTTGCATAAAAGAACATACTTATATTAATACAATCATATACATACACTAATATATACAGTATATATATATAATAAATATATAAATATAATATTATGTATTTTAGTGCTTTTTTTTCTTGCTGATACCAACACCAAGTATATATAAAAATACACATGAAGGAACATAATTATCTGCGAATGAGGAAATATTACATCTTTAGAATCAGAGTGCTATATTTCTGGGTGAGTCAAACTTCCATGCATCTTACAACTTTTTCAGTGCAGGATTGTGTTGGGGCCTGGATCCTAACCCAGGCAGAATATCATTCAGGGTCCTTGGGGACCCACAGTCTGTCCATGTTTTTGCTTCCTCTGAGCTCCCTGCCAGACAGTCCGCATTTTTGCTCCCCCCCCCCCCCCCCCAAGAACATGGACTGTCTGTGGGTCCCTGGGGACTTGATTGGGAGACACTGCTTTAGATGGGCTGCCAATTAATGGCACACATTCACACACACATTGGGCAGCTCCCCCCACAGAATCCCTGTGGACTATAGGAGTAAAGTCAGACTACACGGGGAGAATGCTATCCATGGGGCCACCATGCTACCCAAACTCCATGTGGTGTACATTAAAACCTTTACTATGCACTAGTAGGAGTGAAGCATAATAATAATAATAATAATAACCCAAACAACCGAAGACATATGCAGCTAGGCTAACATGTGCCCTGCGACACATAAGATATTCAGGGTGCATCCCTGGCTTATACTCAATGCTGCCTGTGATGGTCCCCCCTGACCCTGACTGGGAGAAGTGGTTAGAAGATGGATGAGTGGATGGATGGATGAAACACCAACAGTTGTATTAATCACTAATTATTAGCTATAAAAACGTACTGCAAGATGAAATTTAAAAATGAGTATTTTTCAAACACGCAAAAAGACGAGTAAACACCTAAGGACATATGCAAAACAAGTTTGAGTGATATGTGGTTATTTCGTTTTTTATACAAATATAGGCGCTTTACTGAACTATTGAAGCTAGTACTACCTTGCGGCAACAACAATGTTACTAAGGGTTTACAAGACTGTAACTGTGAAGGGTCTTTATCTTAAAAAAATCACATTTAGAGAAAGAACCATCAATCATCAATAATGATCCATATAAACATCAATCCATCCACTCAACTTTTACAACTGATCAATGTCGCGGAAAGAAGTATAGTTTCTCATAAAAATAAAATGCGCACAAAAACAAACTATACGGTAAAACACTATGACCCGGAACAGAATTGTTCTGTCAACGATTGCCAGGAAGTATTGAAAATATACTGCTTGTCAATCAACAAACTAGTCGGGGCGTGTTAGCTAAGCTTTCTAGCTTAATATCAATTTTGAAGGAGCTAATAATTCGCAAATGACATAAAGAGTACTTCTTGTCAGAGATTAAAGCTTTGAAGAGCGTTTTTGGCTCGAATCTTTGTAAGTCACTTGTTGGTGTAGGCGTAATTTTAAGTGAAATTTCAAGTTTGGGGGTTAGTACTCAGTTTCCTAAGACCTTCCCGGTGATGTCCTTTTTAGACGTTTTGAAAGTTTATTACTATAGCATCTTATCTGTCCATATTGGTTAAGTGTGAGCATTTAAACTTTTGTGTGTGGACAAGCTCTTGGCATTTAGCATCTTAGCTGTTTCCGCTTCGCAGCCTTGTATCATCGTTGCATCAGATGATAAACAGTGTTATACATTTTTATTTCCCAGGTTAATTCTGCATATTATTTTTACTCTTATTTTACAATGTGATGCGTGTCGGGTTATATTGTAATGAGAGAAATTATTTCTAACGTTTGAGGAATGATTGAGATACAATGTAAGTAAGGCACTTTTCTTGTTACGCAGGTAGCAGAATAAATGTTTAGTATCAGAAGGGGAGTATGTTCCCCCACTCTTCTATTTTGGGGTGCCCGCCCTTCCCACCTAAACCTGGGCAAGCCAATGGACTTCTCCCCGTACCTGTTGTGTTCGCTCAACAACAAATGACAGCTTCTCCTTTTAATAACAGAAATAAGTAAGTACAGGATCAATCACTATGCCAAACACGTTTGTAAGACCAGTGCCCTGTACTACGAAGCGGGGTTACTGGCTTATCGGGGTAACTTGTCGTATTTAAGGTACCGCAGTTTAAATGGACTTCATATTCGTTCACTTACATTTTGCCCATACTACCTTAAATCCGACAAG
>JAODJW010000117.1:11395033-11416409 GCA_026777045.1 Hyperopisus bebe
GGGGGGGAGGTACTGGGGAGGGTGGGTACTGCGAAAGTCATGCATCCATGGTGATGGCACGGCACGTAAAAACGCTGCCAAGATGTAAATTTAGTTCTGGCTCACAATGTTGATACACGCAATACTACCAAGGTATCGTCAGAGGATGTATTTAAAGATGTACTGATTGCAGCCCGCTTCTTTTAAACGTACGAAGTATATTTCTATCCAAGGAACTGCCCACGGGTTTTAAGGAGGTTTTAAGATAGGCGACTATATATAATTATTAGACTCCTTTATTTCTCTGTCGTTCATCTGTTGGCGTAATACAGTGTTTTTCGTAAATAACGTGTGGATGTACGCTCTGCCACTCGCTCCTGGGTATGCGTGGCCCGGGGTGTTTTGATGCACAGGTTTACCCAGGCCAGATCCCAGAGGCCTCCGCTAAAAACGGGGCCTCATCTAACCCTGTTTAATAAAACTTTAAACATAGAGTTGCCACTTGTTCCGTATTTTACGGGATCATCGCATATTGAAAAACAAAATGTCGTGGCCCATTTTGAAAATCTGTTAAAATCGTAGTGATGGGGATCAGTCAAAAATTTTTATCATCGCCACTGCCCCCCCCTGCCCCCCACCCAGTCCGTGTTGACATGCCTGTGGTTGTGGGGTGCTCTTTGCCCCAACGAGGGTCACTTGGGCCTATAATGCAGAGTTGAAAGCTTCACCAGTGGTCTTACTAAGTTCAATAAGTACCACAGTATATTTTCTCGGAATATAATGTCGATAGATTAAGCATGTTAGCATATTTATTGATTCGCTAACTTACATTAGCAGGAACATAGGCGGGGGGGGGGGGAGTGGCTCAGTGGGTTAAGCCTTGTGTCCATGACTGAAAGGTCATCGGTTCAAATCCCCAGGGCTGGTGGATTGATGCCACCATTACATTACGAGCTCTCACCTGTACATGTCTCATGGAGCACAAGATGGAGGGAGGCAAAAAGACAATATTTCATGGGAAGTATGACTATTTTATTACAGCTGAAGAACTGGTCAGATACTCAAGTTCTTTGAAAGCAAATTAAGTGAACAAAAAAGAACATATGAAAACATTTTTTCTGGATATAATGACTGGGTCAACTCAACAACATTAGCATATGGCCTCTTGACCTAACCCGTTTTGGGACTTCTTTGTCGACTACATCTGAGCGTGATGATGATCCCATCCAAGCCTGCCTCAGATGTTTTAGTCATGGCCGGTCTAGGCTGCTAATGGCCAACAGTCAGGTTTCCTATTAGCTGCATACCAAACGCATGGCTGTACGATTAGCTCATGCTACGCACCCAGTGTTGTTTGGAAGCTGTCGTTGCTAATTGCAACAACAGTTATTGCACGCCATGTGTCCGCCACTCGAAAGGTGTTTAAAGTCGCATATATACAAATTTATATTTATTCATCGTCAGGCCTCAAAATGCTCCTCCCCCTGGACATATGACCTCCCCGTAGGTGAAATTTCCTCAGGGGTCCCAGAATTTCTGGCAATGCCCCTGGTCTATGGGATTTATGCTCAAGGAAATTGCTGTGGCCTTGTGCATGTGTAACAGAAGTTCATCATTTGAGGGCTGAGTGAGTTTTGGTTCCTGATGCTGTAACATATGATGATGAAGTCTGAATTTACGTCACTGGCGGTCTCATCATAAAAACAACAAAAATGGACTGTTTTGGAAATTTGCTCCTCAATTATAGTCCATAAATAACTGACATTTCCAATTCGTTGTTGTACTAAATTAAGTTTAATACTGCAGTATTCAGCACAAGAGATGCTCTACTTCAGTCCATAAAACACAAACCGAGACAAATTCCTTAAATACTGTATTACCTGCCCCGTGCGTATCATAGCGCCTTAGAAAGTTCTTTTCTAAGAACATTCCTTTGGTTGGGCTTCTCTGTCATTGGCTGATGTATGTTTTTTTTTTTTTTTTTGGTTCGGCTTGCAAGCCAATGGTTGTCTCATCCAAGGTGCGCCAAAGGAGAGCACCCTCACTTTGAAGTAGATGCAGAGCGGGAAGGAGGCGAGAGGAGGCCAGGAAGATAAAGACAAGCTGAGGGGGACGGGGGGGGGCGGGGGACGCTCGTCTCACCTGACATGTTCAGTGACATATCTGTCCACTTCTTCCACCTGCTCCCCCTCCTCTGCCGCTTCTTAATCCATCAAAAAACAGCACTTTTTATAGCTGTTACATAACAGAGACACTGTGAGAGATGCAACGGGAACCGGGGAAGGGGGGGGGGATCAGTTTGGCTCCATCAGCCCACTCCTTAGCTCCCTTTCCTTCCCTCCCTCCTCAAGCTGTGCTTCCCTCCCCTGGCAGCTGGCCAGCTGAAAGTAGGATACATTTGACGTGCTTGAGGTTACTGCTGTCTGAGTCACATTGCGCTACCGAATACTAACCATCCATTCAAACCCAGTGATAAGCATGGCGACGCTTGGGAGGATATGCGCATTTAATCGCAATCCCTTAAATGAAACGACACCGTAACCCACAGCAAAAGCTCCATTAATTCCTGGAAAATGATGAAAATTTTAGCAATGCTAATGTGTAGCATTACCTCCAGTCAGTATCTAAAACCAAGAACTGCCTACAAATAAATACAATGCATTTAATATGTAGACATTCTTTTCCTATAAGTTTTACATTCCCAGTTATTCATTTCAACTATCTTTGAATCTCAATCTTTTAATTAGAATATGATTAAATTACATCTCAAAGAGGGGATTGAAAGATAATCAAGTATTGAAATTTGCTCAGTTACTTATCCTGTGCTTTGAGATTCAGAAGAATAGCAGTTCGGCCCTGTTGCGTCATAAAAAATAGGTGTAACATCAGAGAGTACTATAATACATTGAAACAGTTGCAGTACTTAAGCAAATTTCAGGAACTCCCAGCTAACACCCTTTTCCATTGTGACTTATTATTACATTAACTACACTAGTAACACAAGCCAAGTGTCACACCCTTATAATAAATACTTTAAAAACAAAAGGTTGTCACAAAACACTTTCTGAAAAGGCATGTAAGATGTTATCCTGGCACCTTGAACAAAAAACACTTGAGGATAGACACCAATGATTTAAGAAAGTGAAAGTTGGATATCAGATTATTGAATAAAAATGTTAATTATATCAAATTCTGCATGAAACTCTAGAAAGATTCTAGAACCTAGTAGACAAGTTAAGGCCTCGGTTATGAGCAGTATGTGTAGTGTTTTTCACCCTCAGGTTACTAAACTTAGTTGAAGCTTTCCTTTCACTTCGGCTCCCAAGGAACCAAGCTGTGAGATAATTCATAGCAAATCAGTGGAATTCTTCTCTTATTTACCGAGCTTGTGGCGACCCACTAAAACCAGTAACACAAAACAACAAAAATCTGCATGGTGACCTGGAAAACCTGCCTTTCATTTGCTGCAGACAGCACACCCCGCCCCCCCCCTGTAACGCAGACAGACAGGGAGTGATGACCTCATGTCGCTCTCCACCAACCCAGATGTTTCCAGCCAGATCAGCGTGTTTCCCTGACCCAACCAGACACCCTCAGACAGCAGACCGAAGACGACAAAAGCACAGACAGGAATAGGCTACTTAAAGCACAGCAGAATCCTATAGCTCTGGAGCATTATGCTAACGACACAAATATTGTGGGTTCAGATTCCAAAAAATACACATTAATTGTGACCTCTGTCTCAAGGGCAAGTCACTTTGGATAAAAGTATCAGGTAAATTTATGTAGAATGCAGCTTGTATTCAGAACTTAAAATGTAAAAAATGTAAATGTAATGAGGCTTAGATTTGTCTGCACTACAGACTGAAAATGATTTTATGTCCATTCCAAGGTAAATGAAAGTGTCTAACACAATGAGTACACTGCACACAGAAATACATTTTACAGTTTTATTCAGACATAAAACATAATAAAAAGCTAGCAGTTAGTGGTTGAAACTGGTAAGCTTAAAGGTTATTTGGAGAGAAGGGAGACACTTTTTCTTTTTTTTTCCACTCGTTGCATTTCTCTTAAGTTACACATGCATTTGTATTTTCCTAGGCAAAAAGAAAAAATTGCGGACTTCTGTCTTGCCAATATGGCTACATCTGAGCTTGTGTACACAGGCAAAGAGCAAGTCGGGGACAGCAAGACCAGAGACCCACCTACTGTATGTTAACCTCAGCGTATCGAATGACATGAGTTTCGTGAGGCTGGTGAGGCCCGAGTCAGTGGCCATTGTGCCCATGTTCCTGGCCGTGACAGTCTACCTTCAAGTTGCGGTACTTTGCATAGCCCTGTCTTAAGCTGTCTGAGAAACTGAAGGAGGCGAAGACAAAGTGTAAGAACCATATCGCTCAGAAGAGGTGCAAGAGAGCGACTAGTTACGCTGGGACTGTGCCGAAAACTGACATAGTTATGTAACACAACAGTCCGGGTATGCAGACAGTCTCAACAGCTCTGCGCTGCAGCAAAACGAGACTGGTTGCCTGGTTACAAATATTTGGACAGGAAAAGTAGGCCAGGCTGTGTTTTGGGTGGGGGCAGGTCATGTGACGAGGGTGAGACTTTCCTGAAGACAGCTTCTCACGCTGCTTTAAGAAACGCATGCAAAGCCCAGAGGATTCATGGCTTGTGTAGTTTTTATATGGTTCCTGTTGATACCTACTCTCCTGATTTTTTTTCTCACGTACAGATACGTGCCTACCAAAAAAACAGAAACTTTATTTATGCAACCCCTCACCAGATTCAAACCAGTCCCCAACACAACCCACGGAAAATCTTACTGAATAAGAGACAAGTCTGTTTTGCTCATTGCACATGGACAAACATACACACATACGACACAGACTGTGCTAACTCAAAACAGAAGATGCATAGAACCAGGGGCTTGTACTACGAAGCGGGGTAACTTGTTGGATTTAAGGTAGTCTGGGCAAAATGTAAGTGAACGAATATGAAGTCCATTTAAACTGTGGTACCTTAAATCCGACCAGTTACCCCGATAAGCCAGTAACCCCGCTTCGTAGTACAGGCCACAGGTGACTCAATATTTCTGCGTTTCATTCCAAATATTTTGCCCTAGAATTAAGTGATTATGTAAAAGTCCTAAGTAAAATTTTACACAATGTTGTTTCATTGGATCCTGACAGTGTTTTGTTTAATAGCTCTTTATTTCGTTCTTCTGTCTCAATATTTTCTCTTTGAACAGCCTTTCATCTTTTCCTTTGAACCGTAATTATGACTGGAAGCCGGCTCTCAATACAGCTCCTCACGCTCTCAGTGTGCCCCCAGTGAGAATGAGCAGGAAGTAAGAGATGGTCAATATTCATCTGTTGTATTTTAATATGCTTCTACCACAGAGTTTTTTCTTCTTTGCTCATTAAACAATTTTGAATGAATCGTTGCATAATTAAATTTCATTATTGACACATACTACAATGCACTTCGTCAAAGAAACATCAACCTGAAAGTCAGAAATTAAAGAGGAGGCATCTGTGTCGGCGTCTTCTAGGAGGAGGAGTGATGATTACGGATTGTATGACTTGAAGCGACAGCGCTTCAGTTCTCCAGGGTGCCATGAAAGGACATCCAGGGTGGCCACCCCTTCGCCAACACCTCGTTCCATTGGGGCTCATTTGCGCAGTGAGAGTTGCGGGCCTTCTCTCAGCCCACTTAGATCACAGCAGGCCGGCTATGTGCCTGCTCTCACAGGGGAATCCTGCCACGGTACTCCTGACTCTTTTCAGGCTGCTGCTACCGATAAGGTAATGTCTCCTTCAGTTTCCCTTTGTAGGGGGCATCCCCAGTCCTGCCCTGTGTTACTGTGTTTTCCGTCTACACTACAGGACTACACTGCAAGCCATACCTTCTAGGCATGCAGTGACCCAGATCTGATGCATGTGTGAGGAATCTATTTTACTCCCAGCCAATGATAATGCAGACTTACATAGTCCTGAAACTGAAACTGGAAGCAGTAGTGCCCCAGCTCACAGTGTTAGATGGTGATTCTTAAATATAACTGGAAAAGTTACTACATTAAAATATTTAATTGTTGTTATTATGACAAATTACCTGACAGTGTTGTCCAAAGCTGATTTTAATAGCAAGCAGCTGCACTCAAGATTCCTGCTCATGTCCCACATCCTGGTTAAATAGAAGTTAACTGCGCAAATAAAACTTGTCCAGTTTTCCTTGACAGTGTTTAATTTCAGTCACTGGTGTGAATGTGCACAAATGCAATGTCCTGTTGTGCCATCAGCTTAGTCAGCAGATTATGGATCTATTTCAAGCCTGCCAGCAGCAGACTGATGACCTGGAAAAGAAGGAACTCTGCAGGACTCAGCTCCAAAGGGAAATCCAGAGGCTTTTTCCATGTACGCCTGAAAACAGACTCTCTTATGTTGTTGACTGGAGCCCTTTCGAGGTCACTGTGCCCACACTGCGTCTCCCTTTCAGATTCCAGGCTGTTCTTGGCTGGTTCTTCCCTCAACGGCTTTGGTAGCCGAAGCAGTGATGCAGATCTGTGCCTCGTTGTCAAAGAAGGAAACGTGAGTTCATATTTTCGAGGCAAAGATGTTCTTTAGGTCACGCATCTTACATCATGATTATGACTGAACAATGAATGTGTATTAACACCTTCAGAAAATGTAACCCAAACTGAAAGTGCTGTCTTGCTGGTATTTTTTATTTTTTTAGGTGAACCAGAGAACAGATGCAGTTTACATCCTCAGTCTGGTTCAGAAATTGTTTTACAAGCTGTGTAAGTACTGAGCTACTGTCTGCTTTACTGGAGGTCAGGAGCATTGCAATATGGCAGAATGTGTCTTCTGTGGTATAATGCTTCTATATGAGAAATATGCTTTGGACATAACTTTGAGTTTTCTGTAGTTCTGCACAAATACAGGATTATTGTTTTATTATTGTTTATTGCAACATGAACTATCCACGAAAAAATATAAAAGTAAGAAAATCACTTGTTTGTGCTGACATCATTGTCCTGAAGATGTTGTGAGGTGTGTGGATGCTCGTATAACAGTGAAAGGCTTAATTGAAAGCCTACAAGATGACATTTACTTAGGAGCTGCTTCACACTCTCATAACCGTGCTAACCATTGAGTGTACACATGTATTCCAGTCTCTTAACTCCAGTCTAGCTTATGGGGTCTGTGCATTTTCATTAGATGCTCATGGTAATTCTGTTTATTCCCACCATTTGACTGGATATATTTGGATCCAATTTAAAATATTGAAATCTCTAAGTTTTTTGGTAGTTCATTATTTTATTTGAACATTTTTGGATTATCCTCTGCCGCGATTGACATTTATGGAAAATATATTTCTTGGGTATATTTTTCAAGTTAGATTTCTTTCCCCTTTTCTCAGCATATATTGACAGACCACAGCTTATTCGCGCAAAAGTGCCCATATTGAAATTCAGGGATAAATTCAGGTAGGCAATTCTTTCACTAAAAGTGGCATGACTATAGCATACTGTATAGATATTTCCAAAAAATAGTCTAGAAATACATGAGAGAATGGAATGTTATTTCTGTGAAAAAATTAAGTGCTTTTTCTTAAAGAATTTTGGTGTATCACATTTAGTTTTTGTATCCAAAAGATGCTTGCAGAATGCGCAGTTCAGAGTCATTGGTTGAAGTTGGCTGCATTTCATTTTTGACTGGCACATTAAAATGAATTATGACAAAGATTGAGTGAATATGAATTTGAAGTTTAATGAAAGGCAAGTTACAAGCAGACAGACCTTATAGCATTGTAATAAATGTGACGTCTTTTGATTTCCATCTCAGTAGTGTTGTTAAACTATATTTAATTTGCTGTGAGATTCCCACATTTGGGATTTTTAAAGATTTAAAACAGGCTCAGTAAATGTCGCAGAAACATGGGAGGGGACATTTTTATCTTCATTGTAGGTAGCTGTTACAAGGTCACCAAGATGTACGTTTAGATCTATTGTATCCGGTCCTTTGCATTATGCACTAAAGTATTTTGCTTTTTGGGGTGTTTTTAATTGATTGAACATTATGCAAATACCAGCCCCCTGAGATGCAATTAGGACCAGATTCATGGAAGGTTAACCTATGCAAAATAGTCTTTTTTTCTGCAGTTCATTTTGTTTCAATCATGCTTGTCAATGATTGAAATTAGGGCATTCCCCTGCCTCTTGGTGATTCTGGATAAGTGATAATATAAAATTGATGGATTGATAGCTTTTTCCCATTTTTTATGGAGTGATGTGTCGGAATAGTTGGTCCATATTATAGTGGTTTATGTTATTAACTTCTTAGCAAAAATAAGTCACTGTCATGACTGTGATGGTTGACACAAGACTGATCTGCCCTATTAGGTTTTGTGATTTTGGGCCACAGAGGGCAGCTCTGTGTATACAAATCTCTCCATGGTACTTGAACAACAATATAAGTTTTTGAAACTCTTTAGCTTTATAACACCAGGAGACTTATATGATTCTGATGCTGTGAAGGACATTGAATTTGCGGGTTTTTTAAAACCTACAATCATCTCTGCATTCCAGATATTAATAATACCTATAATCTTTGTTCCACAGTGGTGTGGAGTTTGACTTGAATGTTAACAACATTGTTGGAATACGAAACACATTCCTTCTAAGAAGCTATGCATACAGTAAGTGCAATATAGCCAAACTAAGCTGATGAATCCTTTTTTCTCTCTATTTAACAAAAGTACATTGATGAATTGTTTCTGATTAGCCCTATATCCACTGAGCATAACCTTGTTATGTTAAGTGTAGTGTTCAGTAAATGAGGTTAGTGAGTAAGAGAAAGCCAGGTCCTGTGTTTTGCCTACTTCTGTTTTCACAGTTTTCTTTACTTTAATTAAATTACGCTTATAATAACTTATCTGGACATTTATGCTTAGTATTTTAAATAAAGGACAATGAGATGTTCCGTAAAGTGTTCAAGGTACCCATTCCTGTGACATATTTCAATACAATGAGAAGGATGCCTTGCAGTACTGTTAAGAACTTGATGATTTCATCCTCAGCTGAGTGTCGCGTTCGTCCTGTTGTGCTCGTCATAAAGAAGTGGGCCCAGCAACATGGAATCAATGACGCAAGTCGTGGGACTCTTAGCAGCTACACTCTGGTACTGATGGTTCTACATTACCTCCAGAGTGAGTAATATGTCTCTAAGTTCTGCCTCTTTGTGCTTGGTTTGCCACTTGCACTGTGTTGACATTTATCTCTAAAATGGGTGTTTAGCTCTTTTTTTGTTTAATTTTCAGCCCTGTCTGAACCTGTCATACCTTGCCTTCAGAAAGATTATCCCGTAAGTTATGCTTAAGTCACATTCTGTAGTTGATGCTATTTGTTGCCATGGATCCTGTTGTGCCTTACTCAGCTGGGGCTTGTGGAAGTTTTATTTACAGAAAAATGGTCTGAGGGCAGAACAAGAAATGATTGGCTCAGAGAGATAACCAATCAGATTTTAGAGGAGGTGGGTCCAAGCAACTAGAGGAAGATCAAGACATTGGTTGGTCCCACCTCCTCTAGTTGGGTTAATTTTAGTGGATTGATACATTGGTTGTAACTTCTGAAGTTTTAATTGTTTTTCAGAACTTCTCAACTCCTCTCAGAGGAGTTGAAATACTGTGTGAATAAATGATACTGTAAGAATGTAGGAATAGAAATGTCACTTTAATTTTTAGGTCGACTATATTTTGAACAGTCAGTTACTGTAATTTGACCTCTCTGACTCCAAATGATCCTGTGATTCATAGAGTTGTTCCATATATCTGTCACTATACTTGTATAGCTGTTTGATCAGGAAGAGTTAAATATGTAATGTGTCATACATAGTCTCAGTATCTACTATATAGATTGAGTATCTACTATTGATCTTGCAACTGCAGTGTAATGGTCATGTGAATATGGTTTTTGCAGACAGTATGAAGACACCAAATGATCACCTTTAATGCCTTTTTATTGTATTAGTTTAGAGAGTCATTTGAAAAGGATTGTACATCCTTTTAGAATCCCTTTTGACTTGGTATAGTGGGCCAGTATCTACATGCATTAATGTGTCTGACACAGTTCACTTCTAATTGTGATATCTGATGAAAAACTACTCTGGCTAGGAATGTTTCAACCCTTCCATGGAGATCCACCTTGTGCCAGAGGGTCCGAAAGACATTCCTCCTTTCAAATCCAAGAACCAGTCTACCTTGGGGACTTTATTCCTTGGCTTCCTGAAGTATTTTGCCACTGAGTTCAAGTAAGAGAGCCCTCTTTCAAAGTCCTTTATCAGAGCTCAGCCCTGATTTATGAGGTGCCATTTTTTCTTCTGTCAAATACCGATGAATCCTAGGTGTTGTACATCTGTTAAGTCTGAGACAGCTTGAAACATTATTGTACCAGAAAAACACTGAAATGACTGATAATTCTTACTACTCCTGATACTTTGGCGCAGTAATATCTTTTCATGTATCTCATTTAATAAAGAAGAACTCCAGGCTGTAGAGCAAAATTAACACACTTGAATAAAAGGATGGTGAGTTGCCAAAATTCATTAAATATGATATGACCTTGATGTGTATTATTACCCCACTCTGAAAGGGGGAGGGGTAACTTGCCCTTCACAAAATCACTATGTTCCTGGCTAGTCTGCTCTGCCTCATAAATCAGCTAGAGGCTGGATTGAACCATGAGAGGGGTAAAGCTGTGTTTGACAGCCAGCCAACTCACTATGTCCTAATAATATGTGCGAACACTTTGGCCAAAAACAGCCATTCGTGGCTAATGATGGACTTTGGTAAATTACTGAGAGTTGCAGGTAGTCAGTACTGATTTATAAGGGAGTGGCTTCTGTATTTGTCATCTGCTTTATTTTCCTATTAAACGTAATGAGAGTTTACCTTTACATTTTGTTTTGCGTATCTTAGGTAATTTAGGTGGCACTGTGGTTCATTGCATGGCAGTGTCCAAGTTTGATTCCCAACCCCAGCCTATAATTGTATGACTTTCCTTTGGGAACCTTGGTTTTTTCTGCAGTCCAAAGACATCGAATTATGTCAGTTGATATTTCTAAATTGCCCATGGTGTGTGCATGTATATGTGCCATGATAAATAAATTAATAAATAGATTAATAAAGTTCTATCTATCTCTCTATGACAGAGCGGCAGCTCAGCTAGGGTGTCCCCAGCCTCGTACCCTCGACTCTTTGTTCTAGAAAAACGGCGATAGATGGATGAATAGTTGGATTTTTGATGCAAGTGTATAATATCAGCAGTTAATTGTGTAAAGTTGCTGTATGGTGTAACTCAATAACGTGATTTTTACATGATTTAACACATGGTGTTAAACATATGGTTGACGTTGGTTCTCAGATCTCTACATGGGGACCTTCATTCAGTTTAACACAAGTCATTAACTTCACATTAGTCCCTGTATTTGTACTGGAGAAAATCAGATTTATGAGATGGTTGTGTATTCTTAAAAAGGAGACTAATCATGCTGACTTTAGGTAAAGAGGCTGTTCATCAAATGCTAATCCACTTAGAAAGTAGTAATTAAATCAAATTGAATAAAGACGCTCCTCTACTTATGAACTTTCAACTTACAAACTTTCAGACATACAAACGAGGAATGTAAGTTCAAATTGTGTTCATTGGGCTCCCGTTTCCTGTCCGCAACATATTTTTTTTTCTGCGTGCCAATTCCGCCTTGTACGACTTCTGGCCGCTACTCCCACCATGCAGCAGCGTAGCGTGCATACTCCCAGCATCCTAGTTCTTGGTACTTGTGCATACCCTTAAAATGATGTTGAATAACGACTTACGAACATTTCAAGTTACGGACGGCCGTTTGGAACATATCTGATTCGTAAGTAGTGGAGCGTCGGTATCTTGATTTTTAACAGATATTTGAAACCGATATGTCAACCAATATATTGTGCATCTCTAAAGTAGGTCTGGGTGACATATTAATAAAGTATTGTATTTTGATTATGACCATTCATATCGTCAATTTGAATTTTGTGAGTTTCGAGGTACAGCCGAAACACTTGTTTTCTTTCATAATTAATGGTTATAATGCACTTTTTCTTTAAATTGTTCTCTTGTGTTTAGATAGGAGGTATGTTAACTTGATTTAGTCAAACTGTTCAGAAGTGGTTTTACAGACCTATTTACAACCCAATAATTTGGCCCTAAAATGAAATAGGAGGTTTTCCTTTATTTAGTGGGTTCATTAGTATGTTCATGAGCTCTGCTCTGATTGGCTGGATTACAGTGTGGCACTATGATCACTGACCCAGAACCAATTTGCTGCATGTAATTGTAATAGTCCCTCTACAGCCTAGGCACAATGTAATCATAACTTTTTCAGCATTGTAACAAGTACATTGAAATAATCTTTCTTCTCGCGCAACAAATGACTTTCTGATGCTAGCCTTATGCGAGCTTTATAAAGAGTAGCTTGTAACTGTGTTATTTGTAATGAATTTGGAATTCTGCTTTAACTCTTTTTTTTTTATTATTATTATTGCATTGTCGACTAGATATTTGTTTCGTTAACCAAAGTAGGCTACTGGAAGTACAGAATCCTCTTGTCATTGTGAGTATCATAGACTTTGTAGTGTTGTTAACTACTCCCCTGCTAAGCTGGGGTACGTTGTTCCAAAAGCATAGTTGCTAGCAATATAATTCGCAACTTGCGTAGTTCGAACCATGCAACTGAACTGTTTCGTATGTGTTGCTAACGGGAGCTTTTGGGAAACGTTCCCCTGACTTGCCTCTTAAAAATGAACATCAACTATGCCGGTTGATAGTTTGGTTCCCTAGGAAGGGTATAAAAAGTGTCGACATCCCCATCACAGCCTCAAGTGGCACACTTATGCATACAGCCTGCCATTTTCATGGCTGTCCTCTGCTTCATTTTTCTCAGTGCCTGCAGAACTATTGAAGTCTGAATGCACATGTCCATTGAGCTTATTTGTGGGCTGGCATATATTAAGGTTGGGGGCATGGTTAAGATTAAGTAACAGTCTAGGAATTTGAAACAGCTCATTTCACTTCCTTATTTTACGCATTTAGGAATTATATTTGAAAGAGGGAACAGCAGTGTTTGAGATTCACGGTATGTCATTTCCATGTACCTCCATGTAACTCTCATTTTTCAACTATGCCGAGGTAAAATCAGATTTTCATTCTATGGCACATTTAAACAACTTCCATGAATGTTTGAGTCTGTTAATGTAATGTGTGATTATGCCGGTCACGCACTTCATTGCTACTACTGAAACAGTTTGGTCATCATAATCAGAAACTCTCAAAACCACCTGTCATATTTTACTGTTTTCTGCATATGAACTTTTAGAATATCATGACAAATATCATTACTGTGAAAATACTCTGACTCTCTCAGTACTCTGAAAATATTGTGATATTTTCAGGGCACATCGTCTAGCTGGTTAGCTACCTCAGAGTATTGACCATTTCTTCTGTAGCTAACAAAAAGAACTACTTTTTTTGTGACACAAAGGATAGTTATTTCCCAAAAGTGTTGTTGTGCCAAGATCATCATGTAGCACTTCCTTTATGACTAATAATCAGCCTTCCTCTGTAATCCTACTATTCAGAAATTTGTGTACAGGCGATGCTACTTTGCTCATTTGCCTGCAGCCTGTGAATGCGAGAGCATGCAGCCCGGAAGTAAGAATGTCTTTGAGGGTTTTGCCCCCAAAAATTATGATGTTACGTTGATGCGGTTGAATTGCATCCTTAGTAATTGATTCATCATGATGCATAAGAACATAAGAAATTTACAGGCCATTGAGCCCATCAAGCTCATTTGGGGAGAACTTAACTAATAGCTCAAAGTTGTTAAAATCTTATCTATCTCTGATTTAAAGGAACTCATGGTTTTTGCTTGCACTACATTCCATACTCTAACTACATGCTGTGTAAAGAAGTGTTTTCTCAGATTCAGTTTAAAATGTTCTCCCACTAATTTCCACCTATGGCCACGAGTTCTAGTATTTAAACTAATATTAAAGTAGCCATTTGGCTGAACAGCATCGAGACCTGTTAGAATCTTATATACCTGGATCATGTTCCCCCTTAATCTCCTTTGCTTGAGGCTGAACAGATTCAGCTCAGCTAACCTCTCCTCATAAGACATTCCTCTAAGACCAGGAAGCATTATTGCAGCCCTACATTGAACTTTTTCCAAGGAAGCAATGTCCTTTGTAAGGTATGGTGACCAAACCTGCACACAATATTCTAGGTGGGGTCTTACCAAGAAGTTGTATAATCTTTACACCCTTCTTGTGTGCGCATGTGTGTATGCATGTGTGTGTGTATGCACACGCTTATACTATATGTTTTAATTAAATGGATGAACCATTTTGCAAAGGCAGTTCCAAAACTTGCAAGCATAATGATGATTTCACTTTAACTGTGTGTACATGCACTTTACTAGATTAAGGTAAATAGCTGACCATTTAGTTAAATGCTAATTTACTATTTTACTAAGCAATGGTTTATAGCATAAATTAATCCCACTGAAAACTCACTGTGGTTTTTATTCAAACTTCATGCATAATGGGGGCTATCGACATTTATGGTATAACCAAAGTTCAGTACGTATAAAAATTTATTATGACCTTAGAAAATGTTATTTCCATGCATGAGAAAAATGTTATTGGGGGGATTGTGCTTTGTGTTCTCATTTTCTGCTTGATGCATATGTAACTGTCAGTGTGAGCTTGAAAAGAAATGGGATAATCTCCAGGAACAGCTATAATTTATTCAGCTGTCATAATCCAGATGTGCCTTTAGCCCTTAATTTTAATGAATACTGTTCTATGCATCCGTTTAAATGAAATCATTCAAAAACCTTTTATGAAAATGTAGAAAAAACTCATTTAATGGAACATTATGTGACACGTTTTTCGTAAATGCATGTTATTTGTAAATATGACTGACACTTGTAATACAGCAAGAGCAATTTTCATAACTTCCATGTTGTACATGAAATCGGTGAGTTAAGGATGAGTAAACTATTTCCTAATTGCATTCTGAAATATGCTCATATGTTTATCTGTGCTTCTGCGTATTGCCTTTGTAGACTTTGTATGAGAGCGTTAGCTCGGAAGTGATGTCACCAATTTAGCGATGAACATTCCTTATGTGAAGCTGACACGCATGGTTATCTGCATGTCAGAGAACCAGTCACTTTTTGCTCTGTACTGTTCTGGGGTGGCCTTTCTGTAAAGCTTTGTAACACTAAGCAGTTAGTTATCTAGTGCTTCAGATCGATCATTAATTGACATGCGTTTCCCAAAACCCTTCATAACTAAAGTAGTAGTTCGTAGATTTACTAGTGCTCCAACCCACTCGTTATTTTCTACTTTCTCTATGTTCTCGTTCTTTGTTTTGAATTTTTGCCTGTTGTCCCGTCACAGAGACACGGAGAAAATAGATGACAAAAACACATTGACATTCTTTTTTGGACAACGTAATAATGCTGATGATATAAGTTCTCAATACCACAATAAAAAAAACTAGAATGTCGACTATAAACTGGCACAAATGGGCTGATTGTTGTAACACCTGTATGCCATTTCAGTACATAACCGGGTCGCTTACTACTCAGAACTGACTTGAGAATGACCTTGAAAATCAAATTCAATTCATAAATTGGTTGCAAACGTGCTGCAGAATTGCAGCATAAGGAAGTAGGATTAAAACTGAATTGATTTCACATAAATTCATATACATAGTGTAAGTGCAGCTTTAACAATACAGTTTAATATTTCAATATGAATTACCCAGCATGTTAACATAAACGGCATACAGTGAATCTCATCCATGCCCCAACCATGCGATCACGATTATTCAAGGCAGCAAGAAGTACCCGTAGGCCATGCCCTCCTGATCAAGCACCTTCCTGAAAATCTGTGCATGTCACTGTTATTCACAGTGAATGCCACATTTGAATTGTCACCTATAGAATAAATAATTTAATTGTGATTCTGTGTACCATGGTGAAATAGCACTTCAAGCAGTCATAAAAGTAACCCTGTCACAGCCCTATCCATCTGACAGCCCCTGACAGGAAATGCAACTGCATGGAGAGTCCTCCCAAATGGTAACATAAACAGTTAAATATGCAAAATCAATACATGTATGCATATGGAGAAGCACTTAGATGGCTCATGTATACCAAATGCATATTGTTAGAATAGGCAAAAACAATTACACAATATTAATCATTCAGTTCAATTCAATTCTACTCACTAGTACAAATATAAGGTCAATATATACATCTATCATATTGGAAGTAAATCTGCTATGTAATTATGTTTTGCTAGACTAAATGACATTCGTGTGTTGTATGATTGCATTGAATTGAAATGAATTTAATTCTCCTAACTGTCATTCTAATTCAGTCTTACAGAATGTGGTCAAGTCAATTTAAAATCCATTTCATAAATTCTGAACAACCCTGATTAGTTACATAATGAGCTAACCAATCAAACTTGCTATGTGTTCAGTAACATCTTTTGGTGAAGGTGAATCACCCCTCACGACCAGCAATGGCAGAGAATTGTGCCCTCAACAGAAGACAGCATTTGAGACAAGGCCATCCAGGAACCCAAGTTGCTTTTCTGGTGATCACGAATTCCTTGGACCATTTCAGTAATGAACAATTCATAGTGAAATACAGTCTGGCCTGGGGAGAAATAATGAACCTCCTTGGTCTGGTGCTGGATAAATTGAAAAGAGGAACACACCAGAATTTGCCCCCAGTGCACTGTGCAGTTTCTGAGGTCTTGCAGACCTACAGATGCACATGTCCTCAACAAGGCTGCTATGTCCTGCATTTGTGCATGCA
This sequence comes from Hyperopisus bebe, assembly GCA_026777045.1. Taxonomy (NCBI): domain Eukaryota; kingdom Metazoa; phylum Chordata; class Actinopteri; order Osteoglossiformes; family Mormyridae; genus Hyperopisus; species Hyperopisus bebe. The sequence goes on from JAODJW010000117.1 coordinate 11,411,950, forward strand.
GTGATCAGATTTCTGTTGCCTCGTGCGCACAAATACATACAATGTCCAGCTGAAGGGGATATCTTGCATACCACTAAAACTGGTTTTCATGCAGTTGCGAGCATACCTGGCATTGTGTAGGTGCACTGGATGGAACCCTTAACCCTATTCATATTTGCACCCCCTTGAATCCCACCTGCCCATGTCAAAAAGGATTATGGGCACTAGGCCAACAGTCAAGGCCATTTTACAGGCATTGTCACCAAGTGGCCAGGGAGTACACATGATGCTTTTGTCTGGTCCAGATTTGGAGTTAGTCAGATGGCAAAGGATGGTATGTTTGCTGGTGGCTGGTTATTGGGAGACAGCAGGTTATCTGCATAGCGAATATCTGCTGATTCCAGTGTTGAATCCCCAAAGCGTGGCTGAGGAGAGGTATAACACCACACACAAAAGAACATGTACTGCTGAAGAGCATGCTTTGAGCATGAGGAAGATTCTGGTGCCTACACAAGTCCTTGGGAGCTCTGAGATTTCCCCCTGAATGCTGCTGTGCTGTTCTTCCTATGGGTACTATGCTGCATAACGTTGCAATGATTATTTTATTAAAATATACTTTAGACCATCACCTCAATAAGTTGTTTTAAGGCTTCTTTAATAATTGATATTTTCTGTTTGCTATTGCTACTTGCCGGCACGCAACATCACATTTTGAACCCAATTTTTTATTTTCAGCAAGTAGGTAAATTTATTTTGGTCTTAATTTTGGTTGCTTTGGTGTCTATTGATTTTCTACTTTTTTTTTACATCTACATATGTCTAGGGTGAAAATCATACAACATATTTCACCATTGAAATACGTGGGACTGGTTTTCATGTTATTGGCAGTGTGGGATTTTCTCACGCGGAGTCTGGGGAGGAGCTGACAAAGTACTACTTAACCTTTGTTCATTAATTCCACGGAATAACGAAGGTTTTTGGGAAACGCACGTAGACCTCACTCTTTCTTTACTTATGTCATTCTTTATCTCGTTCATTATTCACTAAGATCGATCGCTTTCGGGAAAGTCACCCCATATCAGTTTCCTTAATGTGCTTAATACTGCACTTCGGGACTAATGAATTGCATATTTGCATTTCCATGTGGCATTTGTCATGATACATATGTTGTGACTGACTACCATATATACATACTCATCTGCACCTGCATAATGACTCCTATGCATGCATGTCCTGCTGTGATTCCTCTCTGTATCATATATCTATCCAGAAAGCCCTCGCTGCTCTCGGAGTCCCTGTGATCTCATTTAGTGTCTGTGAACCAGGTGCAAAAAGGCAGCGTTTTAAATTGCTCTATAATGGTGTGAATTATTGTCCAGTCTGTCATGTTTAATCCCTGTTTATCTCCAAGTTGAGCTCCAAAATAGCCAATAACCTTAAGTGTAGCTTGCCATGTACCTGAGTCTGAAGGGGAATGGCTTGTGGAGTTGAAGCCTCACTTGAGCTCCCCAGCTCCTGTTTCACATTACTGAGGTAACGGATAGAAGCAGGTGACGCTCTAATGCTGGTCCCTTGGCACTTCCAGTAGCTTTTTGATGAATGGCTTATTTATACATGGAGGCTCTGGTTATAAATTAACCCTAAATCCAGCTATATCCGTTTGGTTGTGTTTGTTTTATTCCATCCTTAGGGTTCACACTTTTTTCCCTATTGTTAGTAGGGACCTGTAAATGTAAAAAGAAGTGGATTTGTCATTATGGATGATGGTTTATGAAACCTGTGGTTATGTTTTCTTGGAACAGTGAGGGAATTGCTTTGATTTATATAAAACGGTATCACTTGACTTGAAGTTGTCATCTATAATGCACTATAGATACCTTCATAATGCATTTTAATGGTGGGTATAAGAATTAATAAAGCATTACAACATCATCTGTTTACAGTCATAAGGCGTTTTAGAGTTAATTTAATACTTCATAAGCTCCAATGAAGCTCCTATCTATAATGTACTATACATACCTTCGTAATGCATTATAATGGTCAGTATTAAGAATTAAGGATACCTTATACTGCATTATGCAGGTATCTATGGTGCGGTATAGATGACAGCTTCATGAAGCATTCATAACGCATTATAAACATGGCTATAATATGGTACAAAAATATTTATAGATTCTTAGAGACATGGCATAGAATGTGTTACCGTTACTTATCTGTATCTGTTACCGAAAAAACTTAGAAGAATTGAGCAATTTGCCTAATATTTCATTATACCAAGGTTATGTCATCATGGTAGCCCTGTTTGTGCCCGCAGGTGGGACCGACAGATGATTTCAGTCCGTGAGGCTGAAGCCCTCCCAAAGCCCAGCTGCAGAGAGTGGAAGGACAAGTTCATTTGTGTTGAAGGTACTATTTCAGTCAAGTAACCGTGCTTAAGGAGATGTAGATTTTTTATCTATGTAAACGTACAGACATGATGACACATGCTGGGTTTTTAAGTCATCTCATTTGTTTCAGAGCCCTTTGACAGATCCAACACAGCACGAGCGGTTCACGAGAGGGTTCAGTTTGACGCCATTAAAGCAGTGTTCCTTAAGGTATTCTCCCTTCTCATTCTGGACAACACAGGCTTCTCTACTTCATCACCTGTTCATTTTGATATTAACCAAAAATACGATTGTGTTTTTTTGCATGCATAAAAAGAAACACATGAAATATACATTACTGTGCAAAAGTCTTAGGCCCAAGAAAATTTTATGACTTTGTGTGTAAAATTGTGATTTCATTAGTGTGTTAGGTTAGTCACTTCAGAACCTCTCCTCAATTCACCCCACTATTTGCAGTAATCATCCAGTGTGTCACAACTAGCATATTTTACTTGAATAATCAATGTGTCTTGAAGTTAATTCACTAATTAATTCACTGGTTAATTCAATGGTGGTGAAGTGTAACAAATACATGGAATGATTGGGAAGCCCCAGAGTTCTTTTAGCCATACAGCAAAATCATGTCTGTCTGTCTGTCTGTCTGTCTGTCTGTCTGTCTGTCTGTCTGTCTCACTGTCTGTCTCACTGTCTGTCTCACTGTCTGTCTCACTGTCTGTCTCACTCTCTCTCCATCTCTATCTCCCTATCTCTGTCTCTCTCACACATCCACTGTCAATATTATATCTCCGTCTCTCTCACTCAATCTGTGCATCTGTCGATCTGTCTACATATCTCTATCTCTCTATCTCTCTGCTTCTATCTCTCTCTCACACACACACACTGTCAATATTATCTTTCTCTGTCTTGATATCTGTCTCTTTCTTTGTCTATCTCTATCTCCAGCTATCTCTATCTCTATCTCACACTGTAAATATTATACTCCACTCAGCCACAGCATTTACACCACTGACCGGTGAAGTGAATAACATTGATCTTGTTGCAATAGCACCTGAGAAGGGTGCCATTATATATTATGGTGCTTTTCCATTGGCACACAGGAAGCAAGCCGTATGCAACTTGTACCATGAAGAGAGATTCGTTTTGGTTTTCCACTGCTGAAGGGTCCGCTTGGTAAAGGCGTGTCAGGTTTGGAGAGCAACAGTTACATGAAACCGAATAGATGCATATTTACTGTTCACACAGTGTACATCATGATTTACCGTGTTAGCATCAAATTCTAGCAGAAATAGAATTTATTTGCGTAAATTTACATTATCCATATCCAAATCCAATCCATTCAGCTATTCTATAGTGCTTCCTTAAGTAGGAGGTTGGAAATTTTCAAGTTCTGAATTATTGGCAATGTGTCAATATACATTGCTATGTGCAATACGACTATAATGAATAATATATATAGAATATGCCTGTTTTCCTTCAGATAATCCATGTGTACTGACGCAGATCACTGGTATCTCTGTGCATTTCAACCAGTCACATGGTGGCTATCTTGGTTTAGACATGCTTTCGGCCCTGCAGTTAAGTATGCTCTTGTCAGTGCAGGTATGGCTTGGGTACGGCTCAGATTTTTTTTTTTAGCAAAATATTCCTGAAAAAGTTAATGCTGGCTGTTATAGTAAGGTTTCACAACACAGTGTGCTGGACAAATAAGCCTGATTTACGGAGGGCTCAGTTTGCAGCTTACAGGATTTAAAGGATCTGCTGCTAACGTCTTGGTGCCAAATACCACAGGACACATTTAGTGGTCTTGTGGAGTCCATGCTTCAACCAGCCAGAGCTGGCAAAACTACACAATATAAGGGATGTGGTTTTAATGTTGTGGCTGATCGGTGTCATGTACAAAATACATGACCAAATACACCCTTACTACCTAGATAAGTAGCTTTAAACCTAACTTACTTTGGCAGCCTCAGACCTGTGCACAGTACTGTAAATCTTAATGCCAGTAATTTTTTTGTGCAAGACCAGGGGCCTCATTTATAAAGACTTGCGTAGAAACCATCCTTGATTTTATCTAAGAACTTTTCTGATTTGATC
>JAODJW010000117.1:11441398-11468172 GCA_026777045.1 Hyperopisus bebe
TCTTTTAGCTTTACCATTGCAATACACGGGATACTTTACAAGAAACAAGCGATTTATTCAAATATGGTCACATCCACTGGAGACAACACAATAGCAATACAGAATTGTTCAATGCAACTTTTTCTCTTATGAAATAAATTATTTTTTTGTGTGTATGCCATGTATAAAAGAAGTGAATGGAAGATGGTGCATGTAGCAAGTTTTTAAATATAGAAGTAATTATTAATGACCCAGTTTGTGCAAATGAGATTTCATAATAAGCACTGCATAGTGGACAGAAGAGCAATGGCTATAATCAGTTTAATTTCCTGCATATGACTTCAAAGAGAGGACCTTCCCTTTCTGTAAAAAGCATTATCCCCTTCCTCCTGGATGGACATGGCAGGAAATAAAGGTTTCGGTTTCAAACATTTTGTGTTGTCCTAAGGAATGCATTTAAACAGGCGTGTCATCCACGGCTTAAAATTCTGCATGGTTAGCAAATTACACCCCCTCTCTAGGAAGTAAGGTTTTCCATATGTTTACACATCCTTTTAGAAAATATCCCCTACTGGGGTCTTAGACCCATGGTTACACATTTAGCAACATTATTACGCTCCCAGCAGTGGTCCCATACCCATAAAGATTACTATGCAGTTAGAAGTATATTTATTGGGTAACGCAATAGAGGCTTATATGAATAATAAAGCAGAAACCTATGGGTGCCCAAGCTATATAACCTTATGCTTAAGCACATGTGCTAGACAGGAACATATTTGTTGGTTATTATATGTATTCTATGTAGTCTGAGATGCTTATTCTGTGGCCCATAAGTATTCAAGATATGGGAAAGAATACTCTACCATAAATAAAGTCAACAACTTCCTTTTATTGTAGGTAAATTGTACGTTTTAAATAATTCCACCCTCTGCACATTTTCTTGCACTTTTCTACCTTTGAATGCTTTTATGGTCAAGGAGCAGAGATCTTTTGGCTTCAGATTTTCTCTCATCTTGTACCCGGAACGGAACACACACAAAAGAGGTACAACATGTGTCAGATTATCAACTGTTGCGCTAATGGCTTCCATGTGGCGCTCATGCTGCATTCTCCCTGCCCCCACCAGAGGCAGCAGTGAGTTCCTTTAACCTTTGCCAGGCTAAGTGGAGCACAATGAATATTGCAGCAAATAAGTGTAATGATCGTACTGCTAATCTGCTAATGGTGTACAGGTGACAACCCAGCATCCCTGTTTCTTCAAGAAAATAATAAAACTAATTGTCTCACTTAGGTAGAAGAACAATACAAGTGCTCCAAAGCAGCTGGACACAGCTGTGTTTTCTCTGTGCATTAATGCAGCGAAATGATATAAAATATCTCAATGATCATTAGATAAACTAAGCATAAACCTGCTTGTTTAGAGTCTATAGAATATAAGCAGAATACATGTATTAATATCATATTTCTATCATATTATAACAGTGTGTTTTTTTGTTCAGACTTTTTCCTTTCTGGAGTATTTGACCTGATTCATATGTCCAATAGATGCTTTAAGTACCAGAAACATCTGCAGCTTTTAAATCAGAAAAATAAAGATATATTTTTGACATTATCCAAGTCCATATATTATCCAAGACTAGCTGTACATATAATTAGAAAAGCTATCAATTCATGTAACCTGAGGATCCAATATAAGCAGCCAGAAAACTAGACTGACTTGAGAAAGTATACTTAAATTGTAAGATCGTAGTAAATTGTGCAATAGTTATGGTAAGAGACTTCATTACTGATACCTGAGTAATATTTATCTCATCATTTGTATTTTAATGTATGATCCCCTCCTCCCTCACACCTCCAGGGCTGTGGGGCTTAAATCTGGCCCCCGCGTCTTGGAGTTTGGACGTCTGCCACTTGTTCGCATGGATTCCCTCTGGACACTCTGGTTTCCGCCTACATTTAAAAAGACATACTGTTCTGAATCAGTGTTCTAAGTTCCCACGTTCCTGTGTCAGCGCTCTGCGTAGGTGCAGGAGTGAGTGTCTGGCAATGGACAGGCATCCCATTACCCCCTCTGAAGGAACTGACCATAGCAGGGACATGTTTTTTGAAAGTAGGTAGATGGACAACTCTGCATACACCATTCATGTATATGAGTATTCCATACCTGAGTATGCTTCATATTTAAAAGGATTTCTATGGTAATAATTTTCAAAGAAATCCTAAATATTCAATTAAACATGCAATTGGAATTAATGGCACCTCATAGCGGGCTGCATGGTGGCGCAGTGGTTACTGCTGCTGCTTCACAGCAAGAATGTCCTTTTTGTGTGGAGTTTGCATGCTGTTCATGTGGGTTTCTGCTGGGGGCTCTGGTTTCCTCCCACAGTCCAAAAGTGTGTGTGGTAGGTTAATTGGTGATTCTAAGTTGGCCCTGTGAGTGTGTGTGCCCTGTGGTGTGTTGGCGCCTGCCCAGGGTTGGTTCCTGCCTGTGCCCATTGTTCCTGGGATAGGCTCCATGGCCCTGGTTGGGATTAAGCAGTTATGGTGATGGATGGTGCCTCATAATTAAACCCGATATTAATCTAATGATCTCCATAGAGCACTTGCAGTGTTTTAATATAGTCATGAAACAATTTTCAGTGTCATTGTCCTCGGAATTGATCTGCTATATTTATTTGTTCGATAAACTATTTCACTCACACATTCTTGTTCTGTTGTCAAGCTAAAAGGGTCACAATCCTCTGTTCTCTTCTATGTCTTCTATGAAATCTAAACCTCCAGACAAAATGCCCCCGACGTCTGATATTTTACGGCTACAGCCTTTCAAACCTCAGTTCCTATCTCGTGAATATTGCAGAGTTCTATTTTCTCCTTATAATGTGGATTCCAGACCTAGACCACATACCCCAGACATGGCTTAAAGTGGAGTATTGTGTAACATATACTTCAGCTAATCTTGATTTGCTTTACAACCCAAAAGACTGCTTCTCTCTTGACTGCATTGTGACGTCTCCTTCCATTTCATGCGCTGCTGATCTGTGCTTTTTCTTATGACATATTTTCAGTTTATTTACCATTTCATAAGAACTACAATACAGAAGAAAATGTCTGATAAGTAGAATGTATGCACCTCCCTATAATCCTATTTTCTGATTGGGGTTTGCGTTTTGCATCCGAATTCACTGAAAATGTCGACAAATGAGGCACGTGGAGGCCAGTCACTGAAAGCACAAGTCAAAAATTTGATAGTAACACTTTATTTGAGGGGGCACAATTACTTAGTGACATAGATAATACTGAAGTACAAATCATGAATTAATATTATAACTATATGAAATACATAAACCGTTCTCATTGCTTAATGATAAAAAACATATCAGTAAATGCATGAAGTACATGAACTGTTATGACCACTTGAACAAACATGGAATCAGTAATTTAACACTTATTTCACCATCTTTTAACCCTTTATGCTGCTGGTTTTCCCCTGGTATTTATGGTTATTTCCTATACAGAAACTTCAAGTCAATAATGCAAGGTACACAGACTTGTCTCTAGATAACCAGAGCTTTAAGGTTTTACTAGAGAGAAGCAGCTAACACAAGTCAAAAGTTTCTTATGCTACATTATTAAACATTCTTATGTACAAACCATAAAGTCATATTTGATACATTGGTAAATTGAAAGAGGGTGAGGATTGTTGAATGTTCCTGTTTTGAAGGCATGCAGCAAAATCAAGGTAGTGATACTTCCTAGCCTGTGACTGAGTGTATAAAGAATATATTTGTTACAATTTTTAATGTTTTTTCAAGGTGAAAAAGATGCGCCCATTTGTGTCTCAGTCTTTGTAGATTTCTTCTTAATGCTCAAAGTAGGATCAAATAACTCGCCTTTCAAACAATCTGCAACAAAGAATACCTTAGAAGCCATACAGACATTCTTGCGTAATTCTGGAATCCAAAGTAAACAGAACTGCTTCATTCTCAGACAAAGCAACTTTAATTTAAGCTACAGGAGAATAATCTTGCAGTTAGGGGTTGATGTAATATTTCCTGAATGATGTAGGCTGGGGATGTAGTACAGTGAAGTTGTGATTTTTTTTCTATACTTTTTAAATTTTTTACATACTGTAGAAGAGTATGACCTAATATCACAGAGAGGTATGGTTTATCATTTGCTTCAGTTCTTAATAGGTTACCCACCAAATCATCTCTAAGGCAGAGCATTGCTAGCAGACTTACTGGGAGAGCCCCAGTTTGTGCAGTCTGTACATATAATAACAGAGAGTGTGAATTTAAAAGTATAATTTCAGCCAGCCACATCCCTACAACAAGCCAGCCAATCCTTTCATGGTTCTTTACTATGTGACCAGTGAAACACCCCTATAATTAATCTGTTGTGCAAGACACAGGGGTAGCACTTGGAAACAAGAATAGTATATACAGTATATTAGCATCTTCCCATTTGTCCAGTGTATTGCTTAATTTTTACATAAAGCTGATTTTAAGCAAGTACTGTCTGATGCATACTTAGATATGGCAAAGTTGGAGAATAAAGCAAGAGATCTTGAAATTGATCATCTACGACTTATTGCAGTCTGCCCTGTATATTGCCAGCACATCATTGAGTACTCTGAAAAGCAGCATTAAGTAAGTCTAAGGGTTCAGATGAGCTCATTGACCACATTAAAACATGACCCAGCACAAGGTTCAACCAGCATAGCTTTTTAGCTTCCGTAAGTTTCCAGGGAACTGAGATCATGTGGTTTATAGAAACTACCCGTCACCGTGCCTTCCTCTCTTCCAGTTAAAGAGGTCAGCACTAAAGCAGCTGTTCAGGTTTTTAAAAGAAAACAGTTATACATTTTAAATAAAACTGCCTACTGTTAGAGTCAGCACCCCTCTGACCCTGTCCTATGCGTCCTGTTCCCTTTTAGCCAGCAGGTGTCGCTGGTCATCCCGCTTCCCTCTCCTTGTCTTGTAGCCCTTTAGCCATGGTGTGTTTCCCTGTCCCCCAAGCCGCCGTGTAGCTTAACAGGTTGCTTATGTGCCCTCTGGCCATGGGTTTGAGGTTGGCTGAAGACCAGCCTCAACTATCATTCAATGTTTATTGGTTTTCTTTTTCCCTAGTGTTTGTTATTATTTATCTTTGTTTCCCTGTTGAAGGTTTACCCTGCTCGTACCCTGTTTAATTCTCTTCTGTCTGCTTATGTTCTTAGTCTTTTTTAGTATTAGATAAATCATAGCTGAATGTGTTTAAAAGTACAGGAATATACCTATATTTTATAAAGGCATATGGCTTAAATTTTTGAGTTTGTTTTTTCGTGTCCTATGTAATGAAAATAAAGTGCAATTTCATTTATGTATATAAATTGTAGTGCTGCAACGGGGCATGGTGCAGACAGGAAGGAGTGACAATCCACAGAACACAGAACACCTCCAAGCAACAAGGGGATTGTTAACAGAAACCGAACCCCACAAGGGCGGAGGGGATGAGTACTAACTAAAGTAATGACATGAATACAGAATGCTGCTCAAGTTAGCTAATCGTATTCCTCAGATTGGATTGAACTGGCTGGATGCTGGTCCAGACATTCATCGTATTAGTGAGATAACATTGAAGATAAAGACATTCCATTATAAACACGTATGTTTGAATGATATAGTGGACTCCGGTCACATACCTTGACTTTGTTGTCCTTAAGCCACTTTGTCACTAATTTGGAGGTATGCTTGGTCATTGTCCATTTCTTAGACCCATTTGCACCCAAACTTCAACTTCCTGGCTGATGTCTTCAGATGTTGCTTCAATACATCCACATAATTTTCTTTTCTCATGATGCCATCTATTCTGTGAAGTGCACCAGTCCCTTCTGCAGCAAAGCAGTCCCACACCATTATACTGCCACCCCCATACTTCACAGTTGGGATGGTGTTCTGAGGCTTCAAAGCTTCCCCCTTTTTCCTTCAAATATACCGTTTATCATTATGGCCAAACAGTTCAATTTTTGTTTCGTCAGACCACAGGACATGTCTCCAGAAATTAAGAGTTTTGTCCCCATGCGCAATTGCAAACTGTAGTCTGGCTTTTTTATGGTGGTTTTGAAGTAATGGCTTCTCCTCCCAGGGTAAACTTTCAGCTCATGTCAGTACAGGACTCGTTTTACGGTGAATAATGACACTGTCTTACCAGTTTCAGCCAGCATCTTCACAAGGTCTTTTGCTGTTGTCCTGGGGTTGATTCACACATTTCACACCAAAAAACATTCCTCTCTGGGACTCAGAATCTGTCTCCTTCCTGAGCGGTATGACGGTTGTACATTCCCATGTTTTTTATACTTGCATATTATTGTCTGAACAGATGAACGTAGGACCTTCAGGCATCTGGAAATTGCACCTAAGGATGAGCCACGCTTGTGGAGGTCCATAATTCTTTTCCTGATGTCTTGGTTGATTTTTCTTGATTTTCCCATGATGTCAAAGAAAGAGACTCTGTGTTTGAGGTGTTCCACCAATTAACTCAAATGGAATTAATTAAAATCAGAAGCTTCTTAAGCTCAGAACGGAATCATCTGGAGTTTTCTTTTTGTTTAAAGACACAATAAACTTAGTGTATACTTCTGACCTTGATGAAAGTGATAAAAAAATACATAAAAATTCTCTCTTTATTCTGACATTTAACAAATGCAAAAAGTATGTTAATATTTATCGATCTAAAACAGAACAAGTTTACTCTGATTTAATGTTTGAAAGTAAAGACAAAAAAAAATTTCGCGTTTTTTTCTGAAGTGTATATAAATATCTGATTTCAACTGTATGTAGAATTATCATGGAACTGTATCATTCAACAGAAGAATGTATAGTAACTACAGTTTTTCTGATGTGAAAACATGTTAGCATGCTGGATAAAACCTTGTGTGTTTCCTGTCACATCCCTGTGGCATCATGATGTAAAGCTTGTGTTGGACACATTATAAGGGTGCGAGATTAAGCATGGTGGTGTGCCCCTAATATGTGTGGGATGGCAGAATGGTGTTGCTCTGCCCGAGCTTGGAGTTGGTATCCTATCATTGCTTTATTATGTTCACCTCATGTTCAGGTATTCTGGTTTCCACTTGTACTCCACAAAAATGCAGTTAGGCGAACGTGCATTTATAAATTGCAGAAAGTTCAGGCATAGAAAGAACAAATCCAGGCCAAGATTTTGTTTCAATCAACCAGTTGAGTATAAAGAGTCACAGTCACAGAGTACTCAATTGGTTGGTTGATATAAAATCTTGGTCTGGATTTCAGAACTTTCCACCGCTGATAAATTGTTCCTAGTGCGAGTTCCCTGTGGTGGACTGGCATCTATATCTGCTTTGTGATCTGTTTGGTCTGGGCTGCAGGCCCCTCCAACTCCCATGACCTTGTATTGGATAAAAAAATGATTAATAAGTGCGTATGTTGCTCTGTGCCCGTGATTGGAAGGTTGCTGGTTCAAATCCTATGGTCAACTGAGTGATTTTACCATTGGGCCCTTGAGCAAGACCCTTAACTCTAATTGCTCCAGGGACCAGCTGACTCTGCTTTCTCAATTGCACATTGATTTTGATAGAAGCACTGGCTAAATAAATAGGTATAAATGTACCTTAAAAGTTTAAGTTTGCACCTAACATGGCAGCGGGCAGTGAGCTTCACCTGGAACCAAATGAGCGGCTGCTCCTGGCCAATATGGACGCTTAGTCTGTTTAAACAAATAAAACAAAATGCTTGAAACCATCAGAAATACCCCATAAGTGCTTGAGACCTTCCCAGATGTGCACATTTTCCATTAGGTATTTTTAGGTTTTTTTATATAAAAGTAACAAATTTAAATAGACATATTTAATCAATCTGGGGAAGCAATTCAAGCTGTCATCGTTACAAACTCAATTAGGTCTTTGATTCCTGGCACATGCAATGAAGAATGAGGTATTTTTAGAGTTAGTTTCTTTCACTTTTTCTTAAAAATATATATTTAATACAAGGAATATGAATAACCCCATCTTACATATATATATGCATACAGAAAGTAAAAAGGTTAAATATGTTACGATACCTACAGTAATACAATGCCTAATATACATCCATAATAATGTAAATGGATTCATGTATATATCCATGTTTATATTTGGACGGAGATTCCGTCATAAAACTAGTGGGAATGGAAATGACTTCATCAGCTTACCGTTCATAGTAGCTAAGTCTAACAGTAAAGGCCTATGTTCAGAAACTGTACAGGAGTGTTCTACTGACATTCTTATTTGTCTAGTGTCTAATATATCCGAACTGTTAAGAACAGGCAGATAAAATGTTGGCATTGACAGAAAAAGAATACAAACAGTTAATGTATTGTTAATGTGTTGTATTTTTAACAATTCTTATAAATGTTAAATACTGCAGCTGCACCCCCGCAATCTTCATGGAGTTAAAACACCACAGCATCCATCTTCCAAAGCCTTATCCTGGTTAGAGTTAGGGTAAGGTTAGGGTTAGGTTTATGATTAGGGTTAGGGCAGGGTTACCGAGGACACGGTACCTCTCGCAGCACACATAACAAGCATATTAAAAGATCCCCGTTAGTCTAACCTCCTATCTTTGGGCTACAGAGGGACACAGAAGGTGGGGTTGAAATCCTGGCTCTGGAGGTTTGGGTAGTTGAGTTGTCTTCTGTGCCAGCCCATATGTTGGATTATATGTAACTTACTGCAATCAGTTGATCAGATGGTTGCAATCAAAAGACAGTTTTCATACAGAACTGCCAAGATGACTGGTCCCATTTAATTAAACAACTGACTGATTATGATCTGGAATTAAGATCGATTGTTGTTTGCTTTATAACTCCAATACTAAAATACTGAAAATGTTACTTAAAAAGCATAATTTTATTCCCATCAAAATAAAACTATTAAAGGTAATTATAATGTTTGCCAGATGTCACTGGATTATATGCAGCAAGCAGAAGTCTTTCAAAATATATACTTTTTTTGCAATCCGCCATAAGTAATGGTCACTTGACAAGACAACAGTGATAGATCGCTTTATCGATCAAAATAACAATGAAAGAAAATTAAAAGAGAATTAGTCATTATTTTAAATTCAGACCATTAATCAATTAATCACTGGACACATATGGAATATTTATTTCTATTATGTAACTAAAGTATCTTTTCAGAGAAATTCCAAGAAATGTCCCATGAGCAACCCTTGCATAGTACATATCTAGATTATCACTTGGTTCTAAAAAATGGGAAAACAAAACTTATTTGTTTTACTTTATAAGAGAGTTTCATATTCTCCGTGTTTTAACTGTGCAATGTTTACATTATAAACCTATAAACATCTGTCAGTGCTTATAAAGTTTAAATAAGATTTTTTCATATACAAAAATATTAAAAATAGGTTGCATTTTATCACAGATATAGAGGGTTATTAATTATACCTTGATTAATATTTAATTTGAAGATTGAAATGGCTGTGATGTTGCTATGATGTTATTTACCTTGTCTGTGAGTAGGTAACGTTTTGGACCGCTCAGAAAGTATTTCCTAGGTGAATGCATGTACACTATTTAATAGGACATTATAAGGGAATAGTATAAAATAGTATATTATTCTCCTTCTTAAATAAAGGCTGCATCCTTTTTTGCAAATAGGTGTTTCCATGATAAGCCTACATCCATTTAGTGCATTTCTTACATAAAGAAAACAGGGTGCAGTTCCTGGGGTTTTGTGTAATTAAAGAGATTTCTGAGGAACAGGCCTCCATTAGTTGCCATGACACAAAAACAAACTGCTGCATAAAACAATCATGTAAACTTCGAGATTAAACAAGTCGACTTTAAGTACAGAATTTTGTTCCCTTTGAGGAGCAAATTGTCTAAATTAAGCCATTAGTATTCATATTAATTTGAAATAGCTTTAATAGCTCCATAATACCAGAAAGAAATGTAATTAAAAGGTAAAATGTAATCATTTCTACAGACAGTTAATTTTTGCCCCAAATATCACAACATTTATTTCATGTTGACTTAAGCCCCGCTCCTGACTATTATAGACTCAACACAAAAAATTCCAAGCATGATATATAAATATATAATAAGGGTCATAATCAAGTACTCAGTGTACTACCTGAACAGCTATTTTTTTAAAATGAGCAAAAAAAGAGGATAACATTTCAAACTGTGAAATGCCAGTAGAGGGGATCTAATGGACTCTGGTAAAATCAGCCCCCTCTCAGCGTGAGCCCATCTGAAAAAGGCATCATCCCCTCCATCAGCCACTACTCTGCTTCTCTTTCAAGGAAGTGCCCTGCCTCTCCGCCAGCTGGCCGGGGAGATACCTCACCCCGTAACTATGTCAGTGTGGCCTCTCTCCTTTTATAAGGCAGCCAGACGCCCAGTTCCTTTCATTCACAGCCTCCGTGCTTCTAAGGAGCACTGCTACTGGGTGATATTGGAAATCAGCGGACACTGAAAAGTATGGGTTCGTTTGTGGGGCCATTCCTCCTCTCACAGGTGCTGTTACAGCTGGTCAGCAGAGCACATGCTCAAAGTACAGGTCAGTATATTTATTTTTTCATATACCTTAAGAACTGCAGTGAGCACCACACATATACTTTAAGTAACCTCCCTCTTCAATACATTGACATTGTCTCAAACTCAATAGCATTATCTGTTGATCACAATAACAATTTCAAATTTAATCCTTGTCTGAATTGGTTGTAAATATGACATTTGAACTGTGTATCAGCAATAGCGGCATGTTGATACAATGGCTGGTTATAAAAAAAGCATGTTTATAGTATTTTGTTGACTGCCATGATAGATGCATTATGTCGAAATCGGCATGAAAAACTATTATTATGTCAACACTTGGAAACGATATGTTGATTTCATCATAAACATGTCAGTACAGCAACTACATCATACTGATACATAATTAAGCACAGGAAACAAATTTTAATAAATGTTGTATTACATCACCATCTCTGGAGGAGCTGCAGCACTCTTCCTTCACACAGAACATAATGTTACATGTTGTAAAGATCAGCCAGACATGCTCAGTGACTTCAGTACCCCCCTGGGCAGTTTCGGTCACCTGTCTTTGATTTAGCCGACCGCTCTTGAGAAATCTCCCACTCAGCAACAAGCTTCGGTGACTGGAATGTTCAGATCTGGACACTCAAAACAGTGGGTAGTGGGATCTTCTGCTGTTTATCTCTATGTGTTTGCCTGCCGTTTACATGTTTGTTCTGTGGGGATCCTGCTGCAGTTCACAGAAAGGCAGTTGGCCTTATAAACTGTCTGTAGAGTGCGACTGATTATACCCTGTGATGGGATTGGCGTCCTGTTTCCTTTTACGCGCCTTATGCCATATGCTGTGTGGGATAGGGTCATAGCCCATCTTGTGATCCTGTGCTGGAAAAGTGGTTCAAGATGGAGTGCATTCCTTAATATTTGGAAATGTACAAAGTAGAGTGCATTGTTTATTTTCCATGGATATTTATACATTTTATTATCTTTTGATATTCATTTATCTCTTATTTTACCTCTTATCTTACCTAAACAGACTTGCTCAACTCACTGAGCCTTAGGTAGACACATCTCCTATACATTTTTAAAGATACTCATTTAATCCTATGTTGTAACAAAGTTATATGTAAAAGCAGCATTAGAGCTGTTTGTGCAATTGTGTCAGAATTTCTAAATTATAAATGTAGCATTATGAACATTATTCCATCCATCCATCCATCTTCCAGCCTCATGATCAGGGTCCTGGCTAATTAACCAACAAAAATTTCCATTGGCCTTGGTCACATGAAAATAAAGCATTCTATTCTATTCTATTCTATTCTAAAGAAAGATATTTTGTTGCCTATTGGACAAAGTAAGCTATTACAGCATTTGGAAAAATTTTGTTCTTACATACTTAACAGGTAATTTCAAATGTGTTTGCATATTACACATCAGTAGGTGTTATTCAGAACAAAAATTGTCAAATGAATGGACCCACCAATTTGTTAGGAGATGGAAAGAGGCAATTATCAAGTAGTGAGCCAGGTTGATGTTGAACCAAGCATAACCCATTCCTGTCAGAGGGAGATGATTAAACAAAACTTTGGTTAATGACAAGGAAATATTTATTTACCCATTTTATGGAGGCTTTGTTCCTTGGCCAAGTCATGCTTGCTCAAAGATTTGTCTATCTGTTGGCAAACGTCTTTCTGCATGACCTTAAGATAAGAACTATTGGCAGTTTAAGACATTAAACATATATTTTAGTGTTCATTGGGGTGCAGTAGCTGCAGAAACAGCAAGCCTATGCCTTACTTCCGTGTCATTTCAAGCATGCTGGAATAATCATTGTCTCTAAGTGCAGTGCTGAAAGATTAGTGAGTTTATTGCAAGTAAAACGTGTCTGAAAGATCAGATTCTAGGTTCTTGTTAGAGAACAGAACATTCCTGTAGCATTTGTTGCCAATTTGGTCTAATTACCTCACTGATCTGTGTACAGCAGTCATCTGTTCATACCTGACTACTCATTTGCAATGATCTCTTATTCACTGTAATTCCAATTTATTCATTTTGTTATGCTCTTAATTGCTAATAGTTTTGGTTGTAACAATGCTGCTTAGTGATTTCTAGATGAAGTAAGCAGTATTTGATTTTATTAGCACAAAACATAAAAAATATGTCTCTGTGTGTTTTTAGAAAATCATGCTTGAAAGTATTAAAATAGAGCAAATTTTAATGAGTCATTAATATGACCAGAACCATGCATTTTACTATATATAATATTTAAATTTAAGCTTAAATACGAACAAGCTATATTAAGTAGTGACACATACATGGGGTAAACAGGACAGTTAGAATAAGCTCTTTTAGCTATTGAAAAGTTAGACATCTTTGTTTTTTCTTTAGAAAAGGGAAAATCTGTACAATGTATATTTTAGAGTGTTTTTAGGAAAATGTAGACAGCAGATTTATGCATTCATAAAGAGTCTTCTTTGTGCTAAAGTTGTTTCCAAATATAATACAGCTTCTAACTTCTGTTGTTTGCTTTGTTTACTATGCAGTCTACAATCTTCTCGCATCACCGGAGTGCTTACCAGACCTCCTGCAGGAAGGGCTTGCAGCCCAGTCTGTGAATGAAGTTTTTATTCTCACCTCATTCAGCCTCCAGCCCAAGACAGGCTCCACAGTATTTAGCCTTTATAATCCAAGAGACAACAGCAAATTTTTTGAGTTCACAGTTCAAGGGAAGCTGAACAGAGGTATGACTCATTTATTGTGATTAAAAATAAGAAAATAAATGTTCATCCAAAGATTATACATATCTGCCAAGGCCATATAATATAATCATTTTTGCAAGCACATTTAACCATAAAACGTTACTCTTGAAGCTTGAATGGATTTGACTAATGAAATATTTTATCTCACACTCACAAATAACTCAAGCATGGGAAAAAAAATAAATTAAATTTAAAAACTGACAAACTGTCACCTTTGTCTAGACATACATTTGTAGTTAAATAGCTACCAGGTGGTTTGTGAGTGGCCTGCGGTTCCAGCCAGGGCTCTAATTAAAGGGAAATGCTTGTTTTCCGGTGACAGCGACCCTGCGCTACCTAAGGAGTGACAGCAGAACAAGCACCGTCACGTTCAACAATGTGAAGCTTGCTGACAGCCAGCGGCACGCGGTGATGTTCCACCTGAAAGGCCTGAGGCGGGAGCCCAGCAGCGTGGAACTTTACGTGGACTGCAGGCTCATTGAGACGGTTAAGGACATGCCGGCAGCCTTCAGGGGGCTGCCCCCTGGACCCAACATGGTGGAGCTTAAGACCATGCAGCAGAGGACACAGGTCAGGCTTACTGTTGCTGTGACATCATCATTCAGTGCAATGTTAGCGGCATATATAGCTCCTTTACAGAGGGTCTAAAATACTCGACAACAAGGAATGTAATAAATTCTACTTTTTCTGTTACTTCTTCCTTGTCTTAATTGCCATAAATAGTGAAATTTATATAGCTCTGGAAAAAAATGAGACCACAGCAACATTTTTTGTTTCACTCATTTCTCAATTTATGGGTCTGTGTCTGTGAATAAAATATGTATATATTTTTGTACCTGCAGTCTGGTTCTTCTCTGTTTCTCATTAATGAAGGGCTTCTTCCATGCTTTATGAGTCTTTAAGGGCTTCTAAGAGTCCTAGCAGTCATAACTGTCCTTGCAGAGCACTTCACCTCCACTTAATGTTTCCCATTCCTGTTGCAGGTCACTTAATGTCATCCTCTGATTCATGAGAAACTGTTGGATAAGTTAACAGTCATCTCTGGCATTAGAAAGTCGCTTCAGCCCTTTACCTGGCTGGTTTCTGGTCATTCCCAGTGTCTCCTGCTTCACTTTATTCTTGCGTACCGCTATCTTAGAAATTTTGAACATGGAAGCAATCTGCTGCTCAGTGTAGCCTTCTGCCAGCAGAACCACAATTAAACCAGCATTTAAAAATGCGGGTTTATTTAAAAATATAGTGGTCTCTTCATTCTTCTCCAGAGATGTATATGTATATTATTCATATAAAGTGGAACTTATGGTTTTAATTGTATGACAGGTTGTTTATTGTATATGAATAAGCCCAGATGCCAAATAAGTATAATGAATTATTCATTCATTTGTCTTGTAGGGCTAATTTAAAGTCTGTGTTCCATGCCTCCTACCCAAAATGCACTTTTTTGTTGGCAGGATGGAATAGAGGAACTGAAGCTGGTAATGGGTGATTCATTAGAAAATGTTGCTTCTCTCCAAGGCTGCTATCTACATCAGAGTGATTCAGTCCAGGCCTTGGGTAAGTGTTGGTGAAATCTGACACCCTCCAATACTGTTTTTATGCAGCTTATGATGAAGTGATATTATTTTAAATTAAGTCTGGCGTAATTTGGCCTTGGTTTTAAGGATTTTCATAATCCTAGAACTACCAAATATGTGTTAAGAAACATTATCTGGTGATATTTATCTTCCTGATCTTATAGGAATTCATTCAGTAACCTAGTCATCATTAACTAAATCGTATTTCCAGAAAAATATCATTATTATACCTTTTACCTTAGTTTATGGATTTAAGCTGGTAGGTAATGGCATCATGGCACTGTGCTGGGTAGGTGGAATGGATCATAGATGGACTGATGTAGATAACGAGGTTTGTCCACCCAGGTATTAATACCAAGCAGCTGTCAAACCAAATGCTTGAGCTCAGCAAAGTGATCTCAGAGCTGAAAGAAGTCCTTATCCAGCAGGTACCCTCCTCAACTTACTATTGCTTTTCTTTACAATGCAAGCTATCATTATCCATTGATTTTGTTTCGGTTTATCCTTAGGTTAAGGAAACCTCTTTCCTCAGAAACACCATCTCGGAATGCCAAGCCTGCGGTGAGTTAAACGTCAGGCTGCCGACTTTAGTTATTGTTAGTCACCTGTTAGGGTGCAGCATGGCACAGGAAGGGACAAAAGGGGGGCTGTTAACAAAAACAGACTGGGAAAGACACAAAATAAAAGGACTGTGAGAGGTGGGAACAAAGTGGGAGAGATCAGAATTTAACAAAGTGACACCAGAGCAAATACACTGAGGAAATGAGCAACACGGGGAACAGGACTGAACACCTGAAGAGGGAGACAAATACACAGTAACTAACCACAATGACGGACTAGGGACATGAACAAAGGCAGGAGCTTAAATACACAGGTAACCAGGACTAGCAATGGCAAGTGTGAATCTTCAAAAATATTAACCAATCAACAAGGCTATAGAACAAGACACAAGTGAATTAACTTACAATTAACAAAGAGCAGGAACCAGGGACCCTAAGAAACACTTAGGTGAAACAGCATTAGGGAAGACCAGAATCAAACAGGACACAAGCAGGGCAAACTGAAACAGGTAAGCAAAGATAACTTATCTGACAGTGCCTTATAAATCAGAGGATGACCTCAAGTGACCTTTAAAAGGAATGGGAAACAGTAAGTGTTGTGAAGTGTGCTGCTTGGACAGTTAGTATCAGGTTCCTAGAAGCAGGACTGAAGTCCCATACAGGAAAGAAGAAGCCCTTCATTAATGAGAAACAGAGAAGAACCAGGCTGCAGTTTCCTAAAAAATATATATTATTCAGACACGCACCCATATATTGAGAAATGAGTGAGAAAAAAAACTTTGCTGTGTTCCAGAGCTGGATATATGTTAGACAGTGTTTTATGCTTTATTTAATTAAATTTGAAATGTCCAGACTAGAAATGACTCGTTCAGTGCCATCTGGGTCCATCTGAAGGTCTTGGTGGCAACGAAGTGGAGAAGCCAAAGTGCAGCCCTGACACGTGTTTCCGAGGCAGTGCGTGCTTCGAGACGGAGAGTGGGGTAGAGTGTGGCCCGTGTCCTGATGGATACACCGGAGACGGATTCAGTTGTGATGATGTCGATGAGGTAATGTCTCACAGATTACAGGGTGATATTTCTTAGCTGGACTTTTGGCCCATTCACAATATATGTAGGCGGTGTTTAAAGGGGGCTACTCAATATTAAACTCATATATGAGTACATGCTCTTTTGGTTTGCTTGGTATGATTGTATATAAATATATACACACATATATACACACGCAGGACATTGTGGAGTGTAGCATAGACTGTAGCATAGGCTGTGGCATAGACTGTGGCTGGACTTGGCTCCATGAAGAGCCCCAAGAACTTTACACATGGGTCAGCACTTTGGTTAGACATCCGTATTTAAACTGCTTTTAAAAAAAATCTTTTAACATCTCTTCCTGTTCTCGCAGAGGACCACACAAAAAAGCATTCTAAGATGTTTGCATTTCAGCGATTACTCTCAAGTGTCTTTAGAGAAACAATAAAATGGACTCGGAATGCTGAACCTTTATTATCAAACTCATAAACAGCAATGAAAGTACACAGTTACGAGCAAGTCAATTCTAAACATTTTAGAAAAGGTTAAAATGCTTTTTTCGGTTTCCGTGTTTCTTTTTCCCCATGCCGGTGAGGTTATGTGCGGTTGCCATGTGTTTTCAGTGTCAGTTTAAGCCCTGCTTCCCTGGAGTTCGCTGTGTCAACACAGCCCCTGGCTTTAAGTGTGAAGCCTGTCCCCATGGCTACAGCGGCCAGGCGGTCGAGGGAGTCGGCATCGCCTTCGCACAAGCGCACAAGCAGGTGAGATTTCCTCTATAATAACTTAGAAACTATTAATAACATGGATTCTGTATGAAATTCTTTAGGAATAATATTTGAAGAAGAACGAAATCACGTTTTCTTTTTAAACTTTAATCATGGATGTTTTTGGCCACAGCCACACCTTACAAATACGTGAACTGCATGCAGCACAGCACCATCTTACCAGGCTCCCTCAGTGCCAACTACCCCCAGGCTCTGGGTCTTGCCGTTTCCCCCAATCATCACTCATTCCATCAATCACTCTGCCCCCTAGGGGAACCCCCAAGAACAGCAACATCAACAAACACTATTTTCAATAAAAATATAGGCCCTTCCCAAGACCAGTTACAAAATATTATTTTATTTTTATTAAAAATAAGACTTTCCGATGTTTGAAAGTCTAAAAATAGTAATCAATGCCGTGTGTGTATGGTTATGAATTTTTTTATTTGAAAATTTGATTGATTTCTTGGGGTGATTCATAATTTTGAGATCTGATTTACATTTGCTGAGTGTTTATAATGTGACCCGTAGGTGTGCAGTGATATTGACGAGTGCAAGATGCTAAACAATGGAGGCTGCACAGCTAACTCTCTGTGCCATAACTCTGTGGTAAGGATACATTGGGGAAGAGGGGGTGGCGTTACAGATAATCCAAAACGTGCTAGTCTATTCACATTTGTGTATGAGCTCTGGTAATAATGATTACTGCAGAGAAGGTATCTTAAAATGGGTAACTGCAAACTGTGAAATAAATATAAATTTGTACACTGAATCAATTGCAAGCATTATGGTAAATGATTTAATTATTCAGTCCCAAACCTGCTAAGCATCTATTAATGAAATTATGATCATTTTCAATGGAGTACGCTAATCTTTTATTGGCTACTGGATTGTAGAACAGTACAGAGAAAAGCAGCTGCTCTATATTAGGGACTGACGTGCTTAAAGGCTCTCACAGCACTATTTGCTCCCCAGGGTTCGTACCACTGCGGGACCTGCAAAGCCGGCTACACAGGGGATCAGGCTACGGGCTGCAAGCCTGAGAGGGGCTGTGGAAACAGCTTGCGGAACCCTTGTGATGCCAATGCCCAGTGTGTGGAGGAGAGGGATGGCACCATCAGCTGCATGGTAAGCCTTACTCTGCCCAGGTTAACGTGCTGAAGGAGGCCCAGGGGCCAGATTCAAGTTTTTTTTTTGGTTTTGCCTATTGTGCTTCAGAAGTTAGATCAAAAAGATTAAATTCTATTCCAGAGATTCTAGAATTCTGGCTCATTTGCATTGCTTGTTTGAAGCTGGGTAACTGGCTTTTCAGTTTTAGAGGTTAGATATTGTTTAAACTGTATAATTAGGTATAAATCAGAGATGCTTCGGATTCAGTTATCTTGCTTGCGGAATTAATCAGCAATGAATTAATTACTTGGCCATCAGAGGTGGATATTTAAACCAAGCGGTTGAGCATTGAGTAATGGTGACTTTTTATAGTGGGTTCTGAACCTGAACTACCCACCTATGTTTACCACTTACTACAGGTGTATTCCAAAATGTACCATAATTCTCCAAGTTAGTTATATTTTGACTGGCAACTATGCCACAGCACACGTTGCAATATAATTAACATGCGGGATTACTTTTTTTTTTTTTTTCTTCAATTTTACCGATAGAAGTGAATCTAAAATAATAATGTCCAAACGATTAGAGACGATTTTGCTTCAGAAATACCCCTTAATAAAATGTGTGTGACCCTTCGCTGCTCCTCAGTGTGGGATTGGCTGGGCTGGAAATGGCTACCTCTGTGGCAAAGACACCGACATTGATGGCTATCCTGATGAGAAGCTCAGGTGCAAGGACCAGAACTGCAAGAAGGTAACAGGCACCCGCTGCATATGAGCCGATTCTGCACATTACAGTTTGCAGGAGATTTGCACTCTGATTTATCACTTCTTTTTAGGATAATTGCATCTATGTCCCCAACTCTGGACAAGAGGATGCGGACAAAGATGGAATGGGGGATGCGTGTGATGGGGATGCGGATGGGGATGGTATTCCGAATGACCAGGTACGGCCGATCTCCTTCACAAGACATGCAGGTCCCTTCTCAGCTCACTGAGCCAGCACTGCACTACACCTCTTCCAGGATAACTGCTGGCTGAAGCCCAACATCGATCAGAGGAACAGTGATAAGGATAACCATGGCGACGCCTGTGACAACTGCCGCATGATAGAGAACCCAGACCAGAGGGACACAGACAACGACGGGAAGGGAGATGCCTGTGACGATGACATGGATAATGACGGTCAGACAGTGCTGCCCATCACTTCTCTCTGAAAAAGCCTCCTGTGCTGTTGTTAATGGCATGTAGATGGTTTCAATGAAAAGCAGGGCTCTGATTGGCCAGTGCACGTACTGTACAGTGTACTGTCCTGGTCCCTTGATGCAAAGCTGGCAATCCTAATGGAATTCACCTACACTTTGACTGAACTGCAAGCGCACTGTATCTACTACAGAACTATAAAACAGATGCTGTATCTGAAAGTCTTTTAGGGCACCTTGATTAGACTCTAAACACTCGTAAAAGCCACTATTCCATTGCATAGTTTATACAACAGGGCAGACAAGACAGACGTCTTGGTTGGAAACATTAAACTGTAAAAAAACATGTATTCTTTGGGACTGACTAATGATGTGAAATTTACTTAAACTCACAAACAGTCTGATTTCTTTTTAACGAATTGACTTTTGTTTTCAGAAAGAAGTTCACATGACAGAATGACAAATTTATTTACACACCACAAGATCTATCAGGCTCCAAATGATTTGCCTCTGAAAGTTTAGCATTTAAGTCAGTTAAAGGAACATTTTATATTGTAGAATAAACCTAAATTAAAATTTCAGACTTTAGAAAATATTTATCTGATTTTCTTTTACACCCCAAAATCTACAGTACATGTTATGGTTGCAGTAACCATAAGTTTCTAGACACTTTGAGAACAACAGTGTCACCTTGTGGTGTTATGCATGAACTCTCACATGAGGTGATGTTTACTTTTAAAATATCTTCCATGTTTATATTATTCTTTTTTACTGAGAAAACATAATGATATAATTATTTTTATATATTATGCACGCTTTGCCATTTTCACCCTAGTAATACATTATGTTTTCTAAAACACAGATGAATACTTGGTCTTTATAGCAGTATGTTGTGATGATCTTCAGGCCTGAAGAACTTCTTGGACAACTGTCCGAGAGTCCCAAATCGTGACCAGCTGGACAAAGACGGCGACAGTGTTGGTGATGCATGTGACAGCTGTCCGGAGATTCCTAACCCCAACCAGGTTCTTATATTTCTGAGTGGCCTGTGTGAAATTCTGTAATAATTACAGAAGAAATCATGACGTTTTGTTCCTGTGTAGTGACTTTATTTAGTTATTAACTTACATTATTTCTTTCCTAATACAGTTAGATGTAGACAATGATCTTGTAGGAGACTCCTGTGACACAAATCAAGACAGGTAATTTTGTGAATGTTTAAAAATTCAAAATTATATTTTTTGTGCAATAGACAGAGGATTGATGTTGTCTTGTTATTCTTGCCACAGCGATGGTGATGGCCACCAAGACACCAAAGACAACTGCCCCAATGTCATCAACAGCTCCCAGCTGGACACAGACAAGGATGGTCTTGGAGATGAGTGTGATGATGATGATGATAACGATGGCATTCCTGATGTTCTGCCACCAGGACCAGACAACTGCAGGCTGGTGCCCAACCCAGACCAGATTGATGATAACAGTATGAGATACCCAGAGAATTACATCAACTCACATGCCTATAGACAATAATTAGGCTCAAAGACAAACCTTGTGCTACAGAAAATTGCATAGAAAATTTGTTAAGCTGCTGAAAGAAATTATTTCTATAAATAATTCAAATATCAAACCAAGGAAATCTTAACACCGAATATCGCAGGATCTATACAGTGAGTTATGCAAATCTGTCTTTTGGCAGAAAATTGTAGTAGCAGGAAACCCGAGTCACTCAACGTGCATTTTTGGGGTAAAAACAATGGTCCCTTTTCTAGTTTTCTTGAAGACTGAATCTGTAGATACTTGATGATTTTATGTACCGTTGCTCATATTTACTCTGGTGGGAGTATACATTGGTTCCATTGGTGTGTTAATTTTGATAAAAACCTCTTCAGCAGGTATTGATATTTAGGTCTGAATAACTTGCAGAGATCGTGAGCTCTGCTCACCACAGATAAAAGCTATTATGACATCGTAGAATCACATCTTCCAAAACAGAATGTAGTACATTGCTTTCTGTGTAGGGAGGAACTGTTTAGTGTTGGACTGACCTGATTTCTTTCTGGACAGATGATGGAGTTGGGGATGTGTGTGAACTGGATTTTGACCAAGATAACACGATAGACCGAATCGACAACTGTCCAGAGAATGCTGAGATCACTTTGACTGACTTCAGAGCCTACCAGACGGTGGTGCTGGATCCTGAGGGTGACGCTCAGATCGACCCAAACTGGGTGGTCCTCAATCAGGTGACCCACTCATACTGCGAACCCACTTTAAACCACTTTTGCTGCATAAGAGTCATAGACAGGGGGAAAACATGGACAGTCTCTAAAAAGGGGTCTGCTCGCCGCGCAGCCCACAAAGACCACGCAACCAGAGCTTGTTGCTCCATGTTTAGACCTCTTTGTTTTTGCTGCCTGTTTCTCCTTCATTAAAATCGAAATGGCTGCATGATACTTTCAATTGTCTTCTTCACTGGACAATATCTTAAAGTCTAAGGTTGCTTGTAAAAATAGAAGCTATAAAAGAGCACCAACCAGCTATTAATGTAAATGAAAATCATACAAAATGATGTGCAGCTGTCCTCAATATCTGTCATTAGGGCATGGAGATCGTACAGACCATGAACAGTGATCCTGGACTTGCTGTTGGTAAGACTCTTCCTATGCTTTTTTGTTTAATGTATTTCTGTAATCCAGCAGGGATGTTCAGGAAATTTCCGGGTGGGCTGAGCTAATGAGGGCCGGTAGGCAGAATATACTAAAGGGACCCCCCCCCCAACAGTCGGGGTCCTACCCCCCCTCAATTTGTAGCAAATTATGAAATTGAGATGCCTTGGCAGCAAATTCCCAGGCTGCTTTTCATTGCCAGTCTACCCCTGGAATCCAGACATGTAATATACTGCAGCTGAAGTCTTACATTAGCCACGGTAATTGCTAGACCCCAGACTGTGGTTTCACCCCGCGATGTTTCGCAGGTTACACTGCCTTCAGCGGGGTGGATTTCGAAGGCACCTTCCATGTGAACACTGTGACGGATGATGACTACGCCGGCTTCATCTTTGGATACCAGGACTCCTCCAGCTTCTATGTGGTCATGTGGAAGCAGACGGAACAGACCTATTGGCAGGCTACTCCTTTTAGAGCTGTGGCTGAGCCTGGCATTCAGCTCAAGGTATCACTCAGTCTGATATATAAAATATACTAAATGGCAAGTATGAGGAAGGTAATTATAATGCAATCATGACACTAGCACTGTTAGACTGATACTATTCCTCATACCCTTAATTTTAATTAGATGGGTTCTAGATTACAAAGGACTAGCATCCAGTCCAGGGTGCCTCCCTAACTTCCTCCCTATGCGCCAGATTTACTAATGGTTGATGCCAGGATAAACCTTCTTTTCACATTAGAATAGTACTGTTGGGATTAACACCAGACACTCAGTGAGAAATCAGTGGTGGAAAGGCGTTGACGCGGTTAATTTTGCAACTGGCCATATTGCATATGCATTTGTAAATGGATCACACGCATCCCCCATTCCATGTCTTTGAGTTCCCTTCCAAAGCACAAAATCTAGGGGAGAAGAGTATTTATAAGAATCATGTAATGTGATTTACTGACTGCGGCTGTGCTCATAATTTGCACATTTTAGTGAATAACCTGCAGAACTGGCCACTCCTATTGGGGCTTTTTTATTGCACGTTACACTAATTTGCTTTGCGTAGTGAATCTTGCCCTCTGCTGCCTGACCCTGACCAGGGAAGTTCAATGCATGGATTACAATATTAATGCAACATATTAATAATGTTTGTAATAAAATTCAGATTTTACCTACAACAACTTCATGCTATTTACCTTACTCATTGCAGTTTCCAACTATATAAATATTTTTTCATTCAAAAAAACAGGGATCCTCTAAAAACCTGATATAATCACCAACACTGTAAACAAATAAGCTTCATTAGTTAGAGACCCAAATCCATATAAAATACTTGTTACTCATGGGGAAATACTTATTTCTGATAGTGGTGAATCATCCCTACCTTTTTCATTTCATCAGGCTGTGAAATCTATTTCTGGACCTGGGGAGCACCTGAGGAATTCCCTTTGGCACACAGGAGACACCAATGACCAAGTTCGGCTGCTCTGGAAGGATCCACGCAACGTGGGATGGAAGGACAAGGTCTCCTACCGCTGGTACCTGCAGCACAGGCCCCAAGTAGGATACATTCGGTGAGTAAGACAGACATGATCAACTTCTGGGATAAGCATGGAACTATTAGTAAATGGCACATCAAAAATTATACATACAGTAAGGGCTGTTATGTCAAGCTATATCGCGTACAATGTGTACTGGTTATAATCACTTTTAATATAATAAATGAAGTTAAATCACAAAAATTAGCAGTGTAGTGTCCTACCTCCAGAGGTGTGGGTTCAGCCTGGGGAGTTTGCATGTTCTCCTGGTGTTAATCTGTCTGAGTTTCTTTATAGTCTAAAATAATGTAGTCAGGTGACCTGGCATCTCTATAATTGCCCACAGTGTGTATGGCCTGTACTTCCTGGATTGGGTAAGCTGTCGTAGATGAACAGTATTCAAGGCTGGACTGAAAATCTGGTATATAGAGTTACCTGCAGGGCTGATGGGTATGGGGGCTAGTGTGTTCCTGGCCCTACTCAACAAAATTTACAGATGGTCCCCCCCTCCGGCGAAATTAACCAAGGGGGTCACCCCCCTGGTCGGTGTAATATTGGTCCATTGGCACCCCACTAAAATCACTGAGTCTAGTCCGGCCACCGCATTATAAATGGTCTGGCTACAGAGCTGTCATAGGGCCACTGGAGACCCCAAAGTCCAGGCCCAGAAATTAATCCTAGTCCAGTCTGAATAATATTTAAATATATTTTAACTTTATTTCCATGTTTAATATGCTATATTTTCAATATTCCTGAAACATATTCTTGAATATAATATATGAATATAGGTGAATCGTCAAACCCTAAATTTCAGGCATTTTCTAAGCATTTCATTTCTCTCTTTTTTGGACAGGGCACGATTCTATGAAGGAACCAACCTGGTTGCTGATACTGGTGTGACAATTGATACCACAATGAGGGGGGGACGACTGGGTGTGTTTTGTTTCTCCCAGGAGAATATCATCTGGTCCAACCTCAAATACCGCTGCAATGGTGAGTAACATCATCTTAAAATGGGAAGTTCTCTTAATAGATTCAGTATATATAATATTTTGAGTATGATTTTAATGCAGCAGTCTTACAAAAGACTTACATTATAGCTCTCCAAAAATTAAGAGACCACTCTATATTAAAAAGATCTGCATTCTTAAATCCTGCTTAAATCGTGGTTCTGCTGGCAGAAGAATACACTGTGCGACAGGCTGCTTGCAGGCTCAAAGTTTCTAAGACAGCAGTACCCAAGAACAAGGTGAAGGAGGAGATACTGGCAATGACCAGAAACCAGTCCAGTAAAGGGTGGAAATGACTTTCTAATGCCAGAGATGACCGTCAACTTATCAGAGGATGACCTCAAGTGACCTTCAAAAAGAATGAGAAACACTAAGTGATGTGAAGTGCACTGTGGTCTCTATACATAGTGAGTGAGCTAAGCGTGTGAGAAAGTCGCTGGTTCGAGCTCAGCTTTGGCAGAATAGTCACACGTCTGTGAGCCTGTGAGCCAGGCTTAGGCCCCTGTGCCATGGGTGACCGGCCTTCGCAGCCAAGCTGCTTAACTTAATGAGATATTGATTAACCAAACACAATTTTCCCTGAGTTCCCAGGATGTTGCATGGAAAAAGGATACAACTTTGTGATATTAATATGGGAATAAAATGCCACTGAAGCCTAAAGGGCCTGAAGGATTTTTCATGCACTACGGGTTCTTTCTTTCCACAGATACCATCCCTGAAGACTTCCAGGCGTTCAATGCGCAGCACTTTGGGGATTCGCGTTAACCAGCGCAGGGGGGGAAAATACACAGAAAATGTGACAGTGTGGGAAAAGGCCTTTTGAGTACTGTTTGTTTTTTTTAACTTGTACAGAAAGAAAAAAATGTGTACAAATTACATTCTGTACCTATCGCACCTTTGATTGGCTTCTTTCTAATAGATAGATAAACATATGTACTGAACAGATTGAAATTGTATTCAATCGCCTAGTTTATTAACATGCTGTATTATAAACTTATAATGTGGCGATATTCCTTTTTTATCAGGACAAATAACTATCTGAAATCCCATCATTTTTCCTGAGCATTCTTATACTCTTAAAGATTTAAGATGAACAGAAACTCTTTATGTTTTACATTGAAGTACATGAACTGCCCTGATACGTTCAAATACCAAACTTAAAATAAATTTCCAGAAATTAAAATTCAGAATTCCAGTATATTTCATATTTTGCAACAATATTTCTGGAAGAATTCATGTGGTAAACTCATCTTAATAAAGTAATTTAAATGAAAAAGAAATCATTAAAATAGTGAAACTGAATTCATTTCCATTTGTAATTTCAGGTAAGTCCTGCATATTCATTCATCCATTATCGTGACCGCTTAATCCCCACTGGGGTCGCGGGAGGCCTGGAGCCTATCCGGGAACAACAGGTGCAGGTGGGAACCAAAACACCGCAGGGCACACACACTCACACAGCCACACTCACATGCACACAACTACAGGGCCAATTTAGACACACCAATCAGCCTACCCTGCACGCTTTTGGACTGTGGGAGGAAACCGAAGCCCCTGGTGAAAACGGTACTCTGTATATGTTTTAAAAATAAAACATAAGCATTAAAATCTTTAAATGGAATTTTGAGCACATTCCTTCATCTGTGAATTTGTTTCAACATTTTCCTCATGTAGGAATGCTGCTGTTATGACATTTCAGGCTGTACGAACTCCCCATTATAATTGTGATGTGACATTTCCAACATAAATGTTACGTAGGTATTATTCAGCAAGTATATGGATAAGTCTAAAGACCTATTTAAAAAGTAGAGATATGATACAGGTTGTTAATTTTGCTATTTTGTCTAGTATTAAAGAAACCACTAATTTAAACAAGATTAGCAAAATGTTTTAATTAGGTAAACATTTGTATCTGTACATTTCAGATGTGATATGAATATCTACATAGCATTCACCCTTGCAACATTAAAGACGTAATTAACATTTGGTTACACTTCACATTAATTGCACCTTCATTATGTAATCACTATGCATTCATA
>JAODJW010000117.1:11468272-11489816 GCA_026777045.1 Hyperopisus bebe
ACATTAAAGACGTAATTAACATTTGGTTACACTTCACATTAATTGCACCTTCATTATGTAATCACTATGCATTCATAGAACATTCATAAGCAGTATGTAAGTTTACCAACCATAACAGCTGCAATACACATGAATAACATTAACATTGATGATAATAACAAACATAATTGTATAATAAACATTATACAATTATAATGTTTGTTATTATCATGTAATTTTTATTACCGCTTTTATGATACACTTAAATGCTTCTTATGGATGTTCTAGTAGTATATTATGAAGGTGCACTGAATGTTCTACAAATGCATTTTAAAGGTATTATGAAAGTGCAGTTAATGTAAAATGTTACCCAACATTTTTTGTTACACACTACACAGAAGTGTTACACGTTGATAATGTGTCATTTCTAAAAAGGTTTGTCAGATAAATTGATACAGTACTGATACAGACATTTGCAAGTGCCAAATATGAACATGCAACTAAAAATCTCAGAAAGCATATTTTAAAAGCATGTACAAATATGCAGAAATACAGAAACAATAGGCAATATAGAGTGCTATAGAAGCTGCAAGTAGAAAATATGTTGTCTAGTTGTTTTCGCTAATTTGCATAATTCATATATGAAATATCAACTATTGCGCTTATTCATAATTTACCACATCATTAAAAAGACAAAAAAAAATGAAGAAAAATGTTTTACCGGGAAAATATGACACGATATGAAATGATTAGTAATTTCAAGGTTACACTTTCATGGAAAACATCCTTGCAGTTATACGTAATCCAGAGCTTGAAATCATGTGAGGATTAATTAAGGACTGATAATTCTGCTATAGAATATTCCTCACAGAAAGAGGGGGAGTAAACTCACACAGTGCAATGGCTTTGATTTATTGCAATAACAATAATTAACATGATTTCAGAAAAAAATCAGGCCTTTGTGAGGTTCTTCAGGTCATTAAAGCCGAGATTGAACTATGAAGATCAGCAAGCAGCCATAATGCTGTGCAAAAGGTACGGGTAAATAAAAGACACTTCAGTAACTATCAGGCATAGAAAGTGGGAGATGTTGTCATGACACCTCAGTCTGTTGCCTCTAACTAAGCGGTCTGGCATGGAGCAGAACAGTGAAGGATGCAGCTGAAATGCCCATGAATGTATAACCTCCACCAACTGAGGCTGTACGCGAGTTTGCAGAACAGCAATTATGCGTTAATGGAGAATTACGGCATAATGCTTCAGTGGTCAGATGAAGAAAACTTTTCACTTTTACAACAAAATGGAAAGCCGCACATCTGGCGCAAACGCAGCATGCCCCTTCAATCCCATCAAGCATATCGGTGGCAACCGATAATTTTATGGACTAAGCCCGCCAATAACAGAAACAGGGCAGCTTTAACAAGACAGGAAAAAGTGACAGCATAATCTTACAGTAAAACCAGGCTGAACCCAATAAATACCTATAATTAAAATACCTATAACTAAAACGGAAATGAGCTGCACATGCACCCAACTATTAAAGAAATTTTGTGGATTAACTTGTTGATTCCAGTCACAATCCAGAATTTACATGAATGATGGGCCATAGTCTCCCTATGCAAGATTGATAAGCAATATATTTTTTGGTTTTGGTTTCTCATGACATTTAACTTCATTCACATGTGAATGTGGTCTCAGTCTTTAAACGGACAACTTTTTATTTTAAAATGTACAAGCCAAAACAATGATTTAACACTAATGTGATTCAAAGTGCAAAAAGAACCAACTATTTTTCAAGGCACTGAACTGAACATCAGTTTATATTTCACAGATTTCTGTCATTGTTCTGTCACATACATTATACTGTATAGATATTAAGTGCACAATATTTATTAATTTACCTGATTACAACCCTTTGGTAATAACCATTGGCAAGACTTTCTCATTAAAATTTGTAACAATAAAGTTTGGAAAACAGTTGAACTTTGACTAAATCGTTTGTATTTGCTAGTACTGACACATTGAAAATATTCCCTAATTCCTGAAAGCTTATTTATCAAATGAACAGAGCAATTGACACAAAAAAAAACAAAACAAAAAAACTCGAGGTTTTTATTATTTACCCATAATACCATGTAATACCAAATATGTAAAAACTAACTTTTATACAGTGCTGTGCAGAAGTCTACAGGCAGCCAAAGAAAATGAAATGTAAATGATCTTCATGTTGGTGTAAAACTGTGATATTATCAAAGTGTGTCAGCTTAACCATTTCAAAGCCTTCCCTAAAGTCACCCCAATATTTGTAACAACCATCCAGTATACCCATGCATGTTACGACTTGACCACCAGCACACCTCTTATAGCTAATCAATACATCGTTAACTTCTTCAAAATAATCAAATTAAATCAAACAAATCAATTAATTAATTAAGTGAACTGGTGTTGAAATTGAACAAATACATAGAATGGCTGAGGTGCCCCTGAGGATGGGTTTGGGAACTGAAACTGTGTTCATTTAGCCATCCAACTAGATGATAACAGAAATTCCTGTTTTTATTGTGTTACTCTTAATTGCTTATGTTATAATGTTAAATTGTCTTTTCGTTCTGAGCAAATATACATGTGCCACCCCGACAAATAGCTTTAAACATTTCTTTCAACTGCTTAAGACTTTTGCACATTACTGTACTTCAGAAGCAAACACAGTTATTGATGAACTGTAAATGTTTTTTTACACTTTGTACCAAAGTGCATTAAATAACAATAAGCAACAAAAAAAATAATGGACCCATAACTCAAAACTTCCCTTCTTTTTATCCCAGTTGTTAAATATGTGTATTTCCCACAACCATGTACTTGAAAATGATGGATGGATGAGGTGGAATTTCCTGTTAAAGTCTGTTTTTTTGCATAATTTTTGTTCCCAGTAAATGTATTGTATAATAAAAGTCCGATAGAATAAAATTATTTACTTAAAAACAAAGGCATTGCAACTGAACGAATTGCCTCAAAAATATCATGGCTTCTTAACCACAACAATTTTTTGTTGAGATTTCTTGGTATGAATCATTAAGAAATTCTAAGACCCTCAGCATTATCTGAAAAATATGAACACAAGATATAATCATTCCTGTTTGCTAATAAACCCTGAGACAAAACAGAAAACTCAACAGAGCTCTTTCTTTGTGTGAAATACTTTTATCCAGGGAGGTATTTATTTGTTTTAAATTTTACCTATATAAACAGCTTGATATTCAGCTTCAGGACGTTTTACTTGTAGGTACTAAAGGAGAATGCAGTAGCCTAGCCACTCTACCGCACCTAGAGTGAAAGAGGACAATGACATCAAAGCCCTAGGAGGTCCCTTATGCTAAAATGTTTCGGTATCATATTTAGAATCATCTGGGCACCAGGCCCCTGATGCAGCTAGAAGATGGACAGATGTTTAGAATTGTTAGAAAAAATAAGCATTGCAGTAAAAATTCTATGCATACAAATTGAATTGATCTAAATAGAATAAAAAAGTTCAATAGCAACACAGGGTCAAAACTAAGCCCTTCTGCCTCAGGTACTAGTAGAGAGAAGTGCTGATATATCATACTGTATGTTTCTAGATTTGACCGATTCTTATGGTTCTCATGTTAACAACATAGGCCTCTTCAAACTGAAATTGGTTTTATATTAATGAAATATTATACAAAAGGAATTCCAAAGACCTCTAAACAAACATTGAAAAAATGCAGATTTCAGGCTCTGAATCTCCTGGGGCAGATTATGGGTGACACAAGGGTCAATGTGTAGAGCAGCAGACACACCCAGCAAGACGCCATCTTGATCCAGAACACTGACCAGCTCCCCTCCAGAAGCCTCTCGATCTTGGCATTGTCATAACTGTGCATGCAGAAGGGGCTTTGAGTTACTAACCAGGTTGGTTGGAGATACAAACAAAATCATTTTGGCACTGGCTGTTTAGAAATATATACACAACACCAGCTTTCAAAGGGTAAACCAAGAGACAGTTTACTTATTTTGAAATAAGCCAAAATCAAAAATGTCTTTCTACACTCTCTGTTTAGGCAAAAGTGTGTTAAAGGGGCACATCCTCCAACCCCCCCAACCTTACCCCTTTCCACGTCAGTCACAATCAGAAATATTAATATAATAAGGATCTTATCGTAGTTGGTACCATGGTGATTAATTTACTTTTTCATCATACTTGCACTAGACAAATGAAAACACATGCATGAAATGGGACATTATAGTTACTTACTGAAACCAGTTGGTGACAGTCATCATGACGTACAGCGACCCAAGGAAGAACACAAAGTGGAAGTAGGAATAACTGTACACGGTGCCCTCAATCTCATCATTAATGCCGCGCCGCTTCTCTGTCTCATTCTCTTCCTCTGCAGTGTCTGGCGAAAACAGAGCCAAGCGTTAAATGGGAAGTACATGCAATGCTGCTTCTGGCCAGCAGGTGGCTTTTGCAGTCATAATATGGATCACGAAAGATATTAACTTATGACGATGCTTTTGCTAATAGCAAAATATAAAACTGCGCTTCTGACCAAAATCTTTACTGAAGCCAACTGTAGACTGAACCCCCCCCCCAAATATAATTTCAGACTGACTCATTTATTAGTCATTACTAAAAATATTGCAGTAAATATTAAAATATTCATTACACTGTCCGAAACATTATCCATTGGTTGTTAATTTCAATCAATTATAGCCCAATGATGTACCCTTCAGTTGTGTGAGTTTTAACCTGGTGAGCTGATGTTTACAAAGTGATGTTGACAAAAATTATGTTTTTAACTGTTCATAACAGATTAACCCTTTCTCAAATAAAAAGATTATAGACATGCAAGAAAAACTGACGGAGTGACATGAAAATATGAGCAGGGCTACACAGCTATACATTGTGGTTTTGCTCCACATTACATGTGCAGCTATCGATCAAACTATCGGTCCTCACTAATGTTCCCACTTTCAGTTCGTAGAAATAATGGAGAGCACCCTCTCCCCCAGCCCCCCAGGTCCACGACGGTAACATTAGCTGGGGGGAGGACTGATCGCACAGTCTAAAAATACGAAGAAACCATCCTATATTATTTCAAAACATGAAACAAAACTATATTTCATTGCACTATATACGGAACGGATGTAAATTCTAAAAAGGCGTCATATTCCATAACTTTCCAATCAGCTAGTGCTAGTGGCGTTCCAGTTAATTTCAACAGGCATGCTTGGGCAGTGGCATCTTGTGGTTTGTCATATGCGGCTTCACTGACTGCATCAGAGATTAATCAGGCTAGCAACTTCTGTTCCTAAGGACAAAATTAATTTCTGTCAGATAAACGTATGGGTTTTATAGCCACTGAGCCTGTGTAAAAGGGAGAACCGACTGGTGAACTTGGCGGTGAATATAATATGCATAACAGCTATTGGATACATTTTCTTTTTTTTTTTTGAGCATATACTGTAGCTAAAAAAGTATATTCTTTGAGGTGTTCATGTTCAGCACCCTACTGTAAAACAAAGCAGGAAATTCTACTGTCTGAATAGTTAATAATGCATCATTTTATACATCGTGTGGGTTAACTTTCCTATGCTATGATGCTTATGCATGCTGACAACCCCATAAATAGGGGATAGTATCAATAACAAGTCTTAAGCAATCACATTTATTGACCAAAAAGGCAATTAGAGCCACACTAAATATTTGATGGAATAATGCACTTACATCGATCATCTTCACCAAAGCAGAAACAGCAGCGAGCCTTCTAGATGTTAAGAAGAGGAAACTTGCATGAATAAAATGGCACTCAGTGCCAAATTACAGCACCCTCCGAGGTGACAAGTACTATGTTAGAAATATATAACACATTTATTCATTATAATAATAACAATTGTATTGTTAAAATAGTGTACGTGCATGCGGTGGCTCACTGCTGTTCTCCACCACCTTTCCCAAGAATGTGTGTGCATGTTCACCTTGCACTGTGTGGGTTTCTTCTGGGTACTGTGGTGTCTGGAGTCTGTGTGTGTTATGTACAGTATGTATTATGTCCCCGCAATGTGATAAAAACACAAGAAGAAACTCAATTTTATAAAAATCTGTGACTGCAATCAAAAAACTAAAAAACGCTAAAAGTCTCATATTTTGTTTGGTTACTTACTGTTAAAGTTAGGGCTGGGTGGGGGTTAAGGTTGCCATTTTTTAGGAATAGGGTTTTGCCCATAGAAATGAATGGACAGTCCCCACAAAGACAGGAGTACACATTTGTGTGTGTGTGAATTATATTTATATTACATTGTGGGGACCAAATGTAAAAAAAAAGCCTGTTTTTTTCAGGTCCCCACATAGATCTGTGAATGCAATCGTCCATCCATCCATCCATTTTCTGAAACTGCTTAATCCCAACTGGGGTTGTCAGGGGGACCAGAGCCTTTCCCGGGAACAATGGACACAGGCAGGAACCAACCCTGGGCAGTCACCAACACACCATAGGGCACACACACTCACACAACTACAGGGCCAATTCAGACTCACAGATCAACCTATCCTGCACGCTTTTGGACTGTGGGAGGAAACCGGAGCCCCCAGCGAAAACCCACGCTAACATGGGGATAACATGCAAACTCCACACAGAAAGGAGCCAGGACCAAACCCAGGACTTTCTTGCTGTGAGGCAGCAGCGCTAACCGCTCTTGAATGCAATCAAAAAGTAAAAATACCAAAAATCTTGTATTTTGTTTGGTTACTTAAGGTTAGGGCTGGGTAGGGGTTACAGTCGTCATGTTGGGATCAAAGTTTCTCCCATAAAAATGAATGGAGAGTCCCCGCAAAAATATAACTAGAAACCTGTGTTTGTGTGTGTGTATGTTCTATGGTGGAATGGCATCCCATTTAGGGTATTGCCTGTCTTGTGCCTTGTGTTTCCTGGGGTAGGCTCCAGGCTTACTGCAACCTTGTGGTGGATAGAAAGATAATAGGCAGTCAAAGAAAATGTTTGAAGCTTTAAACATCTTTTTATATATTTCATATATTTGCTCAAGAATAAAATAATTTAACATTAGAGCAAATAAACAATAAAAACTCAGGCTGATATTTTATCAGATGGCTGTATTTCTTAAACCTATTAAATCTCACTACTACCTCAATGAATTAGTTATTTATTTAGACAAATTTTAAAAATGAGATATTGATTAGCTATACAAAGTGTGCTACTGGTCAAAAAACATGGGTGTATAGGCTGGTTGCTGCAAATTCTGGGGGGGGGGGGAGGTCCCGGAGAGGCTTTGAAATGTTTAAGCTGACAGACAGTCAGTCATTTAAACGATCATTTAAACATCAATTTCCTTGACTCCCTAACACTTTTGAGCAGTACTGTATAGGAGGGAAATTAACTAACTTCCTGATCAAAATAAGAAGGCTGAATATGTCCCCCCCCCATGTCTCTGGGGTGACCTGTATTGTGAGTCAGACAACTGTCTCAGAGGAAGTGCATTCCAAAATGACAAATACCTCATATTCTGGTGGAGTTGTCCTGCTCACTCCCAGAGCTGCTGAACTTGCTCTGGTGGTGGAGGTCAAACTACAACAAACAAATAATAAGGAGAAAAAAGATGATTGCAAAGCTTTCATCTATTTTTATATATCAGCTATAATGGTTTCCAATAATAATGCAAAGCAAACACAGGATTAGGAAATCTTCACAGCAAAGCACTATTTACTAGCCATATTCCATTTTGGCTACAGTAAGCCTTGCATTGTTAGGATCTGGCCAAATGTGCGATGTAGGTAGTCATTTCAAGTGTGCAGTAACTCTCTGAACATCTGAAAAACGCTCCTTTGTGTGCTTCTCCAATTCCTGTCAGCCATACTCTGCGAATATAACAGGAACAAAACATAATGATGGAGTCACGCTTTATATTCCTTCATCCGGAACCTTACTTCCAGATAATCCACTAATTTAGGTAACGCTGATGTATCAGCACTGACTGCACCGATATTCGTGTGAAGACCACTGCTGTGACAAGAACGCAGACGACTCTCACCAGGAATACAGCACACAGCCAAAAAGGAGGACTGTGCCCACAGCCGTGGTTATCCTGCTGTCGCTCTCAAAGCCCGAGTTTAAGGGGAAGGTGCAGACAGTGACGTTCAGGTCGTTTTCCTTAACCGCTGGAAGGAAAATATAACCATGCGTCAGGAGGCAAACAGAGTGAATATTTTCAGTTGGGTGCTACTACTGTAAATATTCTGGTGAAAATAAACGAAGGGGATGTTCAGGAAGCAGAAACAAACATGGGAGGGCTCTATGTTTTTTTCCACCTGGTCAGTGGCGATAAAATTAGCCCAGAAGATGATTCATTGCTACAATCCCATGCCACTGGTCAGGAGGTTTTAACCCCATCCTTCCTTATCCGCCTCCCTGAAATCAATATGCCTAAGGTAGGATGTCTGAGTACATCACACACACATATTCATAACAGAGTGGCTCCTATAGCTGTCTAGAGAAACCACTGCCATGGTTACTTCTATTTTGTCTGTTGCAGTGCCTTCCTGTCAATCACCCTTTCAGGTTCATCGAAGTGGCCTGGTGTTGGTACGGCACTCACTCTCAATGGGCTTGCTGGAGAACGCGGAAAAGGTGAGGTACATGACGTACACGCTGATGACGGCCGACTGCAGCAGGCCAGAGGTGGACTGGACTGGGGAGAAACGGTGTGTAACCAGCAAGGCTCTCTACAAGCACATGTGCAATCTATTAAAATGCGTAAATGCTGCCAAATCGTAGTGTGCAAACAGTATGGAAAGAAAATCCTTTCACGCAAACTCAGGTTGGACAGATGTTTCTAGAATGATCATATAGAATCATCTATAGACACCAATCTAACATACTGAACATTGCCCTACACCAGTGAATGTCTCTGAAAGAAGCCAGCTGGCTGGTGGCATCTGGCCTTACTCTGTATAAAAGGCGAGATGGCAAGCAGGGACACCAGAAGGCAGAGGATTCCGTTGATCGCCAAGAAGACCTTGTTGAGAAAACAGGCCTTGGGATGCGTGTAGAAGAGGCTCATGAAGACCAGCGCCGCCACAGCAATGGAAAAAAGCACCAGAGTGACCAGAGCCAGGGCAGCATACCACAGCTTGTTGTAGCGTACGCCCGACGCCCTGCAACAGGTGGAAACGCGACACGGCCTTAGCATCTCCATCCAAGATCTGAGGGTCAAACAAAGCTACAAAATACAACACATAAAGGTGCACCAGGCCAGAAAGTTTAGCTAAAGGGACGAGCACGCTGGCAATTAATAAAGCTAAATCCGAGAATACAAATTAAAATCCAGACACTGCCCAGAATATAGCAGTAAATAAATAATGGGTAGAATAAGTTCAAAATATTCCGGGTTTATCTGTATATCTTGTCATTAACTTTAATACAGCGGTGCCTATGGTTCACGAACACAATCCGTTCCAGGAAAATGGTCGTGAACCAATTTGTATGCAAACCAAGGCAATTTTTTCCATAAGAAAGCATTGAAATTTGATTAATTTGTTCAGAAGCCTACAAAAAATATTTTTTGTTAATTAAACAAGTAAAGCACAATATATTGTGGTGACAGGCGGACCAATGTATTGCGGGAGCAGAGAAACATAGAGACTTGCTTGCCAGGGAAATCTTTATTAACAGTCCTTAACCCTTGTATTGTTGTTGTTGTTAATGGTTGTGTTTCCCTATTGTCGCGCGTGTGTTTGCCCGCGTCTTGTGTGTACCCGGTCCGATCCTCGCGTGTATTTAGCGTATGTAAATCTTCCACCATGTGTGCATTTTGCAGTTCGGTGTCTGACAACCTTGGGTTTGGTGCTCATTGGGTGCCTGTTGTAGTCCTTCTATTTACAATTGCACACGGGGCGTGCTGGGACATGCCCCCCACTGGTGCTACACTAGCATAAAAAAAGGAATCTGATTGAGGAATCTGTTCATCAATCAAATTTTGTACGTGAACCAATGCATTTCTTTCACAAAATTTTTGGTCGTGAACCAAATTGTTCATAGACCACAGCGTTCGTGAACCGTAGGCACCACTGTATTACCTTAAGCATAGTGTGCTCATAATGCTGTCTTGATACAGACTGTCCTTTGAAACACTTTGGCGGTCATACCAGTTGTTGTTCCAGCGATGTGCAAACTCCACCAGAAGTATCAGCTGGATTAGCAAGAAAAGAAACCCACCGACTGCACCCACGTAGCGCCACACTGCAAGACAGAACAGACACAGCTTGTCAGTGATTGACGGCTTCTGACTGGGGAATAATTCATACAATGTGACAAGTGACATACTGCAGAGAAAAATGCAAATTTTACTAGTAAGAATATGAATCCAAGATATCTACAATGCAATTCTTACTAGTAAGAATGATCATATTTACTAGTAAAAGTTGTATTTTTACTAGTAAAATTTCATATTTTACAGCTCTGTAATTCAATTTTTACTAGTCATATATTGCCATTGACTTCCATTGTATTTTTGCCTCAGATATCCTAAATTCAATTTTCAGCCCATCCGGTCCTCATCAAATGAATCACTATAAACGTCAGCCAGTTTTTTTTTCTTAGCCTCAACAGCACTGACCTCTGTGAATGCTGCCTTCTCACATGTCTGACTCTCTCTTTGTTCATTTTCTTTTCTTTTGCTGTGCTGGTTTTGCGGTGCCAAACCTAGCCCTTCTGTCACTCTGGCACCCTAAATAAAACCAATCTATGTGTTCTTCACATGGTTCTACCTGCTGTTCAAATATACCAGTTTCTATCAGTGGGGGAAAATGACTGCTTATGCCACTTTGTCATGAAAATGCCAATATAAGATACTCAAGTGAGAGCAACAGTATTTTTTTGCTTAGCAAGTATCTATGCTTAAGACCAACTCAACGATTCTGAAAGCTATGAAGGATCATCATCATCATCTAAAACACAGTTTTGGTACATATCCTTTATAAAAAGTGCCCCTGGTTTTGACACATATTGCTTTTAACCGTTTATCTGCTCATGTAACTCTACGTAAAACTTGAAGGCTTAAACCCAAAGGCATACTGACCAATGGCTGATATTCTTACACATGGACAGTATTAGCTGGACTTGATACTGATGATAAAATAAGAACATAAGAAATTTACAAATGAGAGGAGGTCATTCGGCCCATCAAGCTCGTTCGGGGAGAACTTAATTAATAACTCAGAGTTGTTAAAATCTTATCTAGCTCTGATTTAAAGG
This sequence comes from Hyperopisus bebe, assembly GCA_026777045.1. Lineage (NCBI taxonomy): Eukaryota > Metazoa > Chordata > Actinopteri > Osteoglossiformes > Mormyridae > Hyperopisus > Hyperopisus bebe. The sequence continues at coordinate 11,479,540 of JAODJW010000117.1, forward strand.
AACCCAGGGTTTTAGCTTGCGCTACACTAACAGAAAGACTATTCCATACTCTACACACTGTAATTAGTCTGTTAGTCTGTAATGTATGAAGCCTTCTCTTACTGACTTACACCAAATAGTGCCCAGTTACTTCTTTCATACATATAAAACTGAATGTAAATAAACTATATAAATAATTCTTGTGTGTACCCAAATGTCCCATATTTTTCTTGCTTAAATTTAGCTCAGCCCCAGGTTGAAACAGTGACTGTACGGTTAGTTGATTTATGGTGACTACAGACACAGGCGCACACACACACACACACACACAAGTTGGTCCTCCTATTTAAATGGGGACTGTCCATTTATTTCTATGGGAAAAACCCTAACCCCAATCACGACACCCTTAACCCCTACCCATCCCTAACCTTAGCCATAAGTAACCAGACAAAATACAAGACAAAACTATCTTAGTCTTTTGAATGTGTTCACAGATTTTTATAAAATTGAGGTGTCCCTTCTGGGGACCAGAGAAAATTCCCAGCAAGGCACAAAGGCACATTTGGTGAAACCGTCAAAATAACATGTTTATATCACACTGTGGGGACATTGTAATATATACATGAACCCCCCCCCCACACACACACACAAACTACAGAGATAAGAATTGCGATTTTTCTATCTCATAACCCAAAAACAAAATCCCATTCAGTAGGCAAAAAAAACAGCAAGTGAGAACACTCAGAACAGCAATGTATGGTAAAAAAATCTACCTTCAAGGAATTTCTCTTCATCTGGAAGGAAGAATCCTCCTACACAGCAGCCAAGCAGTGCCAGGAACTTCCAAAACCAGAAGCTACACAAGAAAACAATTTGGCAAACAAACTATACTGTTAAACACAAAGATATTTCTAAACTATGATTCATTAAACTGTTCCTGCATTCAACTTTTTCATAATGAAAATTAAAATCATCCTAAGGTACCCACACCATACACATTTAGAAAAAAGGGTACCAATTTGTACCTTTGCTTGTCACTGGGGCTGTACCCTCAAGGCTCTGCCAAGTGTACCCTAGCTGTAGGTAAATGTACCTTCTAATCTAATTTAAAGTACAGAAATGGACTTTGAGGAACATCCACAAGGCACAAAAAACATTAATGTACCCCAGTGGTACAAAAATGTTCCTGAGTCCATTTCTGTATCTTGAAAGGTACAGTTGCCTACAGCTAAGGGTACAACTGGCAGAGCCTTGAGGGTACAGCCACAGTGACAAGCAAAGGTACAAACTGGTACCCTTTTTTCTGAGAGTGTGGGGGCAATGATATGTACAGTACTTGCAGACAACCGGAGTACAGAGAGGAGCCCCCCCCCCCACCCCGAATCAGGGGTCGACCTCTGCCACATGGGGGCAGGGCCAGAAATGACCCCATAAACCATGGAAGAGTCAGGCAGCAGCAGTGACCTGGGAGCTACTGGGCCGTCCTCTTTAGTTTTTAGATATACCTGTAAATATTTGTCCCTGAGACCCTGCTAAGAGTATCATTCCATCGAGAAGATGGAATGATATTATTAGCTTTTGTAACAAAAATATTTATAGGAAAAAACATCGATGTTGGCCTGTCATACACAAAGTAGCATGACTCACATGGTTCAGATTACCAGTTACTCATAGGCGCCATCCTGGTGAGGAGAGGACTCTCTGCTACCCAGAAGTGTCAGTATTAAATCACTCACCCGTTGTGTACGGCTGCACGGCAGCCCTTGCTGGAGCTCACTCCGAGGGTGAAGACGGTGAAGATGAAGAAGAAGCAGGCCATCCCAAAACAAACCTTATACACAGCAGAGTAGCCGACCAGCACCTTACAGTTATCCCCGGCAAGGAGCTTATCGCACATTTCCGAGTAGAAGGGAATCTGAGTAAAGAAGGAGAAAGGTGACTCACACTGAAAGCAGTGTTACTGTGCATATTACCATCTGTTACTAGAAATATCAAATTCATTCAGACTATGTCATCCAGAAGTCATAAAAGAATGATGAGATTTTAGATGCGATTCTCACTCTCCTTCCATTTGCATTCATAAAACTTCCAAATAATCTACACAAACTGATAAAAAACATGTGTAATGAACAGAAAAATGATATGTAACATCTGAAACCTGCAGGATCCCTCACTACGGTAAATGTTGAATTCCTTGTCAAAATAATAATATGAACGCAGTAACACTTCCAGTTTAATTACACAGCAGGTACCAAGTATCATTTTTAATGCTGAATACACTGCTGAATTGGGGCATAAAAAATATACAGAATTAAAGTATTATATCTATTCAAAGCTGCCGCCTGCAACAACAACAAAAAAAAGTAACAGTGGGAATGTGATCTGCTTATTTACTGCTCTGACCAATAATCTTTAGGCATAAGATCATGTGATCACAGGTGAAATATAATAATTGAATAAGGGAAGAAAATGTGTTTTTATTCACAGCTTTTCTTTAGTCTTCATTAGTCTCTGTAGACTTTCATGCTAAATGTATTTTGTGCTTTAGTATATAACATCCATCACATGTCATTTTAAAAAGATGCGATCAATATCTCTGCGTTTGCTGCCGTACCATAGGGTATTAACGATTACTTTGTGGCACTGTTCATGAACAAAGAGCAAAAATATTAAATAGATTATTAACTTAGGTATTCACTTAGTAATCAAGGAAGTGCCATAGCCAAAAATATCACATAACCAATGAAGAAAACATGATCTGTGCACAATCTAGCATCTACATAACAAAGTGGAAGATGAAACCACTTTTCCAGGCAACTCAATAACTAACTCAATGAAGAAAAGCATCACATAGGATTTTCAGGCTAAATTCATTTAAGGTTCTGTATAATACTTTAACGTTAGCGAAGGCACACCAGCATGCAACCGAACCTGCACATTGGAAGCTACTGCACAGAATGCTTTATTTCTGGAATGCATCTGAAGCGCAGCGAGATTAAAAACAGTTTTTCTTTTAACAGTAAAGCAATAATATAGCCTCCATTTAGGATTTATATCTTTCTTCTTAGAATATCTGGCCTAGTATAGTGATTTATCAACAATAAAGCATTATACTATCCCAAGTATGAAAAGCTTACATTATTAGATTATATACGTAGGCCAGCTGGACTGGTCATTACATCTTTCAAAATAAGCTGAGGGAATTTTAAATCACAGAAAGTAATGTTTCTCAATGTTTAATGCATCACGAAAATAGGGAAAATATATATTTATGTGCAATGAAATTAAAATGTCAAAAAAGAGTCATACTTGCATAATTTTAAAGAATGTGTAATTTCATTGATCATCACTTCAGTGATTATACAGCTTGTGTGATTAAAAGAAAAGGAATTTGTGAAGATACCAAGAGTGTACAAAGCAGGGCATTCATTTTTTTTTTAATTTAGGGGTAAAGTAATATCAACTTAACTCATTTCATTAAAATAGCCAGCAGATAAATGTGCACAGGATGTACTGGTCCTGTACAGCTGACAGAGTCAAATGAAAAGCAGACTCACATGATCCTGAAGCTCCTTCTCCACCGTGGGTGACATCATGATCATGCAAATGCCAGTGACCAACAGGAAATAGAAGGCATACATGAATCGAGTTCCTGTCGATTGCTTGATATTAGGACAGGCCTCACAGCAGAGGGTGCACGGGGCATAACCACAGCAGCAGGCCAGCTGGAAAAACACAGAAATGAGGTCACAATGACCTGTCCCACATTCATTTGGGGAAAACACCCATACTGACACAATGACACAAAGCTAACCTCTCACACATCAACACTACAGCAAGCAAAGATTCACCTCATCAACTGTTACAGAAGTTAAATGGTTAAATTAAGCTATTGGAGAGAAATGATCAAAAGCTACATTCATAATACAAGTCCATTGTCCTCATTGTCCAATTCCAGTTTTTTTGTTCATATTCATAATTGCAAGTGGCCTGTATCTAACTGTAATGTGAATGCATCCATCACATGTGTACATTGATACATTTTTACACAGGTCATCTGCATCACCAAGAAAACATGCTGTCTGATGACATTAGCGCTCAGAGCATGCGTATAGGCAAGACAACCACATGAATTCTGATCTGACCATTGACATTCATGTTGCATGACCATGAATCAGATACATATCCAATCTAGGACCACATATGAAAATGACCGAAATCTGTATTGAAAAGATCGGACTTGTGTGTCCACGCAGCCCTGAACCAAGAATAGGTCTGAATCACATTCAGGCAAAAAATCGGATTGAGTAACTTCAGCTTGGTAGCGTGAATGTCGCCAAGTCAAAAACTGTGAAGGGGTTCGTAGAAGTTTGTTTACATTATCTGAAAATGCTGTCAATTAATCAGAAAGACAAATAGCACAGCCATTCCTAAAGATGACAAGATCCTTTTATACCCAGAACCACAAAATTACAAAAACTGCCCTTCCTCCCTGTGCTATGTGCTTCCTGGAAACAAAACGATGCATACATCTGCAACTTATGAATAATAAATACACAATTTTTCTTCCTACTAAGGAAAGTTTTGAAGTCTGACCTTCCAGAAATTACAAATTATAAAAGTGAAGACATGTAGGAGGAAGGTGGGTTCAAGCATCTAGAGGAGGCAGGACCTCGACATCTGATTGATTGGTCCTGCCTTCTCTAGTTGTTTGAACCCACATCCTCTACAATCTGATTGGTTATTTCCTTGAACCATTTTTCCTTCTGCCCTCAGATCATTTTTGTGTAGGCCAAGAAGTGTCCATTCAGCTATGCCTGTTCAACTCCTAACCAACCTGCCATGAATACTAGACACACCTGTAGCACCTGTTTAATTGGCAAAAAATCTTTTTCTTTACTTATTTAACAGATACATTCATCCAAAGCAACATATAGTTGAGAAAGCAGTGTTTGCCAGTCCCTCAAGCAGTTGGAGTTATGGGACTTGCTTAAACAGCTCAACAGCTATATCATTCTTCTGGCCAAGGGATTTAAACCAGGAACTTTCCGAGTCCTAACCCACAGCACCACACACCCATTAAAAACACCAGATTTTCCTTGTTGTAAAGTATCCCACTATAGTGACAGGTTGTGTCACAATCTGCTTTCTGTGTATGAGTCCTGCTTGTTTTCCTCTACAATAGTGCAATGGAATTTGAATTCCAGTACTTCCTTGATGTAACTTACAGTGAACAAAATATCCTTGATAACACAATGTGTGTATAAATAAAAACCTGGTAATAAAAACGCTAAATCATCATTCGCTCTATGATTTTATTTTATTTTTTATATCAATTAGTTTCGAGACAGCAGAGATGCCAGGCTGGATTACCACTATGGCTATGCCAGGCACTCTTCTCTAGACTGATAAATTAAGGAAAGGCTAGTGCACACAAGAGCTTCACTTGACTTTTTCCACTGCCTGATATAGCAGACAGTTGAAACCACAGACCTTCCAAAGACACGTTTCTTCCTCAACACAAAGGACCTAACTGGAAAAAGCCTAACAATAGTAATAAAAGATGACTGCTTCTTAAGATTTTGACATTTACTACCTTATAAAGCAACTGTCCATAATGTATATATTCTTTAAAGTGAGTGCGAGTCATGGTCATCTACACTAGAGCAAGACACTTACACCCAGAACCACTTAGCACATTTTTAGAAATATGTAGTTTTTTTGTTTTTCATTCACTTGTGCCAAATGAGAACATGTACACATACTTTACCCTCCAGTTTACACGGTTCTTTTTCATTAAAGATGAAACACACTGATGGATAGGCAAAATGCAGCCAATATATCTACAAGTTTAAGGTGCCAATTCTTGAACGCCTCTGGATGTCTCTTATCTTGTAATTACGTGTTACGTTATTTTAAAGCACTGAACAGTCAGTACTAGCCAAGAAGAGATTCTTCAGCTACTCAAAGAGATTCGATGATGCCAGAATACAGTATTATGCAGCATGAATGCCGTTTACTTGTGCTTCAGTTGTCAACAGTATCTTATACTTTACACCACGTCACTGTAATATAAACCCTGATTAAACCAAACAGAAAACAGCAAAAAGCGACCAATGTGTAACGGCATTGCATAAGCAGGACTTTTTATTTACAAGCGCTGACAAAACACTGTCTTGTTAACGGGTGTGTGCGAACATCTAATTGGACTCAGATGTGAACCAAAGGTCACCCCACCCCCGCCAAAATAAATGAATAAATAAATAAATAAAAATAACAATAGCAGGGTTTGGCAAGTTTCACCTATTATCCTTAGTTTCCGCACTATCCTGCAACCAAGGATCGACTTCGGTGTGATTTCATCTCCCGTCAAAAACCTTCAGAAGGACGAGCACAACAGCCGTACAGACTAGTACTACTAACTCAAATAAACAAGGTTATAACTGAAGCCAGATGCCTTACTAAATCTTACAGTTGATGTAGATACAATACGTAGCGATGTCCCGGCCTACTTCATCGCCATCTACTCCGAAAACACATGCGGTGATTTCAACGCTAAAGGCTGGAGAAACGATGAACTACTTGCCTGAGAATTACAGCACTTCGTGCACATTTCCAAACTGTTAGATCGGATCGTCCAAAGTTCACGCTTTTTGTGGTTTGATGGTGGCGAAAGTCGACAGTCCTTTCAGTTTTCGGTGCGGACGCAGGACATAAAAATGCGAAGATGATCACTGACTGAGTACATGAAGTATTTTTTGCTTTCTCAATCTCTTTTCAAGACGGAGTAATGGTGAATGCAACTTCCTCCCGTGTCAGCCTCTCTAAAGCAGGATCCAGCATAGCTCTCCGGAGTACGCTGGGACCGAGCGGAAAATCGCATTTTTTCCTCTTTCTTTTCCTCGCCAAGCTGTCATGTTGCGGAGATGTTACACTATAGCGCCGCAAGCCTTCTCTGCACGATCAGCACTGGGAATAAATGTGAAAATCCAATTGATATTTAATGGAGTTAGATTTGATATTTATTTATTACGTTTATACAGTATACAGGTGTTAGGAAAAAACATAAAACAGTCGGTTTAGTAAGCAATCGTATGCAACCAAGATTACAGGAAAATGTTGTGGGAGTAAATGGCATTGCCAGTTGTTGTGTTAAGAATAATGTTGAAGACAGGAAGATGGAACATTTTTTTCTATAATGGGTTTATTCAAATCTTGAATCCTCTTGTGCTCCCCATCCCAGAAAAACACTAATACCAATACTACTTATTCATTATGTTGACAGTACTTTGTAAGGAATGACTATAATTGATCATTAAGGGGGAGATAAAAAAAAGATACTATAATGGATGTTTTACTGTTAGAACTTGGCCAGTATCAGTGAATAGACTTATAGCATTTTTGTCAACAAAACAGCAAAAACTGATGGAGGTTTCCATGTGTCCAAGTTACTCCAAACAAATAATGCTTTACCGGTTCCTCAGTGCCAGCACATAACACCCTGCCAAACGAGTCTCAGAGGCAACAGCAAAAAAAAAACCACAACAGTAGCCCATATATAAGCCCTAACAATGGCCTCTGTCACACTCTCTAGCAGAACCCCCCCCCCCCCCCCCCGACTCTGTCAGGGTCATTTTTGTATAAGCATTACTTAGAGGCTGGAGTATGTTTCCTGCCCACGATATTCTCTGTCACGTTCATAATCTGCTCACAAAGCTGGTTCTCTTCACTATTTCATCTACTGATCAGGTCCATTCTAAGCAACAGATAGTCATCTTGATATATGCACACAAAAGCTCATGCCAAGAAGAAATACTTCACTGTTGCACATTTTCAGTATTTAGAAGAGATGGGCTCAATTTAGAACTCTTAGAATCAAACACTAACTCATTACTAAGGTAATGAGGTTACTTTATATTCATAGTGAAGTTCAAGAATTTATGATTTTCCAGGTGTCTCTTTACAGGATTTTGAAACTTCCCTGTGCCTACCTAGATGGCACCATGTTATTCGTTATGAGGCTTCGTTATGAGCTTTTTGTTTGGAAAGGTTGGATGTTCTCGTGTTCTCATTTCGTTTGAATCAGAATCAGAAAAACTTTGACTATCCCAAAGGAAATTGTTTGTGAGGCTGCACATTACACAACAAAACAAAAATACACAGTACCACAAACTAAAATATCTATATAAAAAATTTAAAAAGTAGCTACAGAGGGCTGCCCAACCCTACTCCTGGAGATCCACCACCCTGCAGAACATAGGTGCTGCCCTAATTAAACACACTTGACACAGATAATCAAGCCCTTCAGTAGCATCTTAGTACTTCAGCCAGCTATGTTGTTACTAAGCTGGCTCTAATACTGAGATATTACTCAAGGCCCTGATTATGTGTATCAGGTGTGTTACATTAGGGCTGCACCTAAGCTCCGGGAGCAGGGTTGGGCAGCCCTGAGTTAGATCAATACAGCTTTAATTTAAAAAGTGAAATGCTATATTGGAAATACTCTTGTGAGCCATATTGTGAGTTTTTGGAAAAATCATTTAAACAGCAGTTAAACAGTTCATGTGGGACTAAATGTGTTTCTGATTCTGCTGACAGCTGGCTTACAGTATACGCTGGAGAATTATGGACATATTTTGTACCACTCAACATATAAGCGGTGTTTTCCACATAGTAAAAAAAAAATTATAAAAAATGAAATCCCATCCCTATATGTAAATGTGTGTATAAGTCATTGTGTCACCCTCTCTCTGTCAGTTGGGAGGTAATGTTGAATGGGTATTTACCCACAGAATTTTACCTTCCTCTCTCCTGACACTGAAACACTTGCCAGAGTACAACACTACCTTCTTCTACTTCTACTATGCACATTTCCATAACCTTATGTAACTCACTGCTATGCTGGATCATAGACTGTACCTGACTATCAGATGGCAGCTTGTGAGGCCCCAGGACTCTGTGTCAGAGATTGCAGTGAACAACACTGGGGCCCCTCAGGGACTCATCCTATTTCCCTTCTTGTTTACTCGTCAGCTGTTGCCATCTACAGACAGCTCATCTACTGTAGGATACATCAGCAATGGAGATGAGTCAATGGGCCCGTAGAGGATTTTGTTTTGTGGTACAGTATGAGCAATATGCAGCTCAATACCAGCGAGACAAAGGAGCTGCCATTGGAATTCCTGCATGATTAGGAGCCCCCAAGACCCGCCACCATCCAGGGGGACGAAGTGGATGGGGGACAGGGCTACCAGTACCTGAGGGTCCACCTGTACAACAGACAGGGGCATCGTAGTGAGGAGAAAAAGGAGACCGAGTTACCAGGGCCCCATGGGGGGGGGGGCCTAAGGAATCTGGAATTTTATTTTCCTTTAAATATTAATATTATTCAAAGATCACCATAAAGGTTGCTAACTAATGTACATGTAGTTTTTGTGGGAAAATAAATCGTTTGACGGATTGAATTGTGTCCTAGCTTACAGTACAGTAGGACAAACACCCTCACCCCTTGTAATGGTTTAGTCTTCACCGGGCTTTTTAAGTAGGCGCATTTAACTTAGCGGCCATTCTGCTGAAACAGCTGAATCCGTGCTAGAAGATGATGCCAAAGAAAGCTAAATCCGGTTTTCAAAAAAGAAGAGGCAGGAAACAAACAAAAGAAATGGGGGAAATGAGGGAAAGCAACTGCTTACAAACTTTTTTCCCCCCCCAAGAAAGGTGAGCCCAAACGTGAAAGCAAATAGCCTACATTAAATGAACTGTAATTATTAAACACTTAAATACCACCGCGAAATTACACATAGCTTAACATGATGTAGTCTAGATAAGTAAATATTTTTTTGTTTGGTTAACCCCCTGGGTTCCACAATGCCGCGTATCTCTCTCGTCTATTTCATTCGCTGAAATGTTCATGTGGAATCATGGAAAAAACTTTGGTTAAGTCTGCAATCTGTCTTCATTTCAAAAAGTTTTTCAAATTAGGTTAAATCGGCAAGAAGTAAACCATGTCACCTTTCTTTGTTTTACTTGCATGGGGTGCAGGTAAAATCTTCGCGTGAAGATCGCTATTCACATTCTAAACAGCCGCACTTCCGCGTATTGAAATCGCATTCACACGGTAATTTGATGAACAACGCAGCGGTGAAACCGTTTCAAAAGTGTTCAATTTTCACGCAGGCCTATGATGTTAGGCTACCTTTAGTGACATTTCCTGTTATAGCTTTTAATTACAGGTAAGGCAGGCAAAACGCAGACGGACAATACAATGACCGAACTGGGGAAACAAACTGAAACGCGGA
>JAODJW010000117.1:11493681-11510693 GCA_026777045.1 Hyperopisus bebe
TTTCCTGATTTAAGTGGAAAATATAATTGGAGGTCATCAGCGTAAAAATGGTAATTAATATTATGTTTCCGAAGAATTGAACCCAAAGGATGCATATAAATGGAAAACAAAAGAGGCCCAAGAATGGATCCCTGTGGGACACCACACTGGATAGGTGCAACGGGAAAAGTAAAAGATCCAATATTTACAGAAATTTCTCCCGAGGCTTCAATTGGCTAACTATGGGTGGAAATTCAGAGAGACCTCCACATTCAATACTATATGGGTATTTGCTGAATCTATATGTGTCACAATTTGTAGCTGAAGAGCATTTCAGGTTTGCCTTTAAACTAAAGACAAGAGCCGGGTCAGGTTGAGGAGCATACAATGGAGCAGCGTGTTGCCGTACCCAACACATGATGAAACATCTTGGGATCCCGAATGATGACTCCCCTGCCAGACATGCAGTCCAGTCCCACCCTCTGGAAATGGCCATCCATCTGCTGCAGCCAGGTGTTATGTGGGCATCCCCTTGGCCTGGCCCAACAATGAGGATCCTGTGAGCCAGATCACCATCAGGGAATTGAGCCACATGGTCATAGTGTCGTAAATGATGTTCCTTCACAATTTAGGTAATGTGCCTCCCCTAGCAACCATTCGTTTGACACAAGTCAAACCAGTGGTACCCAAGATTCTCCGAAGAGACACAGTACTGAAGGAGTCCAGTCTTTGTCTCAGCTCACTTGATAGCGTGCAGGTCTTACAGCCATACAAGAAGACAGGGAGCACCAGGACTCTAAAGACTTGGACCTTCGTCCTCTTGCAAAGATATCGGGAGCACCACACACTCCTTTCCAGCAAGCTTATGAGCCCCCATACTCTCCCAATCCATCTGCTGACTTCATACGTAGGAAGAGTCACCAGAAACTTGAATGTCACTGTCAAGGTAAGTGAACCTCTCAATGAGGTCAACATTCTCCTTACAGACAGACACACTACTTATGACTGTGCCCAAGAAGTCATTAAAGGCCTGGATCTTAGTTCTTATCCAGGACACTAGCAAGGCCAGACACTCCTCACTCAGTCTCTCAAGAGCCCTGATCAGAGCTTCCATTGACTATGTGAAGATCACAGCATTGTCAGCAAAGTCAAGAAAGTTAGTCTTAGTTCACCAACAGATGACCCACAGCCGCTGCACCCCATGACCCTGCCCAACACTCCATGCAAGCATTGAACAGAGTAGGAGCAAGGACACTCCCCTGGCAAATGCCAGTATCAACTTGCAAGAACACAGAGGTTCTCCCTGCTCTGCACAGCACTCACAGTACCAGTGTACAGGCCGGGCATGACTTCCAGGAACTTTGGGGGAATCCCACGAAGTCTCAGGATGTCCCACAGGGCAGCTTGATCAACTGAGTGAATCGAATGTTTTCCTGAAAGAGACATTGCTCACCGAGGTCGAAGCATACACTAAGACAACAGACAAAACATTCAAAGAATGCCTTAGCCTGAGCCTCATAATACAGGACGTTCACTTATTATTGGCCTTTGATGCTCTGATTGCTGCCTTACTTGGGGAGTAGTTGTTGCTGTAGCGGATCAGCTCCTCCTGATGATGTGCAATGTCACACTGAGGGTCATAATAGTATGTGTATTCGTTATGTGCTTTTCAGTTACATAATTTTCAGTTCCGAATGCACAATGAAACAAATGAATACATTTCTTGATAAGCAGATGTTCAACACAAAGCGTTCCAATTGTGACTGTAAGTTGGTTATGTTTAATGTTGAAGAGCTCAAAAACCCCCACATGGGCAGTGACTGAGGAGAAAATAAGTAATCTGGGAGGGAGTTCCACAGGCAAAGCACTCTGTCCCCCACAGAGTGGAGTTTAATCCTGGGAACATGGAGGTGCCATCTGTTGTGGGCTCTGTGGTTTCGATTGCAAGTTCAGTTAGTGAGAATTTTTTTGAGGCATAGGGGCTGTTCCATGGATGCGCTGGTAGGTCAGGAGTAGAATTTTATAGTGTATCCTAAAGGAAACAGGAAGTTAATGAAGTGATTGCAACACTGGAGTGATATGGTAGTGCTTTCTCACTCATCTGGATTCTGACTGCACTGTTTGGATGTATTGGAGTTTCTGGATCTTCCAGGTTAATGAAGAGGATATGGGAATGTGGTCGCCAGAAAATGTGATATGAGTTATAGGAGAATGCTAGACTTGGTGGGGGTTGCCGACCAGAAGAACTACTGTTTTTGAGCTATTTAACTGCAGAATGTTGAGTTTCATGCAGTCTTTAATTTCCTTGAAGTAGGTGGTTTGAGGTTAAGTTGCAGATCCAAAGAGTCTACAAATCTGATAGAGGAGAATGTCATAATCAGCAGTGTCAATTGTGGCTGTCAACTGAAGGAGGATTAGGAGGGAGAGGGAACCAGAATCAGCAAACATCAGTAGGTTGTTTGTAATCCAGAGAAATGCTGTTTTGGTACTCTGAGCCTGCCGAAAGCCGGACTGAAACTTCTCAAAGAGATTGTTGAAGTCGAGATGTTCCTGGAGCTTGATCACAACCACCTTTTCCAGTATCTTGGAAAGAAAATGGAAGTTGGATATGAGCCTGTAGTTGGTTGGGACTTTTGGATCCAGTGTGGACTTCTTAAGAGTAGGGGAGATGACTGCAGTTTTTAATGCAGGTGGATGTCCTGCTCTGAGGGAGTGAGTAATAAATGAAGTTATCAAAGGACATAGGGCTGAAAAGAAGGCCGTAATCAAACCTGTGGCTAATGGGTCAAGGGTGCAGGTGGAAAGTTTCATTCTATTAATTTCCTGAGTAACTTCAGTAAAACGAACTAGGAGTGGGAGGGTATTTCTAGTTTGAGAAACAACAGCACAGAGAGGAGTGGAGGGGAATTTCCAGGTTCAAAGTCAGCAGCACAGAGTCAGAGTCTGAGAACGGGAGCTGGTGAGCAGTGATGATTGTATATTCTTGACCTTGGTCTTAAATTCAGCAATGATTGCTCTGTTCCTCAGTGTTCTCTAGATGAGCAAAAGGAGGATGTTTTAGGAGATGGTTGACGGTAGAGAAAAGCCGCTTAGTATTTCCAGAGTTATTAATTAGGTTGGGGTAAAATGCTCAAGTGACCAAGCATCTTTGAGGGACATAAAAATAGGCCTTTCTGTTTGTGCCTCGTAGGCTAGCTTATGAAAAGTGAGCCATGGGTTTCATAGTGCCACTATAGTACCCAACCAACAGCTTTTATTTTCCAGAGGTCTTGGTTGAATCAGGGAGCTGAGTGTACAAAAGAGACAGCTGTTTCCAGAGGGACGTGATGGTCAAAAACATTGCCCAGTGATTGGTTCCACTGAAGCATCAACCGAGGTGATGGTTGGAGAAGATATCCAAAAAAGGTCTAAAGCTAGTACCGCCTGGTTGATTTTTTTCCAGTTTCTGAAATTAATTTTACATTTGGACATGAGTAACATCCACATGAGTGTCAGGGACTAAAGAGAACATTTCCCAGTAGAACATCACACAGCCTCTGCCAGCTTCCCATAGTGCATCCAGGTGCCATCTCTTCCCCAGGTAAATGATGCACATGTGCCCTGCCATCCACATACTGTAACAGAAAATATGTCTAATTAGACTAAGCCACCTTCTTCCATTGCTCCATGGTCCAGTTCTGATGCTCACAAATCCATTGTAGGTGCTTTCGGCGATGGACAGGGGTCAGCATGGACACTTTGACCAGTCTGGCAGTCCCATCAACTTCCTGCTATCCCGTTGATCCCCATTGCCATACTAGATGATGACTCCGTATACTCTGTGAGCTGCTGTCCCTCCAGGCACAGGTTTCCCAGCAATCAGGACCCTAGTTTCCCAGTGGCCCATCCAAGGCTCGCAGCTGTTGTGGCCTCCTCACCTCAACGGGGTGTCCTTTGCCTATAACCTCGCCAGCGTGTTCTTCATCTGTAGCCTCACCAGGGTGCTCTTCCTCACCTGCTATCTTTTCGGTGTCTACCTCTTCACCTGCTGTCCCATAGGAGCCTCCTGCTGTCTTGTGGATGCCTCCTGCTGTCCAGTTGGTGCCCTCCTCACCTGCTGCTTCGTCAGTGTCCTCCTCGCCTTCTGTCTCGTCGGCGCCTTCCACACCTGCCATCTCGGTTTCACCTGCCTCCCCAGACGCCTGATAAGGGCTTACCTTTGTTGTCCCCAAAGGCGTCTTTTCCCCAGGTATGGCTTTAGAAAACCTCTTCACAGCCAGCAGAGCTGGTCTCACCAGACTCTGTACCACCAGACCCAGTGCTGCCAGACCCTGTGCCCCCTGTGTCCCAAGTCCCAGCCCCAGAAAGGGCTGCTTTGCCTGTGTCCCTGGTGCTTGGCCTACGGAGGCAACCACAACCTCATCTCATCTAGGTTAAGGTCAGGGACTCTGTCAGGGATGTGCCTTACTGGTGTTGGTGTCCCAGTGACACAGATCCGGCCTGTGTGCCCCCCCGTGGCAAAGAACGGGTGTAGGGACCCAGGTCAGCCAGTCCATTGACCTGGACCTCCCGCATCCCAATTTCAAGTATTTGGCCTGGGGGCTGCACAGTGTGTGCCCATCAAACAGACCCATGGTAGTCCATCCTCGGTTTGCCCCCCTCCCTTGTGAGGACCACTGTGGGGCCATTCTGCTCCTCCCCATGTTCCTTGATCTCTCTCTGCTTCTTGTTTGATGTTCCCCAGTGTCTTCCTCACTTGTCTCGTTCTGTGCTTCCTGTCAATGGTGTTCCTCGGGTTTTGATGATGTCTCGTTTTATCTCATCTGGCTTCGATTTGCTTCACTGGTCCATGGTCCTGTATGTCCAATCTTGTCCCTCACCCAGTGTGTTCCATCCCAGTCATATACGTACCTCTTGTGTACCCTGGGGTTACTGTCATGACCTGCCTCTATCTGTCCTCATGTGGTCATCATTTGTTTTGTTACTTCAAGTATTTTCTATCCTGTCTGGATTATCACCCATACTTGTCCCTCATGTATGTTCCATTACACTCATACATATGTGCTTCCCTGTCCTGTGTTCCTCAGTCCTGTCCTTGTTATCTGTTGTTAGTCTGATCTCCCGGTAGGTTCCCAAAAGGACGTGCCCACTGTTGTGATCTCTCTAATAAAGGGGCAGGGGCATTTTAGTCCTTCTTGCTTCCTCGAATGTGACAGAATGGCAGGACTAAACACCCAACCTGGCAGCCCTCCACCCTGGTTCCTTGCCTGGGCTTCAACGGAAGAGGAACAGAAGTGGTGGACGCAGAAAGTCCGGGCAGTCAACTTGACAACCTTGTTCCACCTATTCCTGAGCCCTACAGCAGACCCCACCATGCACTTGTCCCCGGAGAGCTTGGCCAGCCTTTGAAAATTGGGGAATTGGGTCTTGGCACTTTCCCAGGAATCTACAGCCTAGGAAGTTGTGCCCACCCGAGTGGAGCTCTTAGGCCTTTAGGTGGAGCTGAGAGCTTCCACGTAGAGTTCTAACCCTCAAGGGACTCGTGCCAACATCCTGAGCCCCGGAGAAGATGCTTGGCCCAAGGGCACATCAGGTGATGGGTAAAAAATGTGATTGGTCTAACACTAATATCCTTTAAGAATGCCAATTTTTATTTATATATTGCATTTATATATTGGCAAGAGAGGCTTTCATAACAATTGCAATGGTATTTACTATTTATTGGTGAGGGTCCCTGGTCAAGTAGAGGACTGCAGCACCCAGTGCTAAGGTGACACCAGTGAGGGTCCCTGGTCAAGTAGGGTGCTACATCATCTGGAGCTAAGAGGACACCTGATGAAGGTTTATGGTCAAGTAGGGGGCTACAGTAGCTGGTGCTAACAGGACACTGGTTAGGGTCCCTAGTCAAGTAGGTGACTACAGTGCCTGTAACTAAGGGGACACTGCTGAGGGCAAGGGTCAAGGTTTTTCACCAGTGCAAGATTTGCTTTTTGTTTGTCTAATGGTTTGTTTTTGTTTGAAAGTTTTAATGTGCATTAACAGGTATAATACAATAAAAGATATAAGATGAAGTGAAATGTTTAAAACAAAATAGTTCAAGGCTGTTTTAGCTCCTTTCTTTTTATTATACGTTTTGATATATCTCAGCTTTAGCTACTTATGAACCATCTTTAATAAATTGATGAGGGTGGGGGCATTACTGTTAACCACCCTAAGTTGTGTCTGTTTTCCTCTATTGCTCACCTAGAAACACTCCTTTGATTGAAATTGTCATTGACCTGCCTCTTCTCACCTGGTGGGGTTTGTCAAAGTGTTTCTCAGCTGTGACTGCAGTCATACAGCATGCCTGTGCACGAATTCCAGGATGCAACAAAGTCAATCACTGTTTCTGTAAAATATTCAGATGATCGTTCAATATACTGTGACCTTTCTACTCTACTGGCTTGTTTTATCATATGACTTATTTGCATAGGAAATGTCTATGGCAGTTTTAAGGGATTTCAAACACTGGTTTCTAATTTGAATGTGAAGATTTAGTACATTAGATGTCATTAAGCTCAACAATATATGTATATGTAAATTTAAGTATTTGTATGATCTTTCTCTAATTCTGTCCAAATACCCAAAATAATAGATTGCATTGAAGTCATTGATCATCCAGTTGCTTGTCTTGTGACAATCTCTAAATAATTTATGCAGCTCAGAGGTGAGCCAGTTTTTGCCAGTTGTTTTGTTTTGTCCACATCAATGCACCACTAAGTTCAATGCATGACCATCCTAAGGAAGTACCATCCTAGCAGTGACCTAGCAATCGCTGCTGGGGATGTGAATTCAGCCAACAGGCAAGATCATCTCTTGTTTGCTAATATTCCTTGTTCTATTTAAAAGCTCTATTTATAAGTTCTATTTTTAAATTATTTGATTCATAAATACTTGTGGATTGTAGCTAATCCCATGTATATAGGCTACTGTAAATGAATATGTTCATTCTAGAATATTCAGTATTTCTGTCATGACTATTTCAGAAAAGCATGAACCTGCTGAAAGCTTTCGTCAGCATCACATTCTAAGCATCAGCTCACCAACTTAATAGTAGCACAATTAACGGCTCAGACAAACAGGCTAAATATGGCTACAGTAGATTGACATTAGCAACCAATGGGAAATGTTTATGACTACAGTGCAATGAATATTTTATCATTTACTATAATATTTATAGTAATGACTAATACATGATCAAGTCTGAAACTAAACCTGGGGGTCTGTCTAGAGTTTGTGTCACTGAAGATGCTCAGCAGCTGCCACTGGCAGTGATCTAGTTAACATAAGCTCATGCGGAGAGCGGCACACAGCAAATGTGAAGTGGCCCATTGCAATGTGTACTGGAGTGTGAAATAAGATGCACGTATAATGTACACTTTCTGAGGTCAGAATTGCAGCCTATATACCCAATAAAATGATGATTTCAGTTAAATTTACTAGGAATGATGGACCTCAGCCTAGTGCCACTAACCCCACCAACATTAAAAAATAGTAAATGACCAAGTGTAACTAAACAAATATATCACTTGGGATCAGGAATTGAATTGTGTGGCTGGAAAGAGATTACAAGCTTCAACAAGAAATATCAAATGAAATGTTATAATTATCAATGGTATTACAAATGTATTGCTATTAAAAATATGCCAATGTAATATAAGTAATATTTTTGAAAAGTTTTATTGAAACTTTAGTAATATGGTGTTTACACTTCAACATGAATACACATAATTCATTAAAATACTTAAACACCTTGCTCCCTGGAAGGTATTATTCCCAGAGTGATATTTAAGAATGAAAATATTAGCAGTGGTGGGTGTGACTGTTGTCTTTCATCTCCAGCTCTGTCTGTGTGGAGTTTGCAGGTCCTCCTCATGTTGTTCAGGTTTTCTCTGGATAATCTGGTTTCCTGCAACAGTCCAAAGACACATAATTAGGCTAATTGGCACATTTAACTTTCCCATTGTGTGTCAGTGTGTCCTTGTATGTGGGCTGTGATGAGCTTGCAGTCTTGTGCCCTGCGCTGCCTGGAATACGCTATAGCTCCCCCTAAAACCCTGATCAAGATAACTATTCAGAAGATGGATGGAATATACAGTATAGGAATTTTATGATCAAAGTAATACTTGGTATTTTTCATCAATTTGCCCTAAATTCAAATTCATGCAACATTATAACTTCTGTGTAGCATGGTGGTAGGGGGAGGTGAGTGGCTCAGAGGAAAGGTGCCTGTGATCAGAAGATCACCGGTTCAAGCCCGACCTCAGCAGTCACATGCCCATGGACCCTTGAGCAAAGCCCTTAATCCTTAGCTCCAGGGGCACTGCAAGTTAGCTGACCATGCACTGTGACCACCAGGCTATGTAGAGCAAAACGGGACAGGTAAAGAGAAGCATTCCAATGGACTTGTGCAAATGGCAAATAAAACACATTTGTTTAACCTTTGGACAATTGTCAGGGCACAGGGAAAAACACATGGGCATGCATGAAGATCTGAAAAAGACAGAATTTCATTGGCCTGAGGCCTATTAAACAGTACAGTCAGAGTAGCATCATTGCCTGATTGCTTTATTTAAAGAAAATTAGATTTGAAGGCTGCTGTTAAAAATGACTATCCAGCTTGATCATTTTAACGAGACTGGGTAAATATGCCAGGAAATGTGAGGCAGAGGCTTACTTTCAGAGAAGTTACCACTTTTTAGATATATTTAAAACATATGCAGTCCAGTCACCTAATGTATTCGATCTCAGTTTCAGTGTTTACAATGATCTATAGTGTTCATACTGGTATTACAGGGTAACACTGAAACAGAAACTAAAAGTATTACAGTAACTCTTACCCTTTACAGCATGACCTCTAGTGGACTTTCATGGTATAACAGAACTGACATTAACGTGGTGAAGAACATAAGCTGGCCAGCACAACAAATATTACACAGTGCTAAATAGTAACTGTGTGACAGGTCAGGCAGATGGAAAATACAGAAATAATTACAAAGAACCTCCCTTAAGAATATGGAGAAACACCTTTTGAGTGCAGTTTAGCTACATTCCTCTTACAGATGAAATAGCATGTTTTGGGGTTCTGAAATCTTTGGTGAAATGTGATGCCATGTAGATGGGGTCAGATCTCATTCAGGTAATGATAGCACTGCAGGGCCAGTGTCGTGTGTACGAGTATTGTGGTACCACACTGGAACGCAGTCAGGATGTGCCTATACAGGGAGGGCAGTAAGGGAAATCACCACTGCAATTCAATGTAATTTCATAACAGTACCAATAATTACATGGATAATTGTTCACCTTTTTCATTAATTTAGCTATGTAGTTCATCCCAGAATTACACACATTAAGACATCAAGCTAACTTACATAATATAACTGTAATTTAATCTATTATAAAAAATATATTTTTATACTCAAGCACATAATTACAGGGGCACCTGATCTCATGCAACCGTATATGAAATTTGCAAACAACAAATACTAAGCCTAAAAAAGCTCTCTGACCACCTTGTCAAACTCATTTCAAAAGGAAGTGGTTAGCCAAAGTTTTGCTCATACAGAGAACCAACTTCCTGTGACTTAGCAAATTACATGTCTGGCATGTTTTCATCAACACTTCAAACAACATTTCCTAACTCATGCCAAATTAAGAATTTTTGGACATGGCTGAAGGAATTAATCTCAGCTGCTAGACCATTTATTCATTTGAGACGTAACAGCCCTCGGATGGACTGGAATCCTGAGCAGGTAGTTTTCTTGCCATCTGCCCTATAATTCCTGGAATATGCATAGGATCTAGTCTCAGTGTGACCCTGACCTTGATTAGTAGTTGGAAGATCATTTATCCATCCATCCATCTTCTAATCATTTATCCTGGTCAAAGTCACAGGGGGAACCTCAAACTTATCCTAGAACCTCAAACTTATCCTAGCACCATAGGTCACAAGGCTGGGGTACAAGTTGCCAGTCCATTGCAGAGCATATGGACTTACATACACTTTACTGCAGCAGAAAATTATTTGTGAGCTCTAAGCACTAAATACCTTACTTGCATGTCTTTGGACGGCACTGGAAAACAAGAAAGCCCAAAGGGAATCCAAGCAATATGGGGAGAACATGCAAGCTCCACACATACAGAGCAGAGGAGGGATTCCGGCTCCCAACAAAAGAAAGGTGAGGCAGCAGTGCTATCCCTGAGCAGAGTCATTTTTTACATTTTCATCCAAAGGGATTCAGTTCGTTATGTATGCAATTATTCATCTGGATATATTAAATACCCAGAACCAGAATAAGTGGTTGAAGTATGAGCTGGTGGATGTGTCACTTCCTCCTCATGGGTACCATAGTGTGAGTTCTCCTGGGATTCAAACAGGCAGTTTTCAAGTTTAGGTCTTATGTTGTTAACCACTATGGCCCAGTTGGTATTTGTCACTTATGAAGGGTGAAGAATGAGAAAAAAATATGGACAAAATAGATTGAATTGTTCATTATTCACTTTAATCCATCGGTATCTAACTATATCTTTAATAACCACTTATTTAGTTATTGGTCACATCCATCCTATCTCAGAATTCACAGGGCATAAATCTAGGAGCTACGGTGAACTCAGTTTAACAAGCAAAATCATGATGGAAATCATATTTGTATCTGTCATACAAATGTATACATTTAATTTATTTTCACTCGTTGTTGAAATATCACTATAAAGGTGTATTATTGTGAAATGGGTTTGAATTTGACAGTCATTCTAATTATATGAGAGAAATTTTAACAAGGAAACCATTGTTCCTGTGTATCCTGGTGGGTAATTTCAATTAGAAACACTTTAATCTAAAAGCACTGTCTCTGTAGGCAGGCAGGTGATGAGGTCTTTGATGTGATAAATATACAGCTATTTCTCTGAACTGCTGTGACAGATAGATAAATACTTTATTCATACTCTTAGGGAAATTCAGATACTTTTATATTTGTTGCTGTTTACAGGTTATATGATCAGCAAATTCTCTAATAACAGTACTTTTTTATTTCATAAATCACAGGTATATCATTTAGCAGACTATGGCTTGTGATAATGACCTCTTCTTCTAATGCTGTGATTAGGAATAAAATGGTTTGTTTTGTTAAGTGAGTAAGATGAGTAAGACATCAGTTATGTCAAGTTTTTTTTGCACTGTTTATGGCTACTCTACAATTTGTCACCGGCTGCAAAAATGATCTGTTGTTTACAATACCCGTACTGCCAAACTCATATTATTGAGAGTACCCAAAGCAAGCACAAAGTTTGGTTTATTATTATTCCAGACTGCTGCTGACAGAGACTGGAACACATTAAAATTAGACAATTTGTTGTCGTTGCCAGCTTTTAAAAACCTTGTTCAGGACTCTCTCATAGATATACGTAGTTGTTTCATATCTGAATAATGACTGATGAAAATATTGCATGTTTATACTGCATTTTGTTTTTGTTTTATTGTGTTTGTATTATTTGTTTATGTGTCTTTATGTCTTTACCCCTTGAAGAAGGTTCTTTTGCCTTTTGCCAGGCCATCAATGTAAATAATAAATTGCCCTTAGTGACTTGCCTGGAAAAATAAAGGTTAAATAAAAAAATAAAATACATTTCCTGGCTAGTCATGTAATATGGAGTGAAGGAGGGGGGTCTGGACCTAATTTCAAGCAACAGAGGGTGCAAGGCAGGGGAACACCCCAGAGGGAGTGGTAGTCCATTGCAGGGTATATACCCTTTCACACGATCAGCAATTCAAAGATGCCAATCTTTGAATTGTGGGAATCAAACCCACACAACATCAGAAGAACTCGCAAACTCCAAAGAAGCACAAAGCAGAGGAGCAATTTGAACCAACAACCCTGAGTGACACACCTACTCACTAAACCTTGTGACATCGGCAACATGTTTCAAGAAATCAACTCAACCAGAGCTGACTGAAGAGGACTGATACATATTTATTATATTATTATTGTAATATGTTAGTAGATTTTATGCTACATTTATCCTACATTTAGACAAAGGTACTATACTACGCCTGTTGGTAGATAGCATAATGAATGCATAATATAGTTAAGAATGGAACAAATCTGTGATTTTTGCTCTAGTAGGCCTGTTAAACATCAAAGACAATAATTCTTCTTCACAGTATTAATACTATTCAAAATTTAAATTAACTTTGGTGAGATTCCCTGTAAATCTGAGAATGATAAAATTAAACTGGACTAATGTAAAAGTTAAATCTAGATTTTACTTCCCATACATTATTAAAAGCTTACTTAGACTACGCATAAATATTTCTACAGATTCAAACCACATTTTATCAAACATACAAAAGCCATAACGGCGTGAATCCCAGATAATATACATATCATCGTGTGGAACTGATTACTCTAAAATCCATTTACATGAATGTAAATGAAAAACATGCTAGTTTTGAGGAGCAACATGCGAGATGGGTAAGACTATGGAGCGTGACGTCGTGTACCGGTTGTACGCTGGGGGCGCCAGCGAGCAGCCCGCGCTGCTGCATTCTCCGGCCGTGTGCCGCGCGTATGAGATCATTATCGGGAATCGCTGCAGGACGGGTCAGCCAGGCAAACATTTTGAACTCTCTCTGAGACAGCGAAGGATGAAAACTGCGCCCGAGCTGCTTGCTTACCCCCCTATGGCTCATCCATAGGCGCCTTTCTGCATACAAGAAATTGCGTCAGGACTCGTCAAGTGCTATTTTGGATTTACTGAGAGTACATTTTTTTTCGTCAGGCTTCGCTGCAGATGAAATTCACTTCATTCCCCAATCATTCCTCGTCCAGGGTTTGAGAGGAAAACTATGCAGCCTTCTGACTGACAAGTGGGACGTATTTAAAGCCGCGGCTTATTTTTTTCTGGAAAAAAATAATGAATAATTGATCTGCCTTCGTCCACGAATTTCGCCGAAAACACTGACGCCAGTGGTCTGTCATCCTTAACGAACTAAATGTTTGTATTTTAAAACGAAGTCAGCCTTGAATAGACGCCATTTTCGCCCTTCTCTCTTGGAGGCTTGCTCCGTTTGACACACGCATCTTCGGGGGGGTGTAGTCGGGGTGTCATTTCGCTTGCTGACCATGTCCATGTAGACGGATGGCAGCTTTATAAGAACCACAACAACAGCATCGAGGAGCAGAGACAGTCGGAGCGGTCGCCACGCCACACACCATGGGTTAGTATCGAAAATGGGCATGTTTCACGTTTTGGGAGACTGTTCCAGAACTGTTCCTGTGTAAGTGGAGATGAATGCTGGTTTTAGAGTATTTGGTTAGTAGCTAACCGGTTAGTTAAACCTGCCGAGGTGGTGTCTACACGCTAACTTTTCCTGTAGCTCTGATAGTGAAGAATCGAGCCGAGCTGCGTCTTGTTTTTGACATTTTAAAAGATAATTTATTTACCTGAGTGGAAACAACTGATGCACGGTCTAAGGTGGCTGTGTTATAGCGGTCAGATTTAGCGTAAGTTTATTTTGTAATGAGCGGTTTGATGACTTTCAGTTTTGACGTCTATTACGTTTTGGTGATCGTAGGCGTTTTAAAAGTTTAAAATGAGAAGTTTTCGGTTTATTCTCCGTTCAGTATGCACATCATTGTCGTTCGGTGGCTAGATTTATTTACTTTAAGGTGCCAACGGGGGCGGGAGGGGGTTCTCAACGGAGGGCATGAGCTTTGAATAAGAACGTCATAGCGGACATAGCTTACTATAAGGATTCCTCGTTATAAAATATGGATGCAGGTTTAGTGCCTCTAAAGAACACAGGCTGATAAACTCGTTTTAATGACCTCTTAAATACGGTGTAAATCTTCTATAGGGTATTAATCTTATATTTTTTGCTTGTTCCGACAACCTGTAACCCTAAAATTGTACATAGTGTAGCAACTGCGGTATATTCTTGAGGGTGATCAAATGTCGGTTGTTATAAAGAGGCGCCTTCTGAACTGATAATATAGCTTCTAAACTGACGGATTTAAATTTTAAGTATACTGTACTAAGGCGGTAGTGAGAAACTGTATGAAATTTGAAAATGTTTGTGCATACTGTATGGCTGTTCTTAGTGCATTGTAGTCAGTCTGTTTTAGTCATGAACAAAAAATGTTATAGCTTAAATCTTTATATCAAAATGCCGGCTAATTTTTTAAAATAGTTTAAAATTAGCTTGCTTTCTGTGTACCCTAGGAGAGGGTTATCAAAAAGTTCCTGGAGGAGCATGCCTACACACTTAGCATACTTATTGAGGTTTGAAAGCATTGGTGCAATGTCTATAAGAAGTACTACATTTTATAGCTAAAATAAACTTCTTTGTGTGTGTTTAAATACAATTAACAGGTAATTTGACAAGAGGAGGAAGGTTGAGTGAAAGCCAGAGTGTACCCCTGCAGGTGCATAGTGCCCTGGCAGTTACTATACGATGCCAGCCATAGAGGGGAATTCAGAAAACAAGTTTTGCTCCCCTATGCTTATGGTATCTTATGGGTATCATAATTCCAATTGCATGGCCCATGGGAGGTCAAAATCCAATCTGGTAGGGCTGCAGCATCTCCTTGCTTTTGCTGCAGTATACCACTCGGTTATTTCATTAAAGTTATTTAGAGTTTTAGTTGTGATTCTCTTGTAACTCAGAATCTGAAAGATTCTTTCGCTTCTGAGGAGCTAATGCTCACTATCCTAGTGTAAAACAAGAGGCCAAAACCCATATAATATGGATCTTTGTGGGCAATACAGTCTCCTCATATCTTAATTGTGTTATACGATTTATTTGAATGTGAAAATTCAAATTAATCAGACATTCCAGGGGTAAATGTGTAACTTAAAGATGATTTCACAGGATCTCACCAGCCATTTGCAATAGCTTGCACATTGCAATACCTAAATGGTAGGTGAGGTTCAGAATTGCATTATTGTTTTTTAATTGAAATGTAATTTTTCACAATGCATTGTTCTTACTAGACTTCACACTCTCAGTTCTGTCAAGGATCATTTGAGGAGTTAAGGGGCACAGTCAAAGATTATCTGCCACTAGGGATGGGTAGCGATTATTCAATTAGCATAATTCAATGTGCTTTTTTACATCAGCGACTTTTGTCATTAATTTACTTCCATGATGACTGTCATTTGTTCCAGGAGATTATTGATAGTATAGGTATTGCCCAGGAGATTATTGATAGTATACTGTAGGTATTGCCCAGGAGATTATTGATAGTATACTGTAGGTATTGCCCAGTCTGGAACCGGTTCCAATTCAGTACTGGTTCTCGATACCCATCCCTGTCTGCCGCTGTTTAAACACACTATTATTGTTATGTATCATCAGCACACTGTGGGCACACTCCAGCTAACTATATAAATACCCCCATGGGGGAAAAACTCCTACTGATGTTAATCCATAAACCCAGTTTCAGTAACTGCTTATGCGTTTTAGGCCACAGTTATTGAGAGCCTGTCACTGAATGGAAGTACTTCAGCCATGGTACACCCCAGCTGTGGAGCCTGGGCAATAATATCCTCAAGACTAATACTGGGAATATTTAGATCTGCCAAAATGATATATACATATATAAAATGTATTAGTCTTTCAAAAAAGTTCTGAATAATCTATGAATGCAGTATCAAATAGCTGTAATCAAAAATTGGAAGAAATTTGTTTAGCTTATCTAGTGTCAGTTGTCCATGAATACATCCTGTTTATGTCAGCTAATACCTGGAATCCAGCGTGAATTTTTGTTGTACTGCTACAATACTAGCAAAAAAATTTTGGGGCAGAATAACCAGAAGTTAAAAGTATTATTTTGACTTGTATTCACGTGTTGAATTAATGTAATTTCTTTTTGATTTGTATGGAGAATTGTTTATGGAGCCTTGTAGTTTTAAGTAGTGTTTGACTGCAGCACTATCTAAAGGGCAGCCTTGTGGTCTGGTTCAAATACAAATGCTGTATTTTAAATTGGTTTTAATTGCTTAGTTACTCAATTGAATGTGACCTCTCTTGTTTTCATGCTGGTTGCTGGGAGATAAAGAATTTGATACCCGGTCTTATCACTTACCACTTTTGGGTACACCATGGACATAAACAGTTCAGTTCATTCATACTTACCTAGGCTTGTTTATCTTATCTTGTTTACTGGCACTCTCTGTATATGAGTGACATTGTATAAAATAAGTGATCTAATGTTTTGAGCTATAACTCTGCTTCCTTACCATGTAATATCCCCGGGAAACCTCCTTGAACCCTTGGTATTTCTTGTGATTATAGGACTTTTGTATTGGATTGTTAACTTGAGATTCGCATTTATTTCTAGGCAGATTATTGCATTCATGGCATGTCTTGGTTTCACAAGTTGTAGGTTTCATAAGTCAATAAAGGTGATCTGTTCACTGAATTACAACAGACAGGTTGTTCAGAAAAAGCAAGAAAAGAGTTTCAGCGTTGTATAAGGCATGTTGTTTTTATATTTGCTCACATAAATAATTGAAATGCTAATTTAGAGCATATGCCCTTAAATTTTGGCAGGGACATGAGAAGAGGAGAGATGATCAGGTAGAAGCGCTGCTTTGGCAGCTGTTCACTTTGAATATTGTAAAATTCTTTGTGTATACACATACCTGTTATAACTCTTTCATTACTAATTATGTTTTATCCTGAACCACAGACATTATAGTTTTAAATTTGTCTTAAACTAGATACTCAACAAAGGCACAGTGCAGCCAAAATCAAGATTTATTTCTTGTCTTTGTATCTTGCCTTTATATATTTAGTAGTGCTGTCAAATTATTAAAATTTTTAATCAGATTAATCACAGGGTTGCTGTGGATTAATTTTGATTAATCGTGATTAAATATCCTTAATTTTTAATCTATATTAATCACATTTCATTTTGCATGAGCAAACAGACTAGTAAAAAGGGAATATATATGCACTTAACATGTTTATTGAACATCTTGAACACGAGTCAGATGCATTCCATCTGCCACAG
>JAODJW010000117.1:11510793-11523684 GCA_026777045.1 Hyperopisus bebe
CGGCCGATGCCGATACATTAAAAAATGCCAAATATCGGCCCGATATATCGGCCGGCCGATACATCGGTCGACCTCTAGTCTTAATCCTTGTTCGGGAAACCGGCCCATAGTGTTAAAGATCTGTTCAGCAAGTTCTGCCTTTTTTGAGGTTATTTTCTGACACCTGATTTCAACAGACCCGTAATAATAATTTAGATTTTTTTCTGTCTTCCATTAAAATTGCTACATGATCTGCAGTCCTCTAAAGCTGTCTTTCAGGTAGGGAATCGTACCTTGTGCCAGTTAAACAGATTAGTGTCTTTCAAGTATGTGTGCTAAGCATCTTCAGAGTCTGAATTTTGGGCCTGATATACATACAAGATAAATAATTATGGGCTACAGAGTGGCATAGCTGTTAGAAATGTCACGTCACACCTCAGAGTTAAATCCAGCACCTCCTGTGTTTGTCATGTTTCTGCGATCTCCTAGTGTTAGTGAGCATTTCCTTTGGTCATCCCCAACTTGGTCCCACAATCCAGAAGCATGCTTTTCAGGAGTAGTGCCATTTTCAAAATTTGCCCTTTGGTTTGTATGATGACGGCTGCAGGAAGGCAAACCATGGGCCATTTTTAAAATTATAATCTGCAAACCGCAGCTTTAAAATGAACAACTTCCTGAAATGTTGCCAGGGTGAAACTTGCCCAGAACTGATTCAGGATGTACACACTCAAAAGGAACATTATGTACTGTAATGTAGGCATGAGCCTGAATGATCAAACCCAGAGAGGGTGCATAATACTGCTGAGGAAGTGTAGAATGTGATTCACAAGTTGAACCTTTTTCCAAACCTGTCTGCTAGTATCTATTGTCTATGAAGATTGAATCATTTGTATCCTGTCATGCCCTGGGATCAGAAACCAAAATATTGAGCCATGGATATGTTAAAAAACCCATTAAATTAATAATTTTTAATAACAAACAGTATAGTAGGAGGAAACCCCCATTATGCTGTAGATAAGAGTTGGCTTATTATTATACCATGCCAACAAGAAGTAATATGCTCCTGGCTAGCAGATGTAACTGTACTCAAAAACAAGTATAAAATATTCACCCCCAAAAAGACAGATATAGGGCCTTTTTTTGGAAAAAAATAGGGTGGTAATGGTAGCAGAATAATTTGCACATTAAAACAGTATTTTTAGTCATGTTGTGCAGTCATTGTACATAATCTTTTATGGAATCAGTTTACATTGAACTTTGCAACATTGCACACATTTGCATTGCCTCTAGGGCTAATTTAATGGTTGCTTGCGTGGAGGTCAGTAGTGGAATGCTGATGTAATTTCCATTTAATTACTATGAGCAATATGAATTTCAATCCATAACAAATGTTCTGGCACATTGATTATCTTGCTAAAGTATTCATATAGCCCCGTAACCTTTCAAAAAATGTATCTTACAAAGGCTTATAAAGTTTCTATATATTTTCACATAAAAGCACGTCATTGATTTAAATGATTTTACCTCATCTGTGGCTGTTAGGGATGTAAAGAATCATAATAAAATGGTTATTA
Source organism: Hyperopisus bebe (assembly GCA_026777045.1). Lineage (NCBI taxonomy): Eukaryota > Metazoa > Chordata > Actinopteri > Osteoglossiformes > Mormyridae > Hyperopisus > Hyperopisus bebe. Next base: position 11,512,347 of record JAODJW010000117.1, read on the forward strand.
AGATGGCGATTTGATGTATTGATTTGTGACATAATCAATATTTGTATGTAAAAAGAAGATACTCTTATTCCCAGACTGCATGTTTTCTTGTTCATGTGCAGGTAGACGCACAAAAAAGTAGCAGTGTTGGCCTGCAAATTTCTGAAATGTAGGATGGCAGGGGAAGGTTCATTAGCATTTATAAAGGAAGCTCTGTCTGATGGTCTTTGTTCAACAGTGATGATCTTTGCGCTACGACACTTTTAGGATACTCGCCCTTGTTTTGTATAGCAAAGTAGTCTCTAATGGATAAGACAGTCAAGGACATAAGAAATTTACAAATGAGAGGAGGCCATTCAGCCCATCAAGCTCGTTTGGGGAATACTCAACTAATAGCTTAAAGTTGTTAAAATCTTATTTAGCTCTGATTTAAAGGAACCCAAGGTTTTAGCTTGCACTACACTAACAGGAAGGTTATTCCATATAATTACACACTGTGTAAAGCAGGGGTGCCCAACTCCAGTCCTGGAGGGCCAGAGCCCTATGTAGCTTAGTTCTTTCCCTGTTCCACCATAAATGATTCAGCCCACGAGCTGTGTAGTAATTAGCACAAATTGAATCAGGTGTGTTAAATGAGGGGAAACCTAAAAATGTGCAGGGCTCTGGCCCTCCAGGACTGGAGTTGGGCACCCCTGGTGTAAAGAAATGCTGTCTCAAATCCAGTTTAAAATGTTTCCCCACTAATTTCCACCTATGGCCATGAGGTCTTGTATTTGAACTAATATTGGAGTAACCATTTGGTTGAACAGCATCCAGATCTGTTAGAATCTTGTATACCTGGATGTGGCTTAGAGATGTAATCCAAAATCCTATTGGCCTTTTTAATTGCTTCCCCACTCTGGAGAGAGCGGGACATGGAAGCATCAACATGTACACTAAGATCTTTCTCATAATCACCTTTATTTCAGTGGAACCCATAAAATATCTGTTCCATGGTTGGTTCCTGTGCTGCTAGTTCACCTTGGTGTCGTCTGCAAGTTTTACCAGTTTACTGTATATATTGTTGTCAATATCGTTAATGTAAATTAGGAATAACAGTGGCACCCTGCGGTACCCCACTATGAATGCAGGCCCACTGTGATATTGTGCCTCTAAGAACTACCTGCTGCTTCCAGTTACCTATATGCTTTACATGTAATTTTAAATGTATGTAATTTTTACCAGCACAGTTCACCAATATTAATAAAGTGTGGAGCAGCTTTCACATAAATAAGGAAGCTTCATCAAAGTGTGCAAATTCCAAAACATCTTTCATCAGTCACTTCTTAAGCAATTTATTTACTCTGAATTTGCATGGAATATTAATGATTTGCACTTGTGACAGGGTTTCCATGCAAAGGGGGTCCTGACAGTCTGATATTAAACCGACTTCCCAGCAGATTCATACTTGTTTTTTGGTCTTGTATAAAAAATGTTTTGTCATTGTGTTAGTTTACGGCACAGTGGCCCATTCTGCAATGCTGTACATTCTGGCATGTCAAATACTGCTCGCGTACATACTTCCACTCACACGAGGGCATCAGTTGAACAGGCGGTCCTTCAATGCAGCCCGGGACACATTCGCATTCACACTGCTATAAGAAGGTGGCCATATGCGTTCCAAATGTGGTCTGAGTGACCCAATCTCAATGCGTTCCAATGCATTTTGAGTGCATTCACACCAATAATTAGCGCTGTCCAATTGTTCAGTGGATCACCCAGGACGTATGTTAATACCAGGTGTGAACAGGGCCAGAAATGAAACCAATTAGACAAATTAAGACCTTGTTCCTTATCTTTTATCGTCAATCTGCAGGTTACTGAGGCCAGTTCACTGCGCATGCAGGGCGTGTGGATGAAACATGAGGCTAAAGAAGTGAAGTAGTCTTATAGCTGATGAAATAATTTTTCTCATATGGATCTTTATTTTTAGTTATTTTTTTACTTTAATAATGAAAATAATAAATTACACAAGTTTTTAATTGTTTTAAATAAATCTTTATTGGCCTATTTTAAATGATGAAATCATTCTTACGTTGCACCCTATGGCAATATAACTATAGCATGTGTGCACATCATGATGTCACAATGTACATCATGCAGCCCTAGTATAGCACAAAAAAACACATTTACTGTAAGTGTGGAGTTCCTCTTTAAAGTGTTATGTCATCTGCAAAATTGCTTTTTTCGGACCTGTGATATTAAAGGCTGCCGATCAAGTAATTTAGCCTGAAAATCAGTTGATTGAAACATCCTGCCAATTGATCAGATTGTCTCTAACCAAAACATTAGAACGTTTTACTAATCGAATCGTGACAGAAATGAAAGATTTTCGATGCATCAAATTATTCCCTTAATAATTGTAATTGAATCAAATTGCCCTGGGGCCAATGAATTACAATCCTAATGGCTGTGCATGAACATAGTGGAATAAGAAGGAAACAATTTAGCAAGTTCTTTGGAGCGCAAATACTGTGTCAGCCCAGCTCTTACAAGGCAATATCACGGAAATTGTCTTATTTGTCCTTCAACCTATTATCCCACTTTCATACCTGTGACATTCTCTGACAATATAGCAACATTCTAAACCTATCCCAAATTTACCTGACAATAACAACATACCCACTGTACACACTGTGGAAATCTGCTTGCAATTAGGCCAGTCATAACCAAGTCTGCTTGATGTGCACTTGATGCCATAGACTCCAGGTATTGTCATGAATACCTTCAAGTCAGCAAGCTAGGATATTGGGACAATGGCAGTGCGTACTGCTATGTTTGCTGGTCCCTGGCTGGATGCAGAGTTGGTGTGTTGACTGTAAATAGTATACCTCTCTGCAGGACCCAGGAAACACCACTGAATTGGTGAAGCTGAATGCATGTAGAGAAAGGAACCACTCAGAGATGATTGGGGTGGTGGTGGGGGACCAAAACAGAGGAAGCATATGAGATTATGTGCTGTCAGCAAAGTACTCCACAGGAGAGGTCTAACTACCAATAGTGTGGCATTCACAAAATTGACAGGTACTCCAAATAGCCTCTCGTCCTCCAGCTAGAGGGTTTGTTTATGCAGTGGGATTTGAATGTGGAGTGTTTTCCAAAGCTTGCTTTATTTAATTTATTTGCTTACTTACTGACGTGCCAGTTACTTTTTTTTTTTTTTAACGTAGCTCAGAAGGGTAATGTCTGCCCACAGCCACTGTTCTAAATGTAATAATGGCCAAATGCTCTTGCCATGCTGTTTCCGATTAGAAATATAGATGCTTATTATCTTCATGTAATAATAATTTGTTTCTCATATAAACAAAACATTTGTGTGGGTCTTTGGGTTACTTTGTTGGCAAGTTCAACGTGTTTTATCTTGCACATTTAAAATGTTTTCCAACAACCAGCCACATTTTGACCTCATTGTAAATCGTTTGATCTCATTGTAGCTGTACCGTATATCCTGATTGTTGATTGTCTTGAAAGTTTGTCACCCGGGGGGTATTCCATGAAAGTAGCTAAAGAAAGCCGAAAAAGTCAGACTCAAACTAGTGCCATCTCTAAACTTAGCTTCATGTCGTTCCACTAACGCAGTACAGCTTTAACTAATCAAGGCTCATACAAGACAGACTTGCATAGTCTCACCTAGTGCACACACTCGACATATTTAAGAAGCCCAAATGAATGAATGGATGAATAGTAGATCGATAAAATGAGTCATAAAACGAGAGTGCTGGTGGTTTTTTCTGCCGCAGAACAAACAGTGCTGATGGAGCTGTACAAAAACTACAAAGATATAATCGCTAAAAAGGCAATAATGTGGCCATAAATATTGTTGAATTTATTCAATGTAAGCACAAGATTTGTTTGTTAAATTAACCAGTATCTGCTTGGTAACCTAAGAGGAAATATGGGAACAAAAAGTGGTTTTGTTTAGCTGTAATGCTGTTGCTGCTTGCAAAATTTGCTTTGTTCGTTTTGCTTGAGCAAGTTGAAATGGAAATACTGCTACTCTGTGAAGACCTTCAAGTTAAAGTAGCAGTTATAGGATAATTTAAACGCAGTAAAATAATGAGGTACGTGAGCCGTTATTTGTAAACACAAGCATAATTATGTTTTAATACTTTAAACAATGAACTACACTACATATGTAGTATACATGTATTGAGCAGTGTTAATTCATGTTCGTTGTAGTATGAATTTAGATTATTTGTTACATGGTTAAACTGCCATTTTAAATGTAATAGTACATGTTAAATGATGTAATTGTTTTTGTGATTCCTTATTTTGCAGTTTGGTGCCATTAGTTCCATTGATTGGCTGAAAAACCACTATTTCATTGACCTGAGTGCTTCCAGTTTGTTTTCTTTTACTGATGATCTGAAAGGTGGGCATTTAGCAGGTCTGGCCTCCTTAGTTACATAGCAACCAAGTATTGCAGAGTAACCTTTTTGATTTCTTTTTCTTTTCTTTTAAGTCAAAGTAGGGGATTTGGGAACCGCAATTTCAGATGCTTTGCTGCTTCTTGGCATTTTGTGGTATGTGCTTCTCACTGTTGGCTGCTCTTTTTTTCCAAGGCAGGCATTGGTCAGGTCAGGCCAAAGTAATTCTTTCGGCTAGCATGATTCAACAGGATGCTGATCTGAGACGATTGTAAATGCAGCTGCTGATGTTTTACAAAATTGTAAAACTATAATGCAAATAAATGATCAAAAATCTGTTCTCAAGGCTTTTTATCTTAATTAAAAATTCTATAAATATCTGGCTTTGGAAAAATGGTTATGTAGTTTCTGGTCCTTGAAAGATTCAGATGATCAAAATGGTCAAACCTGATCTATTTTACACTCTACTCCCTGTAAGATGGGCATATCCACATGATGAATTTTATGATAGTGATTATTTTCATGTGTACATAATACAGTGGATGTCTAACTTGTGTCCTTCCTACAGACCACAGTGAGAAATGAAGTCAATAAAAATAATACACTCTATCTGATGATTAATAACAGTAAATAACAGAAAGAGTGCAATAAACAAACTCTTTGCATTTAAATGAGCAGAAGGTAGAACCTGCAGAACTGTGCTAGAGCGTCAGCTGTAGCTGGTTTCAATGTGCAATTAGTTTTTGTTTTGCCTGTGGGTAAAAACTGTCCCTGAATTCTGTTTTGGCATACCTTTATAAATTGAGTTTAGTGGTAATATGGTAAGGGTGCCACTACAATACTTTCAGTGTTTGTCATACTATTCAGAAACTGGATTTTTGACTTGCTTTAACTAGCCAAGTATATCTGAACTCCACCTTTAACCAGAACTCCATGGAACAACCAAAAAGAAAAAGAAAAAAAATTGGCTCAACACATGTTCAGTCTCAGATTTGCTGCACTCATTTCTAAACCCAGACAGCTGCAGATAGTTTGGCTGCAGATTCCTAACATTAACATGCTCATTACATGCACTTTTGTTCTGGTGTATGATTAAAATGTTTTTATGAGCTCAGGGAGGATTCATTGTAGTGTGTAAGGAATTGTAGGGGATGTGCTGTAATGTTTATGGCCATAGAAACTTTAATATATTTCACAGTAAAAAGTGAATGCACACTGTTTATTTTTTTATTTGTAAAGCCAAAAATCCTTAAAATATAGTTGTTTTTCTAATTTCAGAATTGAGTTCTAACATAGTCATAAATCTCTCTTCCATATAAAAATTCTTATATCTAATATAGCATAATGTGTATAAAGAGAACCATTTAATGTCTTATACATTTTGATTTATTATGTGTAGTGTGTTACTGTGATGATGTAATTTTTTTGTTTACAGGTACTGGGATGTTAAGGTTCAGTTCACTTGTAGCATTTTATATATAGCTTTATATATAACCCTTCATTGCCTTAATAGGAGATATACCTTTGTAGCTTCCTGTTCTCCCTGTGCCCTAGCAGAGAAAGAAATTCTCTCAGTTCATACCCTCACCTATAGACTGATGAACACTATGACCATCTCTATGTGAAGCGAATGATGTTGACAATCTAGTAAAAATGGTGCATGTCTAGGTATGGGATATATTGGACAGTAAGGTAACATTCGGTACTTGTAATTGACATGTTGAATCCAGAAGAAATGGGCAGGGATAGAGATCTGAGTGACTTTGACAAAGGCCAAATCAATGGCAAGGCTCATGGGGTACTTGCAGTCAACCGTAGTCAGTACCTACTGATCATGGTTTTTCCGTCCTTAGACCACTAACTGCCACTAGGGTGTTTGGTGGCCAAGCCTCATTGATGCGAGATGTGAATGAATTTCTCCTGTGTTCACCGTCACAAGGACCGGAACTGGACCTTGGAGCAATGGAAGAAGGTAGCCTGGCCTGAGGAATCCCATTTTCTGCTGCATCATGTGGGTGGGCGGGTACGTGCTGAACCGACCCACAGTCCAACCCACAGCTATGTAGCCCCATACGAAGCAGGACTCCATGCACTGTGTTGTACATGACACATTACTCCATCATCAAAATTATCTGTCATTTGTTCCACAGTACCCCTTATGTTGGTTTGTACCACACAGCAGAGCCTTCATTCACATCTCGCATCGATGAGGCTTGGCTGCCCAACACCCTGTCAGCGGTTTGTGGTTTTTCATTCCTCTGACCGTTCTCCGTAGGTACTCATCACGGCTGACCATGAGCACCCCACAAGTCTTGCCGTTTTTCGAGACGCTGTGACCCAGTAGTCTGACCATAATGATTTGGCCCTTGTCAAATTCACTCAGATCTTTATCCATGACCATATCTTCTGTATTCAACTTGTCGACTATGAGTACCGATTGTAAACCCGAGTCCTTGACATGCACAGCTTTTTATGAAAAAGTCATTATACTACTTATTTGCTTCACATGGGGGTGATCATAATTTATTTGTTCTTTAGTGGATATTGTATATATTAGGGTAGACTGGAACGGGGCAGGGCCAGTTATGGAAATTTTATATGTTGTCAATCATGGTGTAATTAAAATATTTCTAACTGCTATAGGGAATGGACTCTGCCATAAAATGTTATTTTATATATTGCAAAGTCCAATAACCTTAATCATGAATCTATTACTGCGTTTTCTGGACCTTGCCTTGGCCTATAAAGTAGAAACAAGCCTTTTATTTGTTTGTTTTTATTTACACGATTTGCTGCTTCAGTTTATTTTTCATGCAGTATAGATAACTGGTGATACCATAATCAGTAAGTACATTTCCAGGAAAAAAGCAAGAAGACAGCTTAACTTTGGCAGTGCATTTGGAAAGGGGGTAATGCGCAAGCGTTACTGGGGAATGTTGACTAAAATGGTTAAAGGCAGTCTAAGAAAATTATATACTGAGCTCTCTACCGCTGCTGTCTATTATATGTTGGAATGCCAGGGTTTTCAGGGAAACCACATAATTCATCTATGGGCAGTATCATCTTAGAATCATGATGGAGAACCAGGGAGGTGCCTTTACCACAGTGGATGTTGCACTGTCATTACTGCTGCGTTTTTGGATATCTCCGCTTAGGCCCAGTTATTCTGCTTTTTTTTTTTTCCTATATGCAGAGTCATATGTTGTACAGGGACAGGGCCTGACTGATCTGTACAAAATAAGAGTTACTGACATTTTATCACATGCATCTAGTGCAGGGGTCTCCAACTCCGGTCCTGGAAAGCTACTATCCAGTAGGTTTTCTGTCCCACTTGGCTTCTGATGAGCCACACCTGTTCCTGGTATTTACTTGAGACCAGGTGTGGCTCATCAGAAGCCAGGTAGGATAGAAAACCTACTGGATGGTAGCTCTCTAGGGCCAGAGTTGGAGACCCCTGATGTAGCATTTTTGCTGGTAACATTTGTCTGTGGCAGCCCACCACTGCAAAAAAAAGACATCTATCCAAGCAATCAGTCATTTAATCCAATGCTTTGGTGAATTGCTTGAGAAGCCTGATTTCTGCCCCTACTCCCTGTGCACGCATTATGGAATTCAACTAGTCAATGGCATTAATAGGTTATACTATGCCGTCATTTAGGAGACATTGTTATAAAGCTCTAATAAAATACTTGTCTGTTTTTCTTTTCTTTGAAAAATAGCTGAGGTCGGTAAACAGAGTAGGCGTTTAATTAGGTGGGGTCAGCGACACATCTATCTCCTCGCATCCACAGACACACTGAAACCCGCTTATATTTGGGAGTTCACTACATGTGTTGTTTTACCACTATGGAAGAAAATGTATCTATTTTTTTGGGGGGGAGGGGGGTGTTCTTATATGCACATACTTACAGAAGTACTGCTAATGTAAATGAAATGTAAGTGTAAGTGTCACATGTTCATTTCCAATGTGGCTGCCAATGTATATGATGCCAATTACAGGAGCAGTATGTGGGGAAATCAGCTTATTACATATATGCAAAACATTTTAAAACAGTGTCTCCAATATAACGAAAACATGTAGTACAGTGGCCACCAATGTGGTTGCTTCTCAGAAATGTTGGAAGATCGGGTAAAGTCAATTTATTTTAAATGTCTCTTAGTCACTGGAGTTGTCTCTCACATGACAGGTTTGACCTCTTTAAATCTTCTCTTGTTGGTTTTGGTTTAAAGGGCATCTGTTTTAATTAGCATTGTTCCTTTATCTTCATGCTCAGTGGAAATTCTTAAATAGTTTTCATTGCAGCCATTGCAAAATCCTGGAGAATTAGCAAGGCACAATATCAAATCACATTACAGATTCTTGTTTGAAGACTCCATAAACTTCCAGTGCTATTTTTCTACTGAAATTTTTATTTTGCTTTTAGCAGCATGCAGAGTGTGAGCTGAAGTTAACAGAAGTCTCACACACACGTAGTCTCTCGCATTTAGAGATGGGCCGATCCACATTTTTTCAATTGTGGTACAATTCCGATACACAACTGACGATACAAAAGCTCTTTCTACTTCAGTATTTTAATATAATATGTTATACATGCTTATACTTCACATATTAATATTTTTAAACTAGTGAACACGAGTGGAAAAAAATGTATGCCAAAACTCTTTAATTAAGCTACCAGACACATGCATAACGTACTGTTCCACCTCATTTGTACATCTTGTTTTTGAGGCATTTTGCAGTTCAGTTTGAATATCTTCCAAGCAACTATATGTTTTTTCCCACTGGCAACAGCGTGATTTACACTTCGTTACGATAGCAGTCATTTGTGTATCTCAAGCTGTAGCGAGTGTACAAACAGCCCAAGCTAGTGACTCCCAAATCATCCATTGTGTTTTTCATATTACTCATGTTGTCTTGCGCAAGTGCATGTGGTTTATTTAGTGGGATTTTCCACTAAATGCTACTTCTGCCTCTCAAAACTTTTTTTTTTTTTTTTTTTTTTTTTGGTTCGGGCAGCGTGTGGCCTGTGTGCCTGTAATCAGAAGGTCACTGGTTCAAACCCAGCCTCAGTATGTCTACGGGTCCTTGAGCAAGGCCCTTAACCCCCAGCTCCCTGGGTGCTGCTATGGGTGGCTGCCCTTTGCGGACAACTTACGGTACAAGAAGAGCAAGTTGAGAGAGGTGTAAAGAGAATTTCCCCACGGGGATCAATAAAGTATCTAGCTATCTATTATTTATTTATTTATTTATTTGATGAACACTGCAAATCGCTGTGCTACTAGTTGTTTCAAGCATAATGTATTTTGATTGTCAGCCTCTTATTTGATGCTATTACCCTCCTCCTCCTGCAGAGGGTATGCGCATGATGTTGCGGCAGGTGGAAGTCGCCACGCTCACATCCACTGAGTAGATTAAAACTGAGTTGCAGCATTAGCGTTCAGTTGAATGAATCTAAAATGAGAAAGACCTGTTGTGCGATTGTGCAAATATATTTAACACAAAATAGGAGCTATCTTTTTAGAGACTGCCAAAATCTAAATAATTAAATATCGGACATGGATCGGTCACGAATATCGGATTGGTGCATCTTCACAACCCAGAAACTGATCCTGTAAAATTAGTTCTATAAATTTATTTTATTGTGAATTTGGTTACAGGAATAAGATAAGGAATTATTTCAATGCAAAGTCAGAGTTATATTCAAATTTGTCATGCACTTTTAAGTTTATACATTAAACAACAGCACTCCACTTAGGAACTTTTTACTTTTTGTGAAAAATGTAGTTGCATGCCATAAGGGTTTCTTTAAAGGCCAAGTCCAATTTTTTCTCATGAAACCAAATGACATCATTCTGAAGAGATCAGCTGTATTTCTGTGAAGAATTTAAGATTCAGATTCAAGATTTATTGTGATATGTGTTTAGTACAGAATGTACTAAAATATAGTACTGCTACAACGAGACTAATGAGTTCCTGAAAAACCTTGCGTTCACTAAAACCATGTAGTAAAATACACATATCTAGTGGGGAAAATTAGGGCTAGGGAAATGTGACTCCAAAACTAAGTAAGGTATGGCAAACCAAATTAATTAAATAATAAAAAGTGATACCAGTGGCCAGTAATGTAATTATATGCATCTAAAGTAAGAAATGATAATAAAACATTTATAAATTATATCATAAACATCTTCTATGGGTCTTATGGGTCTCACATGAATTGCCTAGTATCCACTTTAACTGAATGTGCCAGACTCGCTAACTTTCTGATTGCTGAATAGTAAGCCAGAGCCACCATGCTACTGGACATGCACATAGCACAAGTACAGCTGATTATGGCAAGCGGAGGAGCACTGGAGGCAACATGATTATGGGCAGTCTACGAATAGCAAGTGTAAGTGAATTTAAAAAGGTCGCTGCGTGTTTTTATATGATAATTTGTGACATAATTTTAGACTTTCAGAACCTAAGACTTTATGCTGTGCGATGATTGTATGTACAAAAAGATTGGTTCTTTTAGAATTGAAAACCGCTTCGACCATTCGTTGAAAACAACCGGTTCAAAAAAAGATTCATTAACGAATTGGACATCACGACCGGTCGCAAATATAGCTGGTCTTGTGTGTAAGTAGTGTTATTCCCTAAGACTGCCTTGCATTGTAATTTGCGTAGTGCTTTTCTCCAACTGAAAATCGTACAAATACAATTTTACATTGTTTTTCACTTGGGTACTAATATTATCAATTGTGTTAGTAGAACAGATGAAATTTTTACTTGCGTATCTTCTTGCACTTTGACACAAGTGGCAATAAATACAAGTATGCAAGATGTAGCACCAATGAAGATGTACATAAATACGACGTAAATAGGCAATCAGCGTTACTTGCAAGATCGCTATTTTTCTTTTGGCTGCAATTGTTTTCATTATTACTTTATTTAACTTGACACACCACAT
>JAODJW010000117.1:11524644-11553769 GCA_026777045.1 Hyperopisus bebe
ACGATGACGATGCCATCGTCCATCGCAATGTTTCACATTAGACATCGTACGATGTCAACTGTAAGTGGTATTATTGAAAAGTAGAAGAGTTTAGAAACAACAAGCTCAGCCAGGAAGTGGCAGATCACATAAAGTAACAAAGCGGGGTCATTGCTGAGGTGCATAATGCATAAAAGTCAACAATGCTCTGTTGACTACAGAGTTCCAAATTTTCTTGGCATTAACCCCAGCACAAAAACTGCACCAGGAGCTTCATGGAATGGGTTTCCATGGCTGAGCTGCCGCATGCAAACCTCACATGACCCAGCACAATGCTAAGCATCAGATCGAGTGGTGTAAAGTACGCCACCACTGGGCTCTAGAACAGTGGAAACGTGTTCTGTGGAATGACGAATCACGCTTCTCTGTCTGGCAGTCTGGGTTTGGCAGATGCCAGAAGAATGTTACCTGCCTATTTCCATAGTGCCAACTGTAAAGTTTGGTGGAGGAGGGATAATGGTATGGGGTTGTTTTTCAGGGATTGGGCTGGGTTCCAGCATACCAGGACATTTTGGACAATCCTAGGCTTCCAGCTTTGTTAGAACAGTTTGGGGAAGGCCCTCTGTTCCAGTTTGACTGTGCCCCTGTACATAAAGCAAGGTTGGGTGAGGTTGGTATGGAAGAATCTAACTGGCCCTTACAGAGCGCTGACCTCAATCCTATCGAACAGCTTTCAGATGAACTGGAATAGAGAAATGCTCTGCTGGATGAATGGGCAAAATTTCCACAGAAAGCCTTTGCAGAATAGTGGCAGCTGTCATGGCTGCAAAGGGGGAACTAAGTCCATATTGATGTCTATGGATTTAGAATGGGATGCCATTAAAGGTCCTGTAGGTGTAATGGTCAGGTGTCCCAGTACGTCTGTCCATATAGTGTATGTAACAACAATAGGGTATAGTAATGGGAAGAAATAAATAACAATGTTAACAATGTAGGCAGATAGCAGCAGTGGGGATTTTGTGATAATACAATATAAATAAAATAAAGGTAATGGCAACAGTATAGCATGAGGTAATAGTGGCAGAGGAAATGTTGGTATCATTGCCTGTTTAATACTCTTACTGCAATCGGGAAAAAAACTATCTCTAAATCTGGAAGTACATGTGCGGATGGACTTTAGGCATTTGCCAGAGGGGAGGAGGGTGAAAAGTGACAGTGCTGGGTGGCTGGAGTCTCTCAAGATGCTGCTTGCTTTTCTGAGGCAGTGCGTGAAGATGATGTCCTGGACCGCTGAAAGCTATGTGCCCGTGATTCTCTGTGCTGTCTTATCCACCTCTGCACCATTTTTCAGTCCTGTGCTGAGTGGTTGCCATAACAGGATATAATGCATCCTATGAGGATGGACTCTACAACACCCTGTAGAAGCTGGTTAGGGCTGGGCAAGACACCCCAGCTTTCTACAGTCTCCTGAGCAAGTAGAGCCTTCATGGCCATAGCTGAGGTGTGGTGTGACCATTTAAGGTCATTGGGGAAGCTCCAAGTCCAACAAATTCACATCGTCATGATCCGTAATTTTTTTTATTCGGAGAAAACTTCGTTTCAGTAGTTTTTGGATGTGGTAAAAAAGGAACGACAAATAGGATGTCCAGTTTTTACACATTTCATCAATTTTTTTTAAAGAAGAAGAAAACCTTTCACTTGGTTTACAACACAAGTCTCTAGTGATGGGCGATACCACTGATCTCCTTTTCTTGTCCGATTTTAATTAGATAAAAGGTTGGTATCACCAATACCGATACTCAGTGATTGCTCAACCTTGACGATTAATAATTCTTGGGGGGGGGGGGTACACATACCTTCCCATCCCTCCAGGTTCCCACACCCCTGGGTGGTCAATTTAAATTTTTATTAATATTCACTATTCACTAAAGCTAAAGACATAAATATTAACTTAATGGAGATAATTGCCTTGGATCACCAGCCATAATGGAGGACAAGGGATTTAATCTGCTCATTCACCACTTGGAAGAGGTCTCAATGTACTAGCCTGCAACATGTTTATAATGCAGTGTTAAATCTGACTTGCAGATCGATCTTACGCTTTCCAAAAAATAACAATGTAAAGTCCTTCTGCTAATATGTGCCAGCTTGGCAAGGTCTCGCCCCCGGCCCCCAAACCATCAGGTAGCCCTTCTTTTAGGTATTTCATTTTTTTCTGAACCCTTCAGTAATCCGCCTTTTGACAATTTACACTGGCTTGTTCTCTCTATTTAATAATAACAATGAAAATGAATGTTCCGAGATTCTACTGTTTTGTATTCCATTCATAGTGCATAATTAAGTTTCCATGGTAATATTTGTGACTTTTTTGTGAAGTTATAAAAGATTTGAATTTAGGTTATCAAAACAAATCGAATCATGATGGAAGTTTAACATTTCTGATGCATCAAATTCTGCCCTCAATCTTAAATGAATCTAATTGCCTTGCAGCCAATAATTTACACCCCTACTTGACATAGAATGCCATCTGCATACAAATCGTATAAGCTTATAACTTTACTTTCAGAAGAAATCACACTTCACTCACAAGTAGACCTTCACTAATGTATTAAATGGTTTAACCTCAAAACGATGCTGGCATCTAAAATATCACATGCATATATTATTTTAAAATTTGTGTACTCATTCTTAGGTAAAGGTAAATGACTATTATATTATAGTACTACTATTTTTAGGTAATCAGAATCTAAATTTAAAAAAACTCCACACCCCACTGGAATGTCTTTCACATTTATCCTGTGAAAAAAAGTCTATCGCATGGTTCCACATAACACTATGAACTTGTAGGATAGATGCAAAGCCAGGAATAATTTCATAATGGCTGATAAGAAATTTAACATCAATACCAGGGATTGTCTCTCAGGTGTTTTAAAAAGTTTCATAGCTCTTTATCTGTGTGTGTGTGCATTATATGTCTTTTTGTGTATCAACTAATCATGTATATGTTTGCATGCTATGCAAGAATATCAGATTGAGATTGAAAAGAAATAAAGCTATATAATACATATATTAGACATTTCACAGCTATGAGGTATGCCTAAATTGACTTGTTTAGTGCTGAATGCACTTGGAGAGGTTGGAGAGCACTGTGTGATAGATAGGCTTAAATTGTATTTTTTTAATGTTGATTTAACAGAGTTATGTTTAATAAATATTTTAATATGCTTGTAATTTAGGATGGAAGATTAGGGTTAGAATGAAGAAATCTGTCCCCAAGAAGTAAAATGCATTTGAGAGGGAACATTGATAAAGTGAACTTATCAGAAGTTACAGTGGGTCAATACCTCCTCAAATATATGCTTTTTTCTATCCCCAGTTGTTCTCTGGCAGATGTGCATATGTCATTGGATTTCTGGGGCAATGGCAAGGTGGGACGTTTGAGTCTGTACTGACAGCTGACATCTGAGCCATTCATCTGAGGTGCGGTCCCTCTATCTGAATCGGAATCCAGGGACATCAATGGAGCAAAGAGAGCTCACAAGCTCGGCCCGACTAAAGGCAGGGGAGGCTGACATGCACCCAAGCAGAAGCGAGGCCATTCTGGCTGACCTCCCCAAGGACTTGGGAGGTCCCCTGCACACCATCGAGAGTGGGCTATCCATGGCTGGGAAGAACGTCCAGCTTAAGGAGGGGGTTGAGTTCAGAGGGTCGAACCTGGACAGTGGAAAGTGGTCACAGGAAGGGCTTGAGGAGCAAGAGTTTTCTATTAAGGAGGCCAACTTCTCTGAAGGCAGCCTCAAGCTGAAGATACAGACTACCAAGCGGGCCAAAAAGCCTCCAAAAAGCCTCGAGAACTTCATATGTCCCCCTGAGATACGCATAACCATCAAACAATCCGGGGAACACAAGATGACCAAGCAGTGCAAGAGCGGCAAGGTTGCGAAGGAAGAGGAAAAAATTCACAAGAAGATGGTAAGATCTCATAATTATGCCTAGTGTGACCAAAGCATTGCAAGAAATAAGCCTGGCTAACTGATCAGCATGTTTAGCAGGGATGAAATTCTCAAATTCTGAAAAGCATTTCTGATATTCTTCTCCATATTGTGTGAAGGCAGTTTATTTGCCAGTCTTTGTTTACAGTTTGGAAATTGGGATTTACAGAGCAACAAGGATTCAGTGTTAGGCATTATCTTGAGAGTATTACACCAAGTTGTAGTTTAGAAAACATTCTGTGCTACTACATATAAACTGCATAGATTTTTAAAATTATAAATTTTTGTGAAAAATTATTCTGCTACATATAAAGGGATTGAGTTATAGTGCAGACCCTATAATTTAATATTTTTATGAGCAAAAGGAAAATGCGAGCATTAACAACTCTCTTCAACACGAGTAGTCATTGATTAGCTTTGTGCTTCACAACATCAGAGGTGCTAAATTTAACATTTGGCCGTTATGGAAAGTTATTTATTTAATTTAATCAAATTTTGTCTAATCAAATGCCTGATTTATAATGTGTGGATGTTTGTGTTAATTTTAATGCACTTGCTTGGTAAATTAGACAGCTTGCTAATAGCCTCTATCTTCCAGAAAGATGCCTCATCGTATACACCTAAGCTGTGAAAATGTAGCATTTATTTTAGCTCATGTGAGTTTCACTTATGGGATATTTGCATATTTAATGATGTGGTGCCGACAGGCTCTGTCAGCTCCACACGTGGAGATGATTCAGTGGGAAAGGAGTGGGGCTCCACAAACACTGCATGGCATTGGGGTCAGACCCAGGCTTTTGTATTGTGATGGCTTCTGAGTCTGGTACCAAACAGATGGGAAGTGTCTATGTTTCATTGTGTCTGGGTCTCTCTCTTTTTTTTTTATTTTGGCTGAACTAATTGGCCAGATGGTGGCAAAGTGGAGAGGCTGACAGGGAAGACTGGGCATACGGGGAGCCTGTTTAAAATGAGAACCCGCTGTGGGGAAGGGAGTGTCACAGGCTTAAGTGCACAGGAGGAGTGCAGCGCGTGAAGCCAAAGAAAGAATTTGGGGAATGAACTTGACCTCACAGTGTTTACTCCTGTGACAACTGTTAGCTATTTACCTGAGCACAAGCCCCCAACTAAATGTCCTTAATTTTTGGTAAATTGTTTTAATAGTAGAACTTAATAACCTGCTGAATAAACATGGGTCCATTCAAAATGCAGCTTTAGAAGTGCAGTCTTGCTAGTTTCTTCTTGCAAGCCAAAACTGCCAATTTCTGAGATCATCTTTATAACATGTTTGGAGAATGATGTGAAAATGAACCAGATTTTGAATAGCGGTAGAATGCAGAATTCCCATTCAACAGTCAAATTATTGTTTTCTTTAATTATTGTTAATTATCCAGATAAATATAATGATTATTCAGACTAATTAAATTGATTAGTCTCATATTCTAATAAATTTAATGTCATCACATTCATAATCTTAAACTTGGCATTCCTTGCTATTTTAAGGACTACATTACTACCTTGCTGTAATGAATTTTCAAACTATTTGATGATCTTGTTTGGACAGTCAGTTCAAGACAGTCCTTGAATTATGCAGTGGTGTGTAGTTCAGTAAAGTTTATATATCTTGGTAGGTTTGAATTAGGGCTGGGTGACATGGACCAAAAATCACATTTCGATATTTTGAAGCTGAATGACGATATACGATACATATCTCGATATTTATTCCCATAAAATAAGAACAAAAAGACAGTTCCAAGTCAGAGCCAAATGTTCCTAATGTCACACAGGCACACCCAGCTGTATATGTGCATTAAAAAAAATGGCTCAAAAATAAACTACCGGCATATATAGTTTTATCAACCAGCCCCTCTTCATTAGCTTGCCTCATGTCTGTCTCTGTCTCCATGCTGTCCTTGCATGCAGGACTTATGAGTGAGGGGGAGGGGCAGGTTATGTTCAGAGAGGGAGGGGGTCAGGCAGGGTGAAATTGTGCGAGAAACAGACAGGGAGAGGAGAGATAGGCGACCTGGCGGCTCTACGGGTATAATTTTAAAGCAGCATAAACTGTATCAATATAAAAAATATTGTCTAATCATATATCTCGTATGAAAATATATTGATATATTTTAGAAACGCAACACATTGCCCAGCCCTAGTTTGATTCCTGTGACTTGATGAGTTAAATAAAAAGAAAATAAAATAAAATAGTTCTACTCTAATTACCAGCTACATAAACGTTGCTGTTTATAATTTGTTTCGTTTTAACGGGTAATTTGGACCTATACATGCATACATACACAGGAGCTCAACTTGCTACGTACTGTCCACTGACCTAAGACTACATTTTCCACCATAATAGCCTTTAAATTACACTGTAAAGACATGTTTCTTATCATTCTGCTCTCCTCCTAGTGTATCTTACAAGAAAATAAACAAAGCTAGAACAAAATTTCTAATAGAGCCTGCCCTCTGCATCACTAAGCATGAAAACAGGTGCATGTGAAAGTCTTTAAAGACGTCACTGGTATTTACAGTAGCTGAGAAAAGTGGGGAATTGTTCAGTTAGTGGAAAAGCATTATGCAGCAAAAATGTACAAAGAACACCTTTGATATAGGAGTAATGTCTCAAAACACCTGTTATTTTGTGTTGCCCAAGCTTTATTGATGTGTCATTAGGGTGGTATAGTGGGTACATGATCAGCACTGTAGCCTTACACTCCAAGGCTATAACGTTTGACTCCTGTCCCCATTGTGTGTTTGGAGTTTGCTGGTTGTCCACTTAGCTCAAATTTCCTGTAGATACTCCCCTTTCCTTCCAGAGTACAGAAATATATAGATAACAAATTGATGTCTCTATATTGCCCATGATTGTGTGTGCCCTGTGGTGGATTGTTATCTAGGCTGGTCTGGGGTGCCTCCTGCTTTGTGCCCCATGTTTCCTGGGCTCCTGGGATAGGTTACAGGCTTACCATAACCATGTTCTGGTTAAGTTCAGGTTGGAAGATGGATGGATGAAAGATAAATCATTATTCATATTAGGAAAACAAATGTAGAAAATGAAATAGAAAAAAACAATAAATTAAGGAGAAAGTAAATTCATCATTGTTTTGAAGTAACTCATATATGTTATTCATCTGAATTCCTAATGAAAAAAAGAATTTGTTAGGTCTCAGTTATTTTCTTAGGTTTCTTTGCTGTAATCAGTACAGATTAATGCAATGGACGGACAGTCTAGTGCTTTGAGTTACTTGAAGCTGGTGATAGTTTGAAAACAATCCATTTATCCATCCTCCAGCTACTTTTCCTGAACAGGGTTATTAGGGCCCCGCTGGTACCTATACCTGGAAGGCCATTAAATGGTAAATAGTAAAAATATTGTTTTTTCTTGTGTGCGATTAAAATTTTGCAATTAATTTCCTTTCTGTTACTCAGAAAAGGAATATTAAGCACAGTTGTGAATAATCTTTGCGGAAAACAAAAACAACTTCATTCATATTAAATTGCATTCCGCCACATTCTAGCTGACTGTTTATTGCACATAAATGATGGCTTGTGGGACTGGGCACATTTTTTAAACTTTTGTTGTGTTGTTTTCTGCCCAAAATTACACTGCCTGAGCCATTTCCACAAATAGAAATAGTCCATAGTCTTGGAATGGATGTCCTTTTCTCTGTTAGCAAAAACACAAAAGCCAACATTTTATCAACAAGGAAGGCTAAATTTTGTATTCTTTAGGAAGCGTCTTGCTTGAAATAGCATGGAAAATGTTTTTATTCACAGTACATGAAATACTTAGTTTGTTTTGATGTATCCAAATATTTGTGCAGTTTTGGGGTAGCTCGTCTGACAAGTTAAATGCACCTGACTGCAGCAGTTGCAAAACATACAACCAGACAAATTAACATTTGTCTGCTTACAACAAAATGAAGGCCATTTTATGGAGAAAAAAATTCAAGAGGAGACAAAGTATACATAGAATTGTGTGTAGTAATGGTTACATTACAGGTTGAGCCTCAATAGCTCAGAAGCACCTCTTGTGAAACCCTGTGCACATTCACATTCATCTTCACACGTAATTTCTGTGCTGTTCTTTCTCTCAATAATGCTTCCAAAACAAAGAGTTCAGTCATTCAGTCAATGGCAGAACATACAAAGTCAGTGAGCGCTGTTTTAAACTTGCTCCATATGACGTCTTCTCCGTCTGCGGGTGAAAGATTTGGCAGGCTAGACACGGAAAGTATCTGCTAGAAGGGTTAGAGTAAAGATTTTATGGGGGATTGAAGTGAGCAGAGTTTTGTCCTTGGAGGTTCGCTGAGTACTTAAGGACAGAAACGTACTGTTGTGTACTCCTGCATATACATTTGTCATTAGAAAAATATCATGTTTAGCATAATAGTATAGGGTGTATTTTTATGGATTCATTCAGCACATGTTCCAAGTAAGCCGATGATGATGATAAAAATTGTCATCACCATCATCGTTGTGTAGGTCTACTTCTATGTTTTTCTGATCTTCTGTGTATTTTCTAAGATAGAAGATAAAAATATAGTTTAAATATCTAACATATAAAGGAATAAGCTTTTGTTCATAGTGAAAGCAATCATACTATGTTGTAGGAAATACAGTAAGATTTTTCTTGTGTTATATAACATAAACAGTAAGAATGGAACACCAGTGTAAAGAACGCCTGTTTTTGATTAGCCGCAGTAAGGATGTGGAGAGGGAGGATTTTCTGGGCCTGCAGACCCAAAGCACAAACTTGAGCCTCTTAATTTTCTGTAGGTTGTGGCAGGTTGTCCTGCCTTGCGGCAGACCTCCATGCCACAAAGGCACAGGCCAGTATGGTTCACATGGAGAAAAACACAACTCTCAACACACGAAATGGAGTTGCCGCCGTTTGGATAACTTCATAACCTCTTAAGTAGAAGAAACACAGTAACATTACAAAGCTTGACATAGCTTGCTAGGAACCCCCACGTTTCACTTTTCTCCTCGATCCACCTAGCTAACTTTATTTGATGAAATAATAATTAGAGAGAGAGTAAAACAGGCAATTAGGTTAACCTGGGCTGACTGGTGTTTCCAAAGTAAATTTTAAATGGAATAAATTTTTTTGACCAAAACCATAATGTAATCAAGTTTCTATATACCATGTTTTGGTGCATGTAAAGGTTTTTCTGAAGAAAAAATCATCTATATAGTCAGGAGAGATTAGTCATTTATAAAATTGTTGATTCTGTACCCTATAAAGCCAGTCAGTTTCTGCTAAAAGCATCTTATGTCCACTGAGGTCTTCCTCTATTTTCTTTTTTTTCCACCAGAGAAGAAATTTAGATTTTAAATCTCAGAATCATGAGGGGGGACGGTGGAACTCGACCAATGAGTTTTAAGAAAATTGTTGAACCTGTTAAGTTTTGCCCCCTCCCTCCTTATTACCCTTGTCAATGTCCATAGGTGTTCCCTGCTTGGGGGGGGGATGCAAACACATGCCGCTGTTTGCTTTGTTTGTGTCCACTGTATGTGACAAGCTGTCACGTTAAATGGAGAGTGATCACGGGTTGGCCTTTGATGAGCGTTTTCCCACAGAGCAATGCAGCCCTCTAGTAAAACTAGCAGTGAGAAAGAGTGAAGATGGAGGATGAATGGGAGGACAGTGTTGTCTGAAAGCCAGACGAAGTATGTGACACCCATAAGAATTGCATTTTTTTGACTGGATAGCATTGAAGAAGCAAACGGCAGGCATCCCTTTTTGTGTAGAAGTGCTTTGGGCATTTGCCCAGTTTCAGGGACTGGGAAGTGAATAAACACACTGGTTACTCTGTCACAATAGATTTTAAAAAAGAGAGTGGGTTCTTTTCACCTGTGTAGCAGAAATGGGAGCTGTACTTTTCAATGGTTTCCATGAGTAATGTTTTAAAAGGCCAGTGTGTGTCTTTAATTAAAAATACATAAGCCATTGTTTCTATCCTCATTATGACCGGACATTTAAATGTGTCATTTATTAGACAATACAGCAATGTCTACCTCTTATTCTATCCTCTTTAGAAATGAAAGACATTTAGGTTTTCTATGCTGTATGTTCAGTGAAAACTATGAGTGATTTAGATGGGCTGATCCACATTTTTTCAGTTCCGATACGATTCCGATACAAAATTGCCGATACCGACTCAGATACCAGTGCTCTTTTTACTGTATTATTTTAATTATATATGTGTGGACACACACACAAACATTATACTGTATATTTTTTATATCTTTTAAACTAGTACATACAAATGAGAAGATGTATGCCAATAAATCTTTAATGGGGCTACTAGAAACATACATAACATACTTTTCCGCCTCGTTTGTACATATTGTTTTAAGCAGTTTTGAGGCAGTTTAGTAGTTCAGTTTGAATATATTCCATGAGAGTACACGCAAATGCCAAATGCCCCACAATTTTTTTCCTTTGGCAACAACGTGACTTACACTTCATTACGACAGCAGCCATTTGCGTATCAAGCTGTATCGAGTGCGCAAAACAGCCCAAACTAGCGACTACCAAATTATTCATGGCTTATTTTCATATTACATGCGTTGTCTCACACAATTGCTTGCACTTTGTTTAGTAGGATTTTCCACTAAACACCACTTTCACCTCTCAAAACTTTGTTTTTGCAAAGATTGCAAATGGCAGTGCTACTGGTTGTTGTTAAAAGTAGAAATGCTCCCAAATCGTCACCACCTTATGTGATGTTCTTATGCTCCTGCAGCAAAGGGTATGTGCATGATGTCACAGCCGGCGGAATTCACCACGCTCACACCCACTGAGTGGCAAATAAACTAAGTGGCAGCATTAGTATTCAGATTTAATGCTGCAAAAAACACATCTAAAATAGGAAAGAGCTGTCATGTGATTGATTGTACAAATCGATTTAACAACAAGAAATAGGAGCTATCTTTAAACAAACTAAATAAGTAATTATCAGACGTGGATCAGTCACATATCGCCAATACCCAATCTGTCTAATAGGTCTGGATCGGTGCCAAAACTGGTGCATCTCTAATTCAGGAAAATAACAATCGCTTCTCAACATCTGTTCTACTTGTTGTTCTGCATTTGTGAAGATGAATCAGCAATGATCTGTTATATATTATGGTACATTGATGATTGATCACTAAGATCTAAAGTATTGCTGTGGTCCGAAATACCAGCACTCTTGTTCCCCTTTCTGTGGGGTGACCTCCTGGCTCCAGCTGTGGTCCTGGCTGGAATTCTGCAGCTTGCTCTTGGACCTCTGCCTGCTTCTGGCAGCTGGTGGGCTGCCTGTGTTAGCAGAGGGTCCTGCTCTCATCCTTTCCAGTACCAGTTAGCTTTTATTTATTGTTTTTTTTTTGGACTCTACTGTAGTTTCTAGCCAGGGAAGCATAATGAAATAAGTACTTTGTGAACTCTAGTCCATAGCACACTTTCAGTGTTGACTTTACGAGTAATTTTGATTTGGTTTATTGTTTTGATGAAAATGCAATTTAGTTTGTCATGTTTTGTTTGTTCTTTAGTTTTTAATTTTAGTCAACAACTACAATTTATGCAATTAATAAATGTAAGAGGTTTAGTCATGTCTAAGACATGATTTTCAATATTTTGAAAATTTCACTTAATTTAATGTGTACATTCACATATTGGTCTACCTCTATCAACTAGATTTTTGAAGGAGACAGGCCAATGTAAAGTTGTTATGGCATGACAATAGGTTTGAACATTAACTGTTGTTATGTTTATAATATGAAACATTGGACTAATTCTAAACTGGCCTACTTGCATATGACACATCTTCATTCATAGAACTGGAATAAAGAAAACTCAATTGTCCTCTCTTTAAATCATAAACAAGTACCACACTAGTGAAAACAACTGGGTTGTGCTTATTTGTATACCTAGTGCAGTTCAAAGTGAACTTTTCAAACACATTAAAGGAAAAATTTGTGAAACTATTTGTTTCTATTCATTTTATTGTCCTTCAAGTTTGTTTTGTTTTTCCCCTTATTGCTGCCTCGCACATCTTGTTTTCTTTCACATCAAATGTGAAATTTATATATGTCGGTATTATGACTGTGGCACAGTAGGCTTGGGCGGTATCTTATTTTTCATATCATCCAGAGATTACACAGTGTTATACAGTATTTTGACATATTTTTAAAAACAGTGCTATTCTGGCATTTTTAAATCTTGCTCATAAAATGCACCGAACTGAAAGGGGATCCCTATCCATAAATGCGGCAAGCAGGTGGGAGTCCCCCATGACAGAATTCACCCTAGTTTAGAGACAGAATGGCATGGTTTACACTAGAGGTGCACTGATTGCAGTTTTCTTTGCATTTACATTTTTTTGCAAGTGTGACCTGCTGATAGCTATTTTTGCATATTTTGATTTTCTTCATAAGAACTATAATTGACAGCATATACAAATGAAAATCAACTTTTGTTCAATGCAAAATTTTATTTTCAAAATAAAAGAAATTGTTAAACTTTACAACTTTACAATTTCCCCCAAACTACACTAAGTTACAGGGTCTTCTCTCACTTGAACACGTCTCAAAATAAAGTGCTCTGTAACTAGAAAGAGGTACAAATGACTGAAAATGAGGTACTGTGCATCCAACTTTATCTGGCATATTTTTTTTTTACCAAACAAGAGCAGGTGCCTGCGATGGGCTGGCCCCCTGTCCAGGGTTGTTCCCTGCCTCGTGCCCATTGCTTCTGGGATGGGCTCCGGACCCCCCGCGACCCAGTAGGATAAGCGGGTTAGAAAATGGATGGATGGATGGAGCAGGTGCAACAGATTTAAATAACAAATGTCAGTTAGTTATGTAATTTTGCAGTATATTTAAATTCAACATTGACCTTTTTGTTTTTTTTTTTAATTATCTTAAAATAAAAAAATCCATAGGTTACAAACCTCCAAATAAAATTGAAGTGTGTTATTCACTTTCAAATAATAATAAGTGCAGAGTAATATTATCAAAATTAGGGGTCGACCAATTAGCGGCCTGGCCAATTATGGGTGCCAATATTCTGCATTTTTTTTTAGTTATCGGTATCATTCATTTTTTCCGCCAATAAATATATATATGTATATTTTTAAAGCACTGCTTTGTCTCAGACAAACCTCTGACTGCCTGTACTTGCCACTCTGTGATCTACAGCAATGTCCTGCCCACCACACCATCTGACTTGTTAGGCCTCATGAATTCAGCCAATCAACACAGAAAAATGAAGGAGCTGAAAGTCAAGTAGTGCTGTTTGCAGAGCTCAAGGGGCATGGAATCTCCAGGGAAACCTCATGGGGCATTTCTACCGAAAATCGTAGAACACTGAGCACTAGTTGGCTGAACGCACAAAAGCTAAGGCAGTTACAGACTGGGTTTCAGCAGAGTTGGCGTTATTTGTTAAAGGAAAGGTAGCGTACATTGCTGAAGTTGCGATAAATCGCAATCCTCAACACTGAATTTGCAAAAACACTACATTGTAATGTCTTTAGATCCATTATTAATGCGTCCACTTGCCCAGTTAAAATTCCCAATTGATGCGCGTTATTGATATATTCTAATAGCCTACAGTTTATATGAAGAAATAACAGCATCTTCAAGTAGAATTTGGTGCTAGTGTAACTGAAACATATAGAAAATCATCAGCATTTGGTATACATAATGTTAGGTTATGTACCCGCGAATGTTTTAGGTAGGTTCGGTTAGCCGAAGTTTATAACGTTACCTACTATTTGACTAATAGCCAGTTAAATGCTCCCAAATGCAATGGCAAACATCAATAAGTGCATTTGTTGATTCTTAATTTAAAACTGACTAGCGAAAAAAAAACAGCAGGTTGTATCCCATCATTGGCAGGGTAGGTCATAAATCCCTCGTGGCTAGATCTTCTGTCCTGAAGTAGTGGAGGATGTTAACATGATATATGGTCTACCTATAAGGCCCACAAAAGTGTATTTGGGCAAAAACTGCTAACTACTTCTTTTTTGAAATGCTTTTATTGCATAACATTCAACCTTATTGCATACCTAGATATCACACATGCACATTGTTCGATACACATGCACGTTGTGGGGGCATGCATAAAATGGACCAGTTTGGTGTTGGAAATACATGAGACTCACCAGCCAGTCTCCGATCTGGACCAAGCATGCTGAAAATCGGGCAATTCCGGTCCCTGGCTGGTCGATTGGTGCATCTCTAGTTTATACCCTTTTACAATTACAGTTTCAATCTTGCTAAAACATTGATAGTATGGTCAGTGCAATATAAGGACAGCAATTAAGGGGGTAATTTTGATGTATTTCAGTCTGACACTATAACAGTGTGGATGACAGCCTGAGTTTATGGGTCATGGCACACGTTTATCCTACCTAGTAAAGTGTAGCAGGTGAATGACATGCGAGAAGGTGGAGGCACAGTGATTACCAGCCCCTTTTATATAGTTTCAAATTGTTGAAGGTGCATGAGTTGCCACTCTTTGAGCCGAATGGCAAAGTTACACACGTGAATGCATTCCAGTGTTGGAAAACTAGAGAATCTTTAATTGGAAGCCTTTCGTTGTGGGGTATTAATTTTCATATGAGTATGACTGTGCCTTTTCAGAATGATGTTTTTTTTAATTACTCTGTTATTTATCAAGTTAAATTGTTTATGGTTCACTTAAATGGATTTATTGTTTCACAGCAGCTGCATTGTACAGCTACATTATGTTTCTCAACAGGGAGCGGTGGGAGCCTACCAAAGTTAATCATTTATTTTCCCCCACCCGTTCACTCCTTTCATTTTCCCTCTTTTTTCCAGCATAGGTTAAAATGATTTACTTCCTTCAGTTACAGGCAACTGCAGTAGATTTATTGACAGAGGGAAAGTAGCTGACGAGGGCCATGGGCCTTTAGTGCTATTGGCAGTATTGAGCAATGCACTTCTGTCCCAGCGGCATGGAGAACAAATTAACATCATTTTGTTAACGTGCTTCAAACTGCATTTTTGGCAATAAGTACAAGGTAGGTTGAAATTGTGTAATTAGTGTGTTTTTACTGGTGGTAGGATGGTGGCCCATTGGGTAGTGTTGTTCTTTTACAGCATCAAGGTTGAAAGTTTAAGTGCAGCCCCTAGCTCAGTGGGTGTGATTTTCCCAGCACTTTTTGAGCGGGTTTCCATCTACAACTTATAGACATGCAGTTCAGCGGAACTAGTGACTCTGTAGACTTTATTGCGTATGCTTTCCATTGAAGGCCTCTTCCATGCATTATTTACTTTTACTCATCAGACTCAAAAGACTCCACCTCACCAGAATGCTGTTTTATTTTCCTGTGTATTCTGAGAATATAGTGAAATTCTTGTGCCACAGTTGCGGGGGTGGGAGATGACACATAGTAGTGCAATACAGGACAAGACAATGCAATATGTGGATAAGTAGGAAAAATAATAAATAAACAATAAGTAATGCAATATGGGGATAAGGTAAATATGAAAATGTATTCTCAATAACGAAATGTCTAGGGACAGCAATACCATGTGTAAATATGCTGCAGGACAGGATGTAACTGCGGGTACAAACAAACATTTATATTCTATCATACACGCACCAGTTTGGGAAAAAGAATGAGGCAAAACAAGGAGTAAGAAACAAGGTTACAACAGCTAACAGAAAATAGTAATAAAGACATTTGTTCTTTCTGGTTACAGCAGGGGGAAATGTTAGGCTTACAGGGCTTGGGCTGAGTTTAGGCACTGCTTGGTTAAAATCGGTGGCGAGCCATTCTGGTATGATACTTTGCTCAGGTATGTATTTGTAGGAGCGAAAAAGAAAAATTGTCTGATTTTACGATGCCATCTCTGCTAGCTAGAAACTTTCCATGCATGCATTTTGATTTGACTTTATTCTTGGGGAGTGCTAGGATGTTCTGCTGCAATATGTGATGGTAAGATGCTTCACATTGATTTGGCTTTCAGTCTTGGCTGTAATTTATTATTATTATTGTTATTATTATTATTATTATTATTATTATTATATATAATAGCATTAGGAATTGGCTGTACATAAGTACTAAATTATCAGATCTTAAAATTTTACAGTTCTGTAGCCTTTTTATGAGGTAGAATGGTCAGTTTGTGTAGTTTATTACAGTACCAGAGTATTTATTAGTAGTTCACTGAAATAAAGGATATTAGGTTGATTTTTTTATAAGTAGAGAAATAACAATTGAGTAACACAACTGCTCAACATTAAATATTTATTTAATATTAATAACAGACAATAACAGAAATATTAATTACACAGGGGCATGCAGCATTTTAAAATAACAGAGAATAAAAACAATACCAATAATTTAAATACATTGGCATTTCATTATTCATTTTCTGACAAAAGTAACAAGATCTTGATTTTTAAACATATTTTATCGGCTTTGTGGTGGTGTTATTAATCAAGAGAAACTGGTATAAGCAGCAGGAATTTAGATCTCTTACCTTTGGTTGTCGCACAGGTTCCCTACTATAGGTGCTGATAAACCACCCTACAGCACATGAATGGTCTGTGTGGTTGCGTGTCAATCACACGCACACACACCCACACACAGCCATCACTATATCGACCATGTCTGATTAATCTGCCAATGCTGATTTTTTTTACTAACTGATCGATTGATTGACCTCTCATGACAGGAATAATAATGGACAAATTGTAATTTATTTCCTTCACCTTCTAACCA
This sequence comes from Hyperopisus bebe, assembly GCA_026777045.1. Lineage (NCBI taxonomy): Eukaryota > Metazoa > Chordata > Actinopteri > Osteoglossiformes > Mormyridae > Hyperopisus > Hyperopisus bebe. The sequence continues at coordinate 11,541,359 of JAODJW010000117.1, forward strand.
TTTATTCAGGTTTGGTTCTCAGGGAGCCTGGAGCTCATCCCATGCAGCATAGGAGATATTGCGGGGTACACACTGATCACAGTGCCAGTGCATCCCATGCTGCATGGTAGACAGAGCAGTGGTACACATTGAGCCCAGTGCCAGTGCATCCCATGAAGCATAGGAGACAATGTGGGGTACACACTGAGCACAGTGGCAGTGCATCACTTGCAGCATAGGAGACAGAGGAGGGGTACACAGTGAGCACAGTGGCAGTGCATCACTTGCAGCATAGGAGACAGAGCAGGGGTACACACTGAGCGCAGTGGCAGTGCATCACTTGCAGCATAGGAGACAGAGCAGGGGTACACACAGAGCGCAGTGGCAGTGCATCCCATGCAGCATAGGAGACAGAGCAGGGGTACACACTGAGCGCAGTGGCAGTGCATCCCATGCAGCATAGGAGACAGAGCAGGGGTACACACTAAGGACAGTGCTAATGTATCAGACATACTCATATAGAGCAATTTTTCATTTTGATTCCACTTACAGTAGTACTAGTCACAGAGCCACTTGCTTCTTGTGCCACTTGTGTGCTTGCTTCATTGTTTCCATATTTTTGTTTTAACGATTTGTTCTTTTTTTCTGCTACATTTCCCTTTCTTGGAAAAAATTGCAGCAGAAATTTGGAATCATCCCTTATTTCCTCTCTAAATCACTAAAGTGGGCCCATCATCTGCACCGAACTGAGCGTTTAATTTACAACCAAGCAAACCATAAAAAACTGAAAAGGTAAAACAATTTAAAAAGCCTACCCCTCATTGAAATGGCCATTATCCTAATTAAGCTATTGCACTGCCATTGCTGTGCTGTTGTCCTGCCCTTGGCATAACTAGACTTTTCCAGTGGAGTGCAATTTATGCAGCATGCACATTGTGATTTGCACCATATGATGTAATTTCTTGTGAATTTGCTCTCCTAATGCATATAAAATATCATATTTACACAGAGAATACCATGGGGAATGTTTGACCTTAAGATATGCGAAGCCTGGGTATCAGTCCCACATGCCAGTTAATTAGAGAAGCAGCCTAGTGCTTCTCTCACTCTGATGTGGGGGCGGGGGAAGGGGGAAGAGTGTTTTCCAGAATGGATATTACACACTGTTCAGGGGCAGGCAGGCCAGGGGAAAGTTGGCTGGATGTAGCTCTGGCCATTTGTAACCATTGGTTACAGAACAAACACATGGCATACCAGCATGACAAAAGCTGAGTAAAGCTGTGTTAGGGATCAGCTAGGTAAGGTAGAAGAAATGGTAAACCCAGAGAAGACTACTGTAATTGTTTAAGGATTTGGAATTTATGCCCCCCCCAGACACCACCACTTTTCATACCTTAAGTAGTTATTCTAATGCTTGAGTGCATTTTTAATTTGATTTGTAACAACCAAACAGATTTAAATAGTACCCTTGTTTATAAAAACAAAACTTCTCTTACGGGATCTAGGGCAGTGGTTCGCAACCTTTTTTGCATCGTGATCCAATTTTTACCATGTCATCTCAGTTGTAACCCTATATCAAGTGTAGGTTTCACTACTGCTGCAACCTACTGATAAAAAACTGAAATGTACTTAAAATAAATATTTATCTCAAGTAAATCAAAATAAAATAAATATCCATTAAGGTGCACATATAGAAAATTAGCTGAACCTGATCTGTACTGTATTCACATTCGCAGGTTTCAGCTACATATTAGAACTGTGCAATACAATTATTGTCTCAAAAATACAAAGCATAACAAAATAAATATCCATTATGCTGCAGCATTTAAACAAACACCTGTGCTTTACTTGTAATCACATTAATGACTTCCAGCTTCACATTAGGACTTACACGCGCATTCATAATGGTGCGGATTTATCAGCCTCTTTCCGAATGTTGCTCGAGGGAAACACACAAACACACAAATCGAAGGTTCTGCATTTGCTGCATTCATTCGGTACATATGCGTACCAAACCGAAAGATCCATGCTGAATTTTTTTAGGTTGATTCTAGGATTGGGGCTGATTGTGGATCAGTATAGGAGCTTGCTGGTTTTAAAATGCTTACATTTCCAACTCTACCTCGCAATCCTTTCAGAACTTGCTGCGACCCGCCTTTGTACTGGTGCCATTCACTTTGTAGATCTGTGCCCTCAGATACCATGATACCTGAAGGTTTCTTTGTATTTGTCTGATTTTATTTGTTGTTAATAGTAATAAGTATAATAATAGCAGTCTGAACTCTAATTTGGAGTGCAGTATTACTTACTGTAAGCAATGGATGAATGGTCTTGATGCAGGTTCTTGATATCAGCATATAACCTTCCACATCCACAAAGGTTCTCGATACTGGCGTACAACCCACCACACTCAAACAGGTTCTTCGTACTGGTGTGCAATCCATTACATTCATAAAGGTTCTTCATACTGGCATGCAACCCTCCACATTCATAAAGGCTTGGATACTCTCTACTCCGTGGAAACATAATACAATTAATGTTTCTGTTGTTTTCAGAAATGCACACTGTGGAACCTTTTATTTAAATAAAACGGCCCCTGGAAAGCTCCATGCATTATGTCTATGATTGTACACTCAATGGATTACAGGATTAAGAAGCTAAGAAGGTTGTGCCATTTCTAAGCAGAAATTAAGTGAGCAAGACCAGCAATGGAACATCTCTATTTAATTCATCTCAGCTGTGCCTATTATTTAATTATGCTGCACCAAGGATTGGAAGGCAGTGTTAGTGATTGGACCACAAACACACACATACACACACCTTCCTCCAGTGAACATTGCCTAGCTTGTACTGAACTCCGCACTGAACTTGTTGCGAATTCTTTCACAGCAAAGTGTGACTGCTCTGAGACTACATAAGTTGTAGCATGCTGAAATGGAGAGTGTGAAGGGAGAGAGACAGAGATAATCCATTAATCCGGTAATTACTTTCAAGAGGACAGGGACAAGTACCTGTAAAAGCGCAAAGGACCCATTCTCTGTGATTTTTAAAAGAGAGTGGGTTAATCCTGAAGAGCGCTCTTATTTGAATATAGGAGATTGATGATGGCAAATGCTTCTGGCCTAACTAGGAAAATCCGAAGAGAACGCGTCATCAGTGTGGAAGGAATCTGAATCAAGTAACTGTTGGCATAAGATAAATATTCACTGTTAATTTTTACAATCCGTAATTATCAGGACCGGATATGGTTCCCCTGATATGGTTCTATAGAGAAGAGGCAGTTGCAGTACAGGTACTTCATCATAGTACAGAAGAGCTTCCAGATGTTATCCTCTTGATTAACTGAAACTGGTCTTCTTTTTTTTTATATTGCAATGTAAATAGGCATCTAAATTTATACTCAGACAAATGTTTAGTTGCTGTATATGCAATGGTAATTAGACAGGTTCGACTGTCACTGAATTATCCCATAAGTAATGAACGGAAGTAGTGTTTAGCCATTATGTGGTTGTCTTATGGCTGTGAGATGTAAATCGCATGAATTTTGATGCGCTTAGTCCAAACAGGAAAGTTTATTTCAGTATCAGACATGATCTACTACAAAGGCTTATCTGAATACGCAGAAAAAATATACACCACTCTCTACAGCCTCCCTGTATTTGTTTCCGCATTATAGATGAATACACCAATATTTGTCAGAGTTTTCAGATCAGTGGATCCCTCAGCATGATTGTATTGAGAAATCAAAACTAGGTGAAAGTTGCATGTTTTGTAAGGTGTGTGGGAGGATTTTTGGTCTTTTTTTTGCGGTGAACAAAGGTTTTACTGAAATGAAGTTTTCCATCACCCAGCTCCCTGTGTTCACCGCAGTCAAGTTGACATGTATGCAGGCAATTTGCAGCATTTCTTTTTGTTTTAATCCTTGATACATTTTCTTACAAAGCTGACAAATACTTTGTCAGTTATCAGCTTTAATTATTTATTGTTTGACATTTCAAAGTGCCAGTGGTGATTCTCAAGGACATTGTTGGGTAATGCTTTACATTAACTGTACCTTCATAACGCATTCATTGTGCATTCATAGAACATTCATAAGCAGTATGTAAGTATACCATAACATCCTAACATACCTTAGTAGCTTTAATATATACTAGTAATAAACATTATGTGATTATCATATAATGTTTGTTATTAATGTAACAAGGTGCAATTAATGTAATGTGTTACACAATGTTGTTTAGTTACAAATAAAAAAGGAGACAAAACTTTCATAATAAACACATTTTGTTTTCCTGGAAGTCAAAGGACTCTTTAGCAGTTACCAAAAATAGAGAATGAGAACTCAAAGGGACTATATGCTATACGCTGTATGTATGCTAGTTAAATATAAAATACAGGATTTCCAATTTCTAACTGCTTATCCTGGTCAGGGTTATAGGGGAGCTCTACCCTGCCTTAGGCAGCATTAGGGTGCAAGGCTGGGGTACACTCACGATAGGAGGCTAGTCCATTGCATGATACAGACATACCATCCCTGGCAATTTAGAAACACTGAATTGCCCTTGGACTGAGGGAGGAAAACTGGAGTACCTGGAGGAAACCCATGCAGCACAGGGAGAACTCCACACATGCAGAACAGAGGTGGATTCAAACCTTTTCTGTAGGAGTGCTATGCACTAAGACCCCATGCCACCAAAATGCTGGGCTGCATTAACAAAATGATGGTCGAACTCGTTGTTGTTGTAATGTTTAATGTATTCTTGAGGTTCAGGTTGAAATTCATTTAAAAACACTGGTATCGAAAAAAGTATTGTTTAGGAACCAGTATCGAAATCAAGATATCGTTCTGGTACTGGTATTAGAGCTGACAAAATTAAACTCGATTACTTGATTAATAAAACGCATCAGTTAAAATTTTTCTTCTTGATTACTCTGCAATATGGTGGAAGGAAGATGTGAATGACATATGAGGATCTAAATAATTTCTGTCACAGGTGAATGAAAATAGTGTCTGTAAGCATCACAAAGCAAAATGTAAATATCACCACAGAACAACTGCAATGCAAGTATATCTTAAAAGAAGAGGGGAAAAATAAATAATGTAACCATAGACATGTGCCATTAAGCTACGCAGAGTAGCTTGGCCTGTCTTTGTTATCACATAACTTAAATTATTCTGCCTAATTTACTTTATAGGATTCCTGGATGTCAAAATAATTGCTGCTAAAATGAAGGTCAGCCCCGTCACTTAGCTACATCATCTTACAGGGTTGCCAACTTTGGTCAGCTGGCTGGCTTGAGATTTTCAATTTGAGACAAGTCTGCACACACATTTACATATATGTAACAGTTTTATTACTTTATAAGTATTCTGTTTGGTTTGAAAACTACCCCAATGCTTTTCTGTAGCTAATTTTAGGTTTATAATGGAATGATAGATTTGCCGTAAGATTTCTGAGCGTGCACATGAAGAGCATGGCACTTCTGATTGCTGAGAGTGACTGTCACACAAGATGGATGGCATGAATATGTAAAATATGTATATAAATCTATATCTAAAACTGTTCTCATGATAGTTTTAAACACTGGGTCAGACATGCTGTATAATGTATATTGTAAACGCAGCATTTGCCATTTGCTAATAGCGTTGTTTCAAATTGCAGTTTCAATTTGAAATTGATAAATCGTTCAGCCTTATGCCTGAGCATTTGTTCTCATAAATACACATAGGCCTGTCTTCAGATGTATTGTTTGGCGTTTTGGGAAAATAAAACCTATTTTTTTTGGGCTGATCCGTTACCTGTGTAACCATGTCATATAAAAATATTAACATTTTTATTTTGAGATTAGTAGGATTGCAGGTTATTTCTCATTGGTACTTTTACTGCACTTTAATGCACAGGATATTTCTCACATGCAGTATCACATTATGGACAGTTTTACACATCCAAATTTGCATTCTATAGGACTGTAAGAGTAGTATTTACAGATAACATCAGAACACAGGGAGAAAATGCAAACTTCCCACCTGCAGATTGGTGGCGAGATTCATACCCCCAGCACTAGATAACAATGGTACCCACTGCTACCCAATGTCTGATATCGACATTAAAATGTAATATTTTGTGGGAAAACACAAGCCAACTAATAATCCCAGTACACCTTTCATAAAAAGGTAAGACTAAACCAGTCACTACCATGAAGATAATCTGTAAAACAGAATAATGCAATTGGATCATTCATAAAAACATGACATGACATAAGTGGTTACTGGTCATATCAGGAGATATGCAATACTTATAAGCCATGTATTTTAATGATGTTACATCAATGCTTTAAAATGCCTTTTGCCAGAAGAGCAGGAAATGTGCATCAAGTTTAATTTTTATTTATCAGTTTGATTAATGTTACACTGCAGTGTTACACTTTATTATCAACATGGAGTTACATGAATATTGTTTTCATTAAAGTTTTCTTTTTGGATCATCTCTAATATTTAATTAGATGAATTTTTGTTTAAACATCCATTACTTTAGTCCAATTATAAATGATGTTCTTTTTAAAAAAAATCTTTTACCGTGACGTTTAATGAAATGAATTGTGTTGCTAGGAGGCATTAACGTCAGCAGTACTCCACATCCCTCGTTCCATTGGCTTGGTTGCAGACACATTCATTTGTTTATTCTAACAGTTCAGATATTGGCTTCTTTGGGAAAAAAATATGTATAGAAAAGATATATAAAGGGGTTGAAGTCCTCTCCCTATCTGTGCCATATGTTTAAGACAAAAAACATAAAATTTTAATGCTATTCATAATGATAAAGTCTTATTTGCATATTTGTTCAGGAAGAACTTCATTACCGTATAGCACTTCTTGAGTTGTTACTGTTTTGTGGAATTCACATTATTTCTATTAATGTCTTTTCTGTTTTGGTCTCCTAGGTGGACCTCAAGAAATTAAATCAAAACACACGTGACCCTCAGCTGGACAGCACAAAGTCACAAACACCATCAGGTTCTTCCCCAGAAAACAGAACAGGTGTTGGACCTACAGGAGAGGTGTCAAATGTAGCTGAGAATATTCTGCCAGATTTGATAAACACCCATACTAAATCCCAGCAAAAAAAAGTTGCCAGCAACCCTTCTTCTGGTTTCTGTGTTACCGGAAGCCCCTGCCAGATAACCCACTCGTTCATACCTACAAGTCCTCCACGAAAGGAAGCTCAGAAGACAGACAACAGTCTGGTGAGACTTGCTCCTGACAAGAAAGATAAAGGTTTACGTGAGGTTTCTGAGCAAGTGTTTGGGAATATTAAGAGGAAATATGAGCGAAAAGTTTCAACCTTTAACTTTGATGTCATGGAGGGGAAAATGGCTAAAAGCATCTCTGAAAATAGCGTGAAAGAGAGGCGAATTAATGAGTCTGACAATTCTGAGCTGTCTTTAGGGGATGCGGAGTGTAATGAGAAAAGCATAATGCTGTCAGTGTATGCTCCTGTGCAAACTGATGAGTCAAAGGGGCACACTGGGAGAAGGCGACAGTATCAACAGTCAGTAAAAGATGCGGTGTTCTCTGAAGACTTAAGAGAAGAAGCCCCTGAGTTAGCCAAAAAAAGGGACAAAGAGTCAAAGGTACCGAACAAGATACGGTCATGGACCGCAAAGGTGATGGATAATCATAAACCTGAAACAAAGATGGCAGGAACTGTGAGTGGTATGGTAAACACAAGTAAGATCAGGCTGAGGAAAAATGGTATAGGGAGGTCCAATGCAAGGACAGCTTCAGATGAAAATGGAGACAAGAAATCACTTAAATTGCAGGCAGAGGAAATGTCATGTACAAAATTAAAAGAGTCAAATCATCAGAATGCTCCAGAGCTTCCCTCAGCATATCCTATCACCCCTTCTAGCCCACTCTACACCAACGTGGGTAGCTTGACTGTCATCACCCCTGTTAAGAAGAGCCGGGGACGTCCAAAAAAGCAACCTTTACTTACAGTTGAGACAATTCATGAGGAAACCTCTGACAGTCCTGTTAATCCAGTTACCAAGGAGACTTCTCATACACAAAAGAAAAGAAGGAGGAAGCAAAGTTTAGCAAAATTTGTTAAGATGGGCCATGATAGTTTGTCGCATACCCACCAAGTGAAAGAAATGAAGGCAAATAAGGTCGCTAAAATAAACAAAAGCACTTCTAATAAAACAAAATCAGTTGAAATGAAACGTATCTTAAATGAAATTCTGTCATGTCATAAGAACAATCTGTTTTTAAAATCCATGGCTCCCACATCACATGCCGTTTCAACTGTGGCATCAACAATCGAGGCCAGGCTTGGAAAGCAAATTAACATAAGTAAGCGAGGAACTATTTATATTGGTAAAAAGAGGGGTAGGAAGCCAAGACCTGGGGTTCAAGTCCAAAGTGACCAGGACAAAATGAGAAATAAGCAACTGTCCTCTTGCTCATTTGAAAACATTACAGTGCCTTCCAAACCATGGTCGCTTGTGCAAATTTCTCCCAAAGCCATCCAGTTGAATTCTGCCCAAACTGTGGGTGCTAGTGGAACAGGCTGTACACCATACCTTTTCAATCAAGGGACACAGGAGGTGAGGACCATGCCAAATCTTCAGGCCGTCAGTGGATTACCCATGAAAACCCCAAAGGCCAGCAACTGGAAGCGTTCTCCTCCTCAACTTATGACTAACTCACCTTCGCATCTCTCTGAGGTGGTCTCCCTGAAAGAGGTTACCTTATCTCCTGTCAGTGAGTCACACAGTGAGGAGACAATCCCTAGTGATAGTGGAATCGGCACGGACAACAACAGCACATCTGATCAAGCTGAGAAAGATTCTGTTTCCCGAAGAAGATATTCTTTTGACTTTTGTAGCCTTGAGCCCTCTGAGGTTGTTGCAGCAGACAGTGCCAACAAATCAAGGAGAGGACACTGGCATAATAAAAATGGCACTGCACCCAGTATAGAAACTCCTCTTAGTCCAGATAATCTGAAGAAACAGAAGCACTGGCGCAAACGCAAGGGTGTTCAAAGGCACAATGATCTTCAGTTTCTAGTTGACCTAGAGGAACTGATTAGCAAGTTCCAGATGTTCCATATTTCTCATCACAGCTATAGGTTATATTGTGAGAATTTATATCCTAGCACTTACCAAATTCATTATGACCAGTACTATCCCATTCCATGTTTTCCTTATGACCAATTACATCAGTTTCGAAAGAATCTGGAAATGAAATCAAAAAAACGGCGTGGTAAGCCAGGCAGAACCGATGAGTTGATAACAAAAACACCATTTATCCATGGATTTGGCTATCCTTTTCCCAGCAGCAATTTCTATGCACCCTATACAATGCCTTATACATCAATGCCTGTTGCAACCACTATGATGAACTTAGGCTACTATGGTCAATATCCTGCTCCCTTATACATTCCTCATACTTTTGGGACAACAACCCCTCCTTTTTCAAGGCCAGTCGTCCCAGCATCCCAGTTCCATTCTGGAGCTCATCTAAAGTTTACTCCTGGTAGCAAACACAGATTTGGCACCCATCAGCTACCCATCACAAAAATGGACAGTGTCCAGCCATTGTTAATGGTTCCTAAAGGTGGTGCCGATAACTTGCCCAATGTTCGACACCACAAACGCAAACACAAGCACAAACACAAGCATAATGAAAATCAACTCTCCAGCTGCCATAACGAAGACTCGGGAGGGCTTTATAGAAGGACAATGAAGCCTACATTTCTGAGCCATATAAATAAAAGGCTCAGGGTGCTGGAAAATGAGCACAATGACCCTAAACAAAAAGATAAGCAACAGAACCCGGAAACCACTCACACTCTACAAAGAAGCTCTCAGAATATCTTTCAAGCAAATACTTTTTACAATTCATCTCTTCCACAGTCAAAGCAATGGAAGCTTCCACAACAACCAGGACAGCCAATGCATGAGATACAGAGTGTCAGCAAATGCAGACACACTGACAGCATACAGTCCAGGCAGGATTTCTCATCAGACCTGTTTGAGAGACTACAGTTCTCTCGAGAAGGTATCAGCAACAAGAGGCGAAGCCTTGAAAGCCATGGTGTGTACACGGAGCAAGGTCCACTATTCAGAAATGGCCAAAGGGAGAGGACACAGCTGTCACTTCCTCTTTTAGAAGGTAAGGAGACTCACGTTGTAAAGATTCTGTGAGCAAACTTAACAAGCTTTGTATGCCAAAGCATAAAGCAGTGATGAACTTCCAACTTGGTCACAATTTTAGTTATTTTAGCGCTTACGTCTACTTATTTTGCAGACAATTCTGTCCCAATCAACATACAAGAAAGGCAGATAACACATCACATGCATACAGCTGTAAAGAAGTCAACTAGGTACAAGTGCCCCTAGGCTGAGTCTCCAATGAATAATATGTAGCAAGCACAAGATAGCATTGGAATAAGAACTATACAAAACATTGTTAGAATCTAACCTCAGAAATGTCAGTTACATCAAAATACCACGAGGACTGGGTTCCTACAAGATGTGTGCGAAATATTAGAAGAGGACATCATGAGTGATGAGTTAGTCAGTGTGCTCCCAGAATAAATAAGCCAGGTAAAGTTGGCTAAGATGGAATGCGAGTCTTGACTAACAACTCAATGTAGGTAGGTGCCATTCCATTATGGACTGTGAAAGCAAATACTAAGGATTTGAACTTTATATGAGTGCCTGTAGGGGGCCAATGAACAGAGACAAGAAGCGGGTAACATAAGAGTATTTCAGCTGATTAAATACCAGACATGCTGCTGTATTTTGATGCATCTGCAATGGTCTCAGCAGAGCTGCCCCGTCAGCAAAGGGCTCTCTTACAACCCCCTCATAAAATAATACCCTTATAACTGATGTGCCTTAATGTTTATAATCAAACAAGGAAAGCCTGTTGTTGACTTGCTGTAGTTGAAACCCATTTCTCTTGAATATTGGATCGATTTCATATACGATGAGTGTTGTTTATGACAGAATTAATAGATTTTAGAGAACACACTTTAGTTTTACAGTTCTGGTTTGTTTAATATTTGTTCAAGGATTGTTCAGCTCCACCTTATGTATGTCCAATTAACACTCAGGAAAAAAATAATACAAATTAAAAATTTAGACCTTTGTTGTGTTTCTATTATGCTTCTGTTTTGTCCGTTTCCCACTGCCTTATCCCAGAAAAAAATCTGTAATCTCTAAAAGCATTTTACAAACATCTGAAGTGAAATGATACATTCTCCTGTATTCTTTTGGACAGCCACAGACTATAACTTTTTTTCACATGAGACCTGCATGAGTGTAGTTTTCTTTTAAGGTCCAGGCTACTTTCCAAGACTCCAGAATAGAGTTGAAAGCAGTAAATTATTTATCTACATATCCTAGGACCGATGCCATATTTTATGGTCTGCATATAAATGGAAATTCAAGATATGTAGCAACAACTGATTATAATCAGGTGGGACTCGTAGTGTTTAATTATGTGAGCTTGGATTTTCTTTTCCAAATGTTGTGTAAGTGTTTTGTCTTTTGCTGAATTCTTTATCCTTGATGAATTCTTCATTCCTTCAGAATATATTGTTGAAATTGTACTAATTGTATTCTTAAGCACGTATACAGCCATACATAATCAATGTTCAGAAAAAAACGTTAAATTAAGTTCAGACGTAATTATCATTTATGGCAAAGATAACTCCATCCTCCCTTAAAAACGGAAATCAAAAAATACAGGTCTGCTTGGAATTGCAGTGGTACCTAAGTTCTCGAACTCATTAGAACTTGAATTTCTTAAAAGTCGAACCATCCAGTTAGGGAAAAAAAAATACCTAGAGCTCGATCTGAATCTCAGAATTCAAACCGGGAACGCCAACCTAAGACAACTTGTACGCGCCGGGAAATGAGTCTCGTGGCTCGTCTCTCAGCGGAAACAAAGGGAAACGCTTCAGTCTCAGCCTCGCATTCGCTGTGATAGCATCGTGCATGTTTATACTAGCTGAATACATATATTTAGACAGTAAAAATACATTTTGACAATGATAGACAGCAACAGTAATTATTATTATATAATAAAATACATTTAAAATTTTCTTATTGATTATTTTAATATTAATAATAAACCATTAATACATTTAATTATCATAATATTGTCATGCCGAGCGGGGACAGAACGGAGACAAAGGCACAAACGTCAGGGTATCGGGGAATACGGGTTTAATTACAGGTAAAGCAGGCAAAATGCAGACGGACAAAACAATGACCGGACTGGGAAAACAAATAAACGCGGACCAAATACAGAGGACAACCACCAGAAACAGCTGATCACACAGGGATTCCACACGGGGTTAACGAGGGGGCGTGGCACACGGAAGGAGCGGACGATCGGGGCAGGACACATTGTTTTTT
>JAODJW010000117.1:11553869-11565647 GCA_026777045.1 Hyperopisus bebe
CATTATTTCTTATGGGGAAAATTCGATCACAACTCAAACTTTTTAGGATTCGATCCGGAGTTCTGAACGGATTAAATCCGAGTTCTGAGGTACCACTGTACATCTAATCAATCATTTTAAACCCATCTTTTTAAAAATGTATATGCGTATGCATTTTTACATACAGGCATATAATCCATCCATCCATTTTCTATACCTGCTTCTCCTGTGCAGGGTCACATTTATAATATTAAGTAATCTTTGCTGAATATACTACATTATTCCTTTAACAATAACTTTAGGTGTATGATCTTAAACCATGTTTATTTCTCTTTCCTCAGAAGTCCAAAGTGCTCCAATGAAGAAAACATTTAAGCAGAAGAGAAATGAGGAGATTCACTGCAGCATGAGAAATGCTTGCAAGATTCTCTCCACCAAAAAGAATTTGGATCATGTTAACAAAATCCTGAAGGCCAAACGGCTCCAAAGACAAGCCAAGACTGGCAACAACATAGTGAAGCAGAGGCGAGGGCGACCCAGGAAGCAGCCTTCGCTGATTGATGAGGAGCCTGTGCGTCAAATGCCAGTGCTGGAAAAATGTGTAGACCTCCCAGGGAAGAAGTGCCTTCGCCAGCAGCCTGAGTTCTTCAGCCAGGACACCATTGATTCTGTGGTTCGTACGGGTCGTCTGAAGATTCAGCCACAGCCGAGTCAGCCTGAGGATCCCTGGGAGGAAGTTCAAGCCAAGCGGCTCCGATGGTGTCAAGGAAGCGAGAAGGAAGCGGGCTTCTCCACAGGGAAGAAGCGGGCCAACCTCTGCAGCCTGCCATCCAGTCATTTATCACTGCACTTCACACCCTGAACTGTTTCAGCACTTTAGCCTGTTAATATTATCTAAATGTATTTTGGAGATTCAAGGCAGATACAAGCAGTCCTTGAAGTGAAACCTGTTTAAATTGAGCAGACATTGTCCAGTTCTCATATCGATTCTACCATGTCAGCTGTAGCATTCTGTAAGGTCCTGTTGTTATCATCTTGTTTAGAACTGTGGTTTGGCCACACTTTTACCAGCAACTGTATATAGACTATTGTTCGTTTGTTCTTAGAGTATAACCATCTTTTGTTTCCCATGGATTTTAATTAAAGCACAATCCGTTTATTATAAAGATATAGGACAATAATCATTCCCCTCTTTTATTTTAATCCATTTCTGTCATTAGAACATATAGGAATGTATATAAATTGAACACTTTTTGTTTGCATTAACATTTTTCATTATTTATTATTAAGGGCAGTCGCTAGTCAGTATTGCAGTTTGAGTCTTTATAGTCACTTTTTTGCTGTTAGTTTTAGTTAGTTTCAAATGTTCATAACTACATTACGAGAAATAATATTGACCCATGGGGGCTGAGTCTGCAGACTTTCAAATAACTGTTGGAATAGCAAATCTGTCTTTGCATTTCACTGTGCCTTTTTCATACAATGGACTGTGATGGCCTGGCACCAGCTCAGTCTCCAGTCAGATGGGCTTATTTTGTGCATCTAGTTTGATACATGCTTAGCATGTGTTTGTTCTAATGTTGAGATATTCCTAGAACATTTCAAAAGCATGCTAACAATGAAGCGTCGCTTCAGCAATTAAATAAAAGTATTACTCATATAATAATTTGAGCCCATATTTATTCCTGATTTCTTGAGTCCCCCCCTCCACCATCTGTGCATTGCTGGAATATACTCAATCAAGTACCTAAGAACAGTCAGAATGTCTACATTTGTGAATAGTGAGTCGGTAGATAACATGATAAAAACAGGATTTAAACAAAACATAAACATAAAATAATCTCAAATGTATTTCGAGCAAACAAATCTGCTAGCAAGTGGGTTGCATGGGCAGGAGAAAAAGGAAAAATGTCTTATATGGTCTGCATATGTATGGTCTGTATACAGCATCTTTAGTATCATTTTGTTTTAGAAAAGCAAATTATGCATCTGTAGATTCATCAGTCAATGTGAATAGACACACTGTCAGCATTAGGAAAGATACCTTTAGCAGAATATCTGGATGTTGGTTCTTCCCAGATTAAAACATTCTTCTTGGTGGGAAAACAAATCTAAGAGAAATATGAACTAATCAGGCCCTCAATAACATAAGGCACATGTAACTTGACAACCTTGGTGACCATATGGTCAGGAGAAAATTCCAGACTCCGATTATAATTCATAATCATAATAATCCTCAATGACACAAGCCTCATAAAACAGAATATTGGTATTTGAATAAAGTGTCTAGTGGTCATTTGTACTGTATGCAGTTTTGTATATCAGCCAAGTTCAGTCATTTTTTGTGCAGGAAGTATAGATATATGTATGTGTACAAAGATTATTGTCGTTTTATTGCTATTTTGGAATTACGTTCATTTTGGTTAAATGAAAGTGTTTTTCTCAGAATTAAAATGCTTTTTTTTTAGAGTAATCAATACTGTGACTGTTTTTGGTGGTTCTTGGAATATAAGGCTGTTAAGACAGCATCACACAGTTGAAACTAGCTAAAAGTGTTTTACGAATACCTACATATTTGTTTCGGTAATGTGTAACTTTCCCAGTTCAGTATGGCCAAAATGAAGTAACTTGAATCTAAATTGTTTACATTTTTTGCTAAAATTTAATTATCATAATTAAACTTTTAATATTTCAAAGATTGAAAAAATGTATGGATAATATAGACATATTATGCAAATGTATACTAGGATATTTTAAGTCTGAAGTCCTGATTCTGATACAGTATGTCAAAACAATGCTTTGTGTTATTTGCATGTCTCGAGAAGCACTTCTGGTCATTCATCAAAAATCTTTTATTGAGATCACACTGAACAGGAAAATTCAATGCTAATGCAAAATTATGGGCAAAAGTGTTTAAAAAGACTTTGCCCTGTGTACTTGATTATATAACCCTGTCCCACTTACCTAAATAATCTTGACAGCCTGCATATTTAGGCCATAAAGGCAATCATTTACAACTGAAGGAAGCAGGAAATTCTGGTCTGTTTCAAATATGTGCAGAAGTTTAATTTATGTGTGTTTTTTTCCTTATTACAGTAAACAATATAAATTCTTCAGTTTTGGGAAACATTCCTGATATGTAAAGACTCATACCTGAAAAGTAGCAAACCGCTGACATAGTTAGGCGATATATTTGTCATAAGCTGTCCTTTAAGGGCCGTCTCTTTATACAAGCATTTGTTAATGTGCCTTGCGTTCATTTATTGTTTTGTATACTGTTCTTGGGCAAACAGTTAGCTATTGTGCACAATATACAATAGTTTTAGGTGCTTTTAACTTCGTAATATATGTGTTTTTTCATTCATTCATTCATTCATTTTCTTGACATATTCTAATTTTAATGAGTTTTTTCCTGCTTCTGGATTTTCAAAATGGTCATAGAATCTATTTCCTGATGTGAAAGTGACATGCATTTACTGTTTGATCAGTGTTACATTACATTACATTGCCTTTTTTCAATACCGCATGTATAATTGCCTGTGTTCATTTATTTTTATTTCAGTCGTCTAGATAAGAAATATGTGAAAATTGCATAGGCATTTGAAAGTATAAATTCATAGATCTACAGTATATTTCTGGGGCCACTCTACCCGTTCTTTGCAAAGCACTTTTTAAGTATTAGGTGATCTTAACGCTGCAAAATGCAATTTAGGAGACTGACCCATATTTAGGAACTATATGGGAAACATAGTAAAGAAACCAAGGACCTCTGTTTTAGCTATGCCTATAATGGAATTCCTGGTTGCTATATTCTAGTTGTATCATTATAGACAGTTTATAAAAATTCCACAACCCATGTGCTTAGTGCATAAATTCATATTTTTTTTCAACGCCATTGAGTACATTCGAAATTCAATCTCATTATATTTAAGCATTATATTTCTGTACCAACGTAAACTTTTATGTATTAAACTACTAAAATTTCTTGTACACTATTTTTGTTTTTACACACAAATATTTTTATTCCAGATAGTAATAAATTAAATATGTGCAACTGTGCATTAAATTTATCGACAGAAAATAAAAATAAACCATTTTGTGAATGTAATGTTCCTTCTAAAGTGAGCATACAATTTTATGGTTTTGAAAACAGGGATAAAAGAATTTAATGTGAAACGATTGCCATAAAAACAGTAACTTGTAAATTGCACAAAGTAGTGATCCGTGCAATAATAGCACAGCCTTAATTTATATATTTATTTACCAAATGTCTTGTAAATATTTTGGATGAAATGGATCCAAATGCATCAAGTCAAACCATGGTTATATGATATCTTGGACCAAGAAGTTTGTTGTTCCATGCAGGCGTTACTTAGCTTAAAATTCTAAATGTTGTGAGCTTAATGCTGTTTGGGGCCAAAGTTACTTTGTGTTTATTTTTCCCTCAGCAAACAGTTAACCATACCATGAATTCACAGTCAGTACCTTTAGTTGTTACTGCAATAGAAACTTGTAAATCTACATGACCCTAAATGTGCCATTCTTACCTGGAGTGTAAATATTCTGTCATTGTTGTGGATTCCTGTTTAAGATAATGATGCACGCAAAATTGATGGTTCTGTGAGGTTGCAGCTTGATGGTTGACATTTTGGTAAGATGTAAAATACCCGGTAATTTAATATACCAGCCAACATACTGGTGCCTTGACATTATGAAATGTGTTTTTGCTACTGTAACTGATAATCTGGTTTCTCTTTGACAAAGCATGTTCAGGTTAATGGGACATAATCTGTCTATTGGAATCTATTGGCATTACATGATAGACAAATATAACCTAACTAGAAAAGTTAAAGAATAAAAAAAAACGCAGATTGCATAATTATGTGTTTTAAATTTTATACATTGAAAGTGATAATTTTATAATGGTAATGTTCAAATGAAGTATCTGCTAGAATAAAATATATATGTATGGATGTAAGCTGCAAGAGCACAGTGTGAGTTTTGAACCACAATGGCATTCTTTCTTTTTCTATACATAGTTTTTTATTGTATTGTTTCTTTGCATGTCACTTGATTGTATGTTTGTACATTTTGAACAAGCAGTAAGTTT
The DNA here is from genome assembly GCA_026777045.1 of Hyperopisus bebe. NCBI lineage: Eukaryota > Metazoa > Chordata > Actinopteri > Osteoglossiformes > Mormyridae > Hyperopisus > Hyperopisus bebe. Next base: position 11,558,959 of record JAODJW010000117.1, read on the forward strand.
GTATTTTAAACATGTAGAAACATTTGTATATTATTTTATACTTTGTAAGTAATACATTTTAATTCATAAAGCATTTTTCTATATTCTATGGATATTCCAATAGCAGACACTAACAAACAATAAATGTATGTATCTGATAATCTGGTTTCACTATGACAAATATGACAAAGTATGGTCAGGTAATTTGGACAGAATTTATCTATATATAGGTACGTATTTGTTAAAATGGGTATTTGCAAGTTTAGGTCCTGTTTTCAGTCTTACTCCTTTGTTTATTCTAATGAAAAATCTTTCTGCTATCAGGTTTTGTTTTATGTGTGGGAATAAAAAAAAACACTCATCCACAACTGAATACAAAGTTATGTGTTATTTTACTGTGCTAACAATATTTCATAAACAGATTCATGGTATTTACTGTCTTAATATTCGTATTACCACAACAATGGCATTAAGAATAAAATGTATGGGTTGTCAGTTCATAAAAAGTCTTGTTTAATAATGTTTCTGAATATCATATAGTCAAATGTTTTGTCCATGGTTACATGCATACATTGTTACCTTGCTAGTTAAACTGATTTATAACCCAATTATGTATTACAAATGGATCACTTTAGATCATATCTTATCATTGAAATTACATTTGTCCATTGTAGTTCACCAATATTACAATACCAAGTAGTTGGCTATAAATAGGGATATTGCTTGTTAAAATGTGTATACTTTTAAACCGTTTAAATCTCTAAATGTCTTCTCATAGTTTTACTTTCTGCAAAATAAGATATAATGACTGAAAGGCTGTTTTCATAAACATGGCTTATTATTTAAAATTGAGTGAATCATGGCAGTCATAGCAGACTCAAAAACCATTTTGATGTAGTCAGAAACAAGGAGTTAAACTAAACCAATCAGATGTGCCTCTTCTCCAACCATTTAGCCTGGATGGGGTCATTGGGCAACCTGCAGCCTATCCCAGCCAGCATAGGACACAATATGAACATTAATTTTAGGACAATATCTCCTAGCTGCATCTCCTTGAGCTGTAGGAGAAACCCAGAGGGAACCCACAGACACACAAAATGGAGGCAGGATTGCAACCCAGCCCTAGGGGTGTGGAGCAACAGTGTTACCCAGTGAACCAGCTCGCAATCTTAGGTACTAGTCCTAGGTTTATACTAGTTAACTTATTTTACTGACAGAACACTATATGCAGTCAGCTCCAAAATTACTGGAACCTTTAAAGAAATGAGCAAGAAAATTAATGTGATATTTATTTTAAAATCAAAACTACTACAATTCATTCAAAAAATTAACATTTATATTCCTCTTAGTTTTTACAATATGGCTTACTATCATTTTCTGTTTCACTAAGGTAAAAAAAAGACCTAAGAATATATGTTGATGACACTACTCACATACATCACAAGCAATCATAATGGTAATTCCTACCACATGAAAGGTATGAATGTGTTATAAATGTGTTATAAATGGTATTGATGAGCTATAACGCATGGCATTCACATTTATATGTAACCGAACCTCTGTGTTATGGATTAGACTGATAGTGATATACTGCATGAGGGCTCCTTGTCAGCCATAAATGAAGTGTTATAACTCCACAGGAGTAGGAGATTTCTAGCACAGAACAGTTACTAATGTCACTTGACTGAGGGATTGATCAAAGGATAACTTACTCATTGATCCTGCAGTCACAACATGCTGTCTAACCGTTGTGCTGTGCACCTAAAATGGCTTAGACAACTTCCACACAAGTGGTTGTTTGAGGTTAAGTGGGACTCTGTTCACTATAGGCTGGTTCCACTTTGTAAACTCCTGTTGCCATGGCAACTTAGTGAACTGCCAATATGCTCCTTGGCAGTGTCTCTGCAGGGACTGTTTCCTTGCTCTCAGCCAACTAGCACATGACCATTTGCACTGGAGAGTGTTGCTTTTAATACTATTAGTAGCTCTCGTTCTATTAATAAATGATTTATTTTTAGTTACTCATATATTTGAATAAATGCACGATTTGTATATATACATTTTTATTCATAAAATAACTGGACTATTAAAATAGCAAATAATAGCTCTTCATAGTAGCTTTAAAATGGATAATAAAGCTAGCTACTTGGAGCCTAGTAGATTTGTGGTCAAGCAGTAAGTTCATAAGTTCAATAGGTTTTTAAGGAATAAAATGTAAATGACTGATTATGTGTTTGGGGTGTTATTCTCTGGGCAGTTTGGTTTCAGTCCAAAGACATGCCGTTAAGGTGTCTTTAAATTGTCTGCCTAACGGAAGACTAACATCTCACCCAGGGGATCCCCGGCATCACAGCCTGCGTTTCCAGGGACAGACCCCAGGCTTGCCACAACCCTGCCCAGGGTAAGCAGTTGGATGGATTTTTGTTTATTTTATGGTAAAATCATAAGGTTACTGGTTGCTTGCCGCAGGGTATTGCCTGTCCTGTATGTGTCACAGTGTAAACAAACTCACTGAGATGTGAAGAGGAACGCTCCAGCTACCCTGACAGTCCTACTGGATAAGCAGAAGGTGGATTTATCTTATGATAAATAAATATGTATTCAAAAACTTCAATATGTTAAAATTAGAAGAGATTTTTTTTGCTCGATAACTTAAAATGAGCACTATGCCCCTAAAAGCCTGCTGTATGTTATTCCCTGATGCTGTTAGTCTAATCAATGTTTACCTTAAAAATGCATATAAAAATAATTTTGTATATACAGTGGTACCTCGGTTCTCAAACTCACTAGAACTCGAATTTCCTGAAAGTCGAACAAATCAGTTTGACCTAGAACTCGATCTGACTATCAGAAGTTGAACCGTGAACGCTGACCTAATATAAATTGTACGCGCCAGGAAATGAGTCATACTACAATGCAATTCTTACTTGAATGCCTTCTTCACAGACTGGACGAGTTAACCAAATAAAGCAGCGCAACATTACAGTAACTAACAATAAATAAACCACTAACTTACGTGTACTATTAGAGCGTTTATGTCATTTATTTAAACTTTATTTTAGCAGGTAAATTAACTGAAAACCAGTTCTCACTGTTTTATGTGATAGGAGAAATAGCAGAATACCCATCGGAACTGCCGGGGATACAAACGTCATGCTTGTAACTAAACTCTTCAGCCAATAAGGGCAAAGGTGTGTCGTCACGGAGGCGTTTTTAGTTTGTGCAGCCGGGTGAGAGGTCGCAATGCATTACAGTTAAAGTCGAACGCATCCAATGACCGGACTGGGAAAACAAACTGGAACGCGGACTTAATACAGAGGACTAATGACAACAACCAGAAACAGCTGATCACATGGGGATCCCACACGAGGTTAACGAGGGGACGTGGCACACGGATGGAGCGTACGATCGGGGCAGGACAGGGGTAATGTTGGGATAAGATCTTTATTGTTTTGGAAGCCAATAAGAAAAAAATGCTCTTCTTGTTTTATCCTGTTCATTTTGTGTTTAAATGCTTTAAAAAAACATATTTAGGTGTAATTTTGGGGGCGGGAACCAATTAATTGGTTTTCCATTATTTCTTATGGGAAAAATTCGATCAGAACTGGAACTTTTTAGGATTTGATCCGGCGTCTGGAACGAATTAAGTTCGAGAACCGAGGTACCACTGTATAATTATATATTTAACAATTGTACGCCCCCTAGTGGTGCACTGCATTGCATAATTGATATGCATGCAGAATAGATGCAAGTAAGGAAATATAAATAAAAATTTAATAAAAACTGAAATGTGAAAATGTTTAGTATATTTCTGTTCAGCAGAGCTAGGTGGCATGATGTACAAAGTAATAACATTTAAAGGTTTTACCCCAATGCTTGGAATGAATCAAAATATACTTAAGTATTTTAAGGCCCCAACAGACACAAATTGATTGTGTGATTTTTCATTCTTCTTTATTCATTTCTTAACCCCTCCATTTTTACCCCACATAACATGAATTTTAGATTCTCCAGCTTTGTTGCTGGGTAGGACCCTATATTGAAAGTATAGTGCTTATGATAACTGAAAAATTTCAAATAATATGTAAGTTAATTAAAGACAGGGCAGCTTTGTTCTGCATAATCCTTTTAAAGGAAAAGGAAAATCTCAAGTCTTATAAAAACACCGAAAGACCAGATCAGATCTAAAATTTGATCTCACTCCTTATAAACAAATAATAAAAAATCTGTTTAAAGTGTCTTTTGATGATGTAATGTGGTGTAATTCCCTCAAGGCTATAAAGAAAAACAGTCATGGAAAAGGGAAGCTGGTCCAATTTCTCCAAACTGAAATTCTTAACAAAGAAAAACAACTTGTCAGATATAACACTAAATAAGTCCATGCAGTCCAGCCATATCAACCTACAGACATCATTCTCTGTGCTTTCTGTAGACAACAGGTTTTTGGGGAGGGAAAGAGATGTCTAATAAAGCTGTAGGCTTTGGGGTTTACCAAGCTTCCAGCGGCTGTGGTCGGGGGTGTTGTTAGACCAGTTTTAGATGGTAATACAATACAGTGCAAGCCAAGTCTGAAAGCATGCATTTTTTACTAAATGTTTTCAGGCCATTATTTTGTAGTTGAAAACCTATTATGTTCATCTATTAAATTCAACAGTTTACCATCATTTACATGTGTATGTTGCTTTTTTTGCAGCTCATCTGGGCGAAATTAGTTAAAAAATGGAAGTGGGAGTATGCTAATGCACTCATCTTACACCGAAAAAACAGACTGGGGTGACTCAGACGTGTCAACCTTGATCTATGACTCACAAATAGCTTCCAATAAAAACCAGAGCAATTTGCGATAAAGCCAAAAATAAGACTAAAGTGCTATAATTTTTTAAATAAGAACATTGTACGTGACACACCCATGCCTGCACCACTCGTAAGTGTAAGCATGTGCTCCATTTTATTGCACATTGTGGTTACACTGCAAGGCTTCATCCAAGTATAAATATCATGTGTTATAAATCAACAGTTTGCTTAGTATTAATTGTTTCAACTGCCCTGAGAAACACATAGTGCAGTCTGTCTTATTTCCATGAGTAACAGTGACAAAGGAGAGTATACTGGTCTATCAGATAGTGTCACATCTCAGGTTGGCCATTTAATTAATCAGTGCTGTCATGTTTCCAGGACATCTTGTTAAATTGTGTACTTGGGAGATAACTTGGCTATTTTGGGTGATTTCCCAAAGCATATTAAGTAGTAATTTTTGCTCTGCCTTTTTATGTCTTGGTTTTTTTGTGTGGTTTTTGGCTGACTGGAATATTTCCTCTACAAATTATTATCCATCTCCTATAACTTTATCAAATCTAGGGTCATGGCAAGCTTAGAGCTAAAGCCAGAAAATATTAATCCATCAAGAGGAACACACACATACAAAGAGGCAATTCACAGACACTGATCCACCCACATGTTTGGAATATTGGAAGAAAACCCAAGAACTCAAAAAAAACCCACACAAGCACAGAAAGAATATGAAAATCACATAAACAGAGCTGGGGCTGGAATTAAAAGCCAGGCCCTAGAGGTATGCAGCCACAATGAACCGATGAACCACCACTGAGCCACCTGGGATATTGGTGTTATTACATACTGTATCCATCTTCACACCGCTTATCCTGGTCAGGGTTGGAGGAGGACCTCATGTCCCTAACAGGCAGCAAAGGCCATACGACTGGGCTACCAGCTGGATGGGATGCAGGTCCATCACGGGGCACACACTCTCAGGCTATCATATGCTACGGCCAGTTTAGCGATGCCAGTTAGCCTAACCACATGTCTTTGGACTAAGGGAGGAAGCCAGTGTATGCACACGAGACAGAGAGAACATGCAGACTTCACACACAGGATGGAGGCAGCATTCAAGACCTCACTCCTGAGCCGCCATAATGGCCCAGCCGACTGACAGGTGTGCACACTTCTCCTTCAGCACCCTGGATAGCAGCCACCTGTTAAAATTTCAGCACCCATGTTGTGGACCAACAATCAAACACCCTGAACCAAGCCACGCCCGTAATTACCCCCACCTGGAGAGCACTAATTACCCCAGCTGGCTCCACTTGCCTGGTGGCTTATGGAGGAAGAAAAGGGCAGCTTGGGCAGAACGACATGAGGTGAGGGGAAGAATACTGCTTAAACCTGATTGGTTGCTTCTTAGATTCCTTATAGATTCCTAAAGGTGTGAGACTGATTTCTGCATGCTTCTGTGCTGGTGCCCTAAGCTTACATAATATATACGAGAGTGTGTATGTATGGTGACTGTATTTTCCTTTGCAAAAAAGTGGACACTGGGAGCAGGACGTAAGGAGAGGCGTCAAAACAACACAGAAAGTACTCTGACTGCAGAAAACAAATGTCAACATAAAGCAAATCAAAATCTCAGATGTTTCAGGCACTTGTAGGTCCCGCAAAAGGTTCAAGGTTCAAGGTTCAAGGTTGCTTTTTATTGTCATTCCAACAATATACGTGGTACAGTACAAGTGAAATGAAATAATGTTCTCCAGGACCATGGTGCTACATGAAAGGACTAGAGCAATACAAAAAAAACGTAAAGTGCACGTGTGCAGACATGTGCGAAACAGCAGGTATACAGACACGGGACAAGTGCAACAGTGTGTGTGTGTGTCTCAGTTCAGTCTCTGTGTGTTTAGAAGCCTGATGGCTTG
>JAODJW010000117.1:11601590-11616553 GCA_026777045.1 Hyperopisus bebe
TCATCTAAGCAAAAGCAAGAAAAATCCTAAAATGTCATCATGGGTCATACACGAAGCTCTTGCCATAGTTGATGTCAGGGTACATGCATCTACCATCAGAAAGAGACTGCACAAGTTTGGTTTACATGGGAGCTGTACAAGGAGGAAACCCTTACTGTCAAAAAAATGTCAGGGTAACACTGAAGTTTACCAGAGACCACATAGACAAACTTTTGGAACGTGCTTTGGACAGATGAATCTGAAATTGAATTACTTGGGTGCCGTAACAGAGGGTATGTTTGGCATAAAGTTTTTGAGCAACAGAACCTCATACCAACTGTGAATAATGGTGGTGGAAATGTCATGGTTTGGGGCTGCTTTGCTGCAGTAGAATCTGGCCAGCTCACCATCACAGAATCATAGAATCCACTATGAATTCTTCAACAGTGGGTGCTTGAGGACAATGTGATAATATCTGTACAGTAGTTGAACTGAAGTGGGGGCGGACCATGTAACATGACAACAACCCAAACATTCCAGTAAATCTACCATGGAATGGCTTAGAACAGGGTTCTTCAAATCTGGACCTCGATTCCAAATCCAGGCCTTCTTTTCAGTTCTCCCAGGTAGTTAGTTTAATAATTACTGATTCTGATTGGTCAGAGGTTTCACACCTGACTGACAGGTATAGGAAGGCTGGAAAACCAGCAGTGCTTGGACCTCGAGGACCATGATTTGTATAACCCTGGCTTAGAAGAAAGAAATGGAGAGTTCTGGAATGGCCAATTCAAAGCCTGGATCTGAATGCTGTTGAGAAGCTGTGGAGTGATTAGAAGCAGAAGTGCATGCAAGACACCCTTCAAACATCACACAGCTTAAGGAATTCTGCATTAGAGAGTGGGGAAAACTTCCTGCCAGTCGATGTCAGAGATTGATAGATGATTATAGAAAGCGTCTCACTGAGTTTATTTCAGCCAAAGGGGGAAATACTAGCTATTAAGGCACAGGGAGTCCAAATTTTTTCCTCAGTAGGAATTTGCATCTTAGTTAATTTCCTTTGTTAAATAAGTGAATTTGTTTCTTGTTTTTGCATAGGCGATGCAATTACATCACCTTTACTACAGATATATTTTGATATTTATAATATTAATATTGATATTTTGATATTAAGAATGAAATATTTAATGGGGTGTCCTAATGTTTTCACATGACTGTATACCTGGGCCAACTCCAATTGAGGTGTATCATTCTCTGACTAACACATGCAAATTTCACAAGCTGTAACTTAAGGTAAATATGCACATTCTTCCTTTATAACATCTGTCAACTCCATGCGTTAAATCTGCTTGATCCTTTTTGGGTTTCCCAGGTAACATTCCCTTGTTCCTCTCTTCATCTTCTCCCATCAGTCAGATGACAACCAGAGTCAAATTGAAGACTCTATTCTGACCTCCAAAGTAATGAATTGAGTACCATGCAAAAAAATGGGGAAAGTAGCTAAGACTTGTGATTTGAAAGGATTCCATAAAGACCTTGCTCTTGTACCCCTGAGCATGGCCATAAATTATGGGGGTTGTAACCCCCTAATAGTCAAAACCAGCTACAACCCCCTGCACACCCTTAAATGGGTGGAGACCTCAAACTGCCAAATACTCAACCGAAAATTATACTCTTGCCCCTGCATGACTGTTGATTTGTGTTTTGTTTCAGAATGTTAAACAAATGGAAAAAGAATTAGAAGGAACGGTTGGTTTTTTAATGTAGCCTAAAACAGCTGACCCTAAGCATTTTGCTAGCAAGTCAGTAAAGCTTTCACATAATTTACCAAAGCTTTTTGTTTAATTTTGTGGTGTTTCAAATTTGTTTTAAAGCCTTAGACAACTGCTTCATCTATTATTGTGGATGTTTTATTATGGATGTAAATAATAATTAGTGTCTTACATAACTGACATCTAAAATTGAACTGCTAGACTGTTTTCTGTGTGTCTGCATGCAAATATGTACAGAGCAGTAGAGGACTTGGCCAGGCAGAAATCTGTCATGGTGGGTTTCAGAAAAGACCAAATTGAAAGTCGTTTCCATATCGTGTGAGAGGACTGACTTCACAATGTTAGGCAGATGCTGACCATATGCCGACCATAGTGTAAGGAGACAGATTTAGATTTTTTTTAAAAAAAGCAAATAGCACAGATTTTGTTAGAGCAAAGCAATAAACGAATAATTGTACATTTTTTGCAACCTTATTTTTTTCATAAAGAAATGAGTACCTTCATCTCCTCCCATCAGTAAGAGGTCAACCAGGGTCAAATTGAAGACCCTAGATTTGACTTACAAAGTAATGAATTGAGTACCATGCAACAAAATGGGGAAAGTAGGTAAGACTTATGATTTGAACTTGTCTATTCCTGATACATTTCTATATCATCAGTCATCATAGTACACTAATAAATATTAATAGCAGCCTTCGGTGTTGCGTGATACTTTCAACAGAAACAACGTTCACTTCAGCAATGAATCCAATAAATGAATTTCCTTTGTTATTTTTTAGTAATTTCCCTTGCACTGGCATGAACTATACACACTATTGGCATAATTTAATCATGTTGTTTTTAAACTGTTTGTGATTATGATTACTGTATATTTGGAGTTGTATTTGGGCTTCCCATACAACATCTTCGCAGGGAAAGTGAAATTCACATCCCTTAATGAATTTCTCTGTATTCTCATACAAAGAAACATTCTAGGATTATAAGATGGATACAAACATGCAAGCACACCATCATTTTATAGAAACTGAAACATTTTCTTAGAAAGAAATTGCAAATAGTCATTATGATTTTCTGGTATTAATAACACTGAATGATTAAATGAATATAAATCTAATGCAGCTGAAGAGAAGCAATTTTCAACCTACAATCTTCTGTCTGTATGTCAAGCATCATAACTACACCACCTGTTGTCCCTTTTATATTACATAATGCTGTCCTTAAAACCATGAATTTTCAGTCATTCAAGTAATTCAGAAGAAAAGTTCTAAAAGCAAACAAAGAACAAGATATCTGGTGCAACATTTAAATCTAAATGAATCCGCGACATCTTTTTACAAACATGCCAATAGATGAAGCAGTGTACTCATTACATAATTGCACCAAAAAGGTGCAATAATGGGAATAAATATGATTTATATATGCAATAAGTAGTCCTTCAGTGGTGTGAAGGGCAAATCGTTCTCTTGTGAGGCTCCAATCAACACTGCACCACCAGTAAAACAAATCACGTGCCAGTTTACCTCCATAGCAGTGGTTTTCATATAATGGAAGATCCATTTTATAGCTATGAATTGTAAAACATTTCCTGTGTCAGATTCTAAAATATGAATCTGGGGATGCATTATTGGTTATCAGAGCTTTTTTATTCCACCCCAGTTGTACATTATAAAGAATATATTAGGTATTTAATCATAATGTTTTACAGCAAGACAAGCCAGTGAGGCCAGGAGGGGATCCTTTGTTATGATAACACTTCTTCTGAGAGTTTTGTAATATTCTCTGATCCAAACATTATGTTTCCATTGTCAGGTCACCCCGTGGTATCGAACTCTCCAGTTAGCCAGTTAGAAAAGTTTGCCTGTTCTAATGTAGGTTTAAGATGCATAGAGGGCATTTGGCATCTTGGCTCACTGCCCAGGTATTTATAGCAGGGACACAGCAGATCTCACCAATAGTCTCAGTGTTCTGGCATGCCATTTAGTGAGTGTTCTCACACACTGAGTTGTGATTGAGGCTCGAGATGTTCTCTAGCTTAAAGGTTGCTTTAGTTATTTTAATTCTCAGCACAGATGCGGACACATTTTTTATTAGATCATTTGTTTTTGGGACAAAAACATCACAGCTCTTCTGAGCTACTCATGCTGTTCGCTATATGTTCTAGCCAAATATGCATACATGTTCCTGCTAGCAGCTTCTCTCTGGATAGAATTGTGTCCCTATAGATTCATCAGATTTCCATACCTGCTTTTCCAACGCAAGGTTGCAATGAACATGGAAAAAATGGGTGTTGGGTAAGTTTTGTGTCCTTTAAAGTGCTTGAAAAGAATAGCACCTATAATTGCTATAATCAATAAAATCAGTATAGCACGAGGGACACTATTCACAGAGTTTGAATATGAGAAAAAGCAAATACTTAGTATATGCATAGCACTCCAGTTGCTGTACAAGAACCCTATAGTAAAAGTAACCTGGCTGACACCTTAAAACATGTTAGCATAAATAGAGAGAAGAAGACCCCATTTTATAGCAGTCTGGGCATTTAAAGTGGCACCCCATCGGCAAATTGCTGTAATTGTCTGTAGCTATTTGAAGGAAGTGGTTTATGTAATGTATTCAGGTACCTCCAAGTTAAATTTATAGGAGCTGATCACTGGCATTTTAAATACAGCTACCGCAGGAATTATTTCCTGGTCTGATGCATTTTACTTATATTATCCATTTTCATTATGCTGTCCATTCTATTTTTGTGGACATACTGTATATTCACAGGCTTCTTAGTTAACTTTAATGCAATGATCTATGGTGGAGAAAAAAGAAAGAAAGAAAAGAAAAACTCATAATCATATATTTTTTTATCGGCTTACGGCTTCTAGGGAAAAAGAGAGATGAGAAGTTCCCTGCTGCTGTTCCTCTACAAACCTTCCAGGTCACCATTCAGATTCATTAGCATTCTGGCCACATCACTTGCACAGCGCTGCCCAGACTTACCGATATCCCTCCACCTCCCACTCTCTACTTGGCTGTAGCTTGACTCCAGTGCAAAGGCACATCGCCAGCCAGCCATGTGTGCGGATTCACGGCAACAGTTGCATGAAGTGGGCACCCGGTGGCACGGATGGTCGAACGTGGGCCCAGGGAGGGAGGCTCTGCGGCGGCACTGTCTGCCGAGCGAATCCCTGCAGTGAGGCTCGAATTCGCACTCCTCTGCTTGTGGGCCGGGGCGTCGCTCTCGCTGAATCGTGCTTCCCAGAGAGGGTAGCGGAGGCAAAGGGAAGGTGTGCAAGGAAAGGAGGGAGGAGGATGCAAATTCAGGTCACGGTCTTTGCCTGACGAAAATTCTCAACAAGGCAGAACAGTGAATTAATAAGTTATGTGTTTTCTGATGAATAAATAATCCTGGAATGCCTGAACAGCACATATGTACGTGTGTGTGCTGTTCTGTTTGGAGGCTAGAACAAAGCAAGGACATCTGAATCTCTTTTTTAAAGTCATTCAGCTTCATGAAAATCAGATGCATCCCTAAGGGGCCGATCCATTCATTTCACAGGCCTGATGACACCTGGAGCAGATGCCATTGTTAATTAATGCCTATTATAATTGCAAACATCAGCAACGTCAAACTATGACTAAAACACTGAAATTATAAACAACAGATGCTCCATGTTCCGGCCTTGTAGAGGCAGAGGCTATTGTATCTGGGTCAGTATGATAAAGGAAGCATTGAATGGATGGCACTGGCCTGTGATTCATTCCCCCCCCCCGGGTGTGTGCTTCTTACATGTTCTCCCCAGGTTTGCATGGGTTCCTTCTGGGTACTCTCTTTTCCCCACACTGTCAAAAAACAGGTTAATTGAATTACACCTGCATGTGTGTGTTTGAGCACCTGCTCTTTTACCTAAACAATTAGTACCGGTTGGCCACACCCCCTTGTTCAAGCACCTGAAAAGTCTGTATACTTCACTGATATCCATCCATCCATCCATCCATCCAGCATCTTCAAACCCTTCATCCTGGTCAAGTTTAGGGAGGCCTGGAGCTCATCCCAGGCAGACAATCGGCACACACATGAGAAGAACATGCAAACAGAGCAGAGGTCAAATTCAACCACCCAACCCCGAGGCAGCATTTGACTTGGTGTATGCAAACGGTCCATAGTGTGTGATTGTGAGTGTATGCCGTGCAATGAACTGCAGCAGGGTTCCCCTTGCCTTACATCCCTTGCTTCATAAAATAGGCTCCAGGCTCACTATGACCTTTTGCTAGATAAATGGAAGATGGATGAATACGATGCGGTCGTGTGCAAACTCGATTAATTTAAAATGACATATTTTGGGTCGATTGGACCATTTCAGGCATAGTTTTGCACTGAATTCTAACTGTAATGTATTGTGCTGAGAGTGCTGCATTCTGTGATTTATAGTATTCAATAGAAATTGATATACTGAACGACTGGCATCCTGTGCAGGGTGTACTCTAGCCTTATGCCCTGCACAGCCTGCAATAAATAATTACAGACAGGCATGGTGAAGCATACAGGGATAATCTGCGTTGAGGCTCAAAACAAGACAAGGGACTTTAAAGTAAAGTAAAGCAAAACAAAACAAGAAACAAAAGGAACCATGAGGAGTTTAAAACACAGGTAGGTGGGTAGAAAACAATGAACTAAAGCAGGGAGCAACACAGGAACAAACTACACAATTAGGTAACAAATATTTACAGCAAAACTGAGACCAAACACAAGGCAACACATCTGACTCAATGACCCGTTGACGAGAAGAACAGGGGCAGGCACATAAATACACACACAATAAGGGGAACGAGTCAGGTGTGGGCATTTGAAAATCACTAAGGACACAGGAGCACAGGTGAGGGCAATCAGACAAAGGATTCACCAGGAAAGACTAAAATAACAAAGATATCAGATCAAGCCAAGGACACTGGGGTGACCAGCAGTATCTACTGGCCAACAGGGAAACTGACATAACGAAGACGGAGCAGGGGGCAATCCTGAGAACCCTGACCAGGATAAGCAGTTAGAACACGGATGGATGAATAAATAGCCAATGCTGCAGATGAAAGGAATAAATCACTTATCTAATAAACCTTTTAATATAAACCTCCTTCCACACAAATACTCACACTATGCATATTCTGTTCTCAGTGGCAAAGAAGAGAGTTTGATATTGAGAGACACAGCTTAATATTTTAAATATCAAGGTTTGTTTATTATGGGAATGAATAAAGCCCAATTAAATATTGGGGGGACACGTCTCCCCCATACTCCCGGTTCCTATTCCCTAGTATGTGCTTATAATTATGACCAGAGTCATTGCAAGGCATAACAGTCTACTGGGGCACAGGCCCCCCAGCCCCCATTACCCATATGATTTGAATATGCGATTTTACTGTGACACATGCCCCAGTAGGGGTCTAGCGACACCCATGATAATGATTGTAGTTTTCTAAAAATAACAGTAATCCGTCTGTATTCCTTTAAGAGGCACCAATCATTGACCACGGATGAGGCTACTAGCTACAGTTTTTGGATTTATATCGTGACTAACTGAGGAGGTTATAAAGATGGCTTGATATTTAGAGCTCATGGCAGCCTGCGCCAGACAGAGAGCCTTGGAGCACGGCGGCTGTGTGCTGGGGCTCAGCTGCGTGGGAACACATGCTGCACACCCAGCAGTCGCTCCACTTCCGCCATGCCGGCTACAGGATGCTCCTCCTTCATCAGGAGAACAGAGAACGCGAGCCGTTCCATTCATTCACACCTCCCCGCTGCCTTTGCCAGGGGGGGTGACTCAGCGGCCCAGCTGATGGGACGTCACGCCGGCAGCCTCCTCCTCCTCCTCCTCCTCCGCCTCACTCGGTACATCTTGTCCACGGCACACCACGATCCTCCTCTCCCGCCGCTCCAGTGGCATGTTTGTCACGCACCGGCGCCTGCCCGCGTGAGCCTCCAACTCCCAGCACGAGCCCCCAGCACGAGCCCCCTGATGACCCCCTGCCACTCCACGGTCGTGACGGACAACAGAGTGATGCACCCCCACCCCCCCCACATCCCACATTTGTCTGTTCGTACTTCCCGTGAGGAAGATTGACACTAAGCGTTAAATAAAGCTTAACAGCTGATGCATGTCACTCTCACTCACTGACATAATCCTGCTATTTATTCCTTTTTTCTGGGTTTTTGTGAACCTGTGATTACGGTACATTTTTATCCATCTCAAAATATGACTATTGCCACCTTATCAATTATAGAAAATAATGCACCACTTATAATTTATTTAAACCAATATATATTTATATAAAGAAATCTCATTCACCAAACTGAATTGTTCAATTAGAGCTGCAAGGGCAGAGTGTCACAGAGACAACCAGATACCAGAATGAAGACCTTTTATTCACAGGTTAACCACAAGTATTTTCTTGACAACTTATAAACACATATCATTTTGTATATAATTCCTTGAGCATGCAAAACAGATACCTAATTATATTGCATGAACATTCAACCGCATCCATGTCAACAATGGCCTCCAGAGTTTTGCGTGCAGCTTCCATTCTCTCTTCTGGTTAAAAATACAGTTAATAACTCTTCACCTCTTCACAAACAGGTATTCATCAGTGTTGACTCCTAATTCTACAACATGATTATCCATCCATCCATCCATAGTATAACTATTTATACAGCACAAGTGTCTACCCCAGGCAGTATAGGACTGAGAAGTACTGTACCCTGAAAGGGATTCCAGTCAATCAAACACAGATGCAATGGACAGCTCTCATTTAATTGCATTTTCATGGATAGTGGATAAAAAACCCAAATGACAAGGGGAAGGGGACTGAATACAGCCCCCAGGTGTGGTGCAGCAATGCTATATTGTATTCCTCTGTCTCCATTTATTTTTAGAGAATTATCTGTTATGGTTTGGTAATACTCACACTGTCAAAAGGGGTGTTTTGAAATATTGAGTCTGACCACATAATCAAAAGCTATACTTGATTCACCACTCAAAAATACACTTTCCCACATAAAAGCATTTAGCGAAAACAAAATTTTTAGCCTTGTGATACCTAACTTAGTGCCTCATATTTCCTTATAATGTTTGTCCTTGGAGGTTTATGTGACTTTACCTGACTTTAAGTGTCTCCCCACAGTAGGCTGAGAAATAAAAAAACAGGGCCTAAATATTTCAGTGTAGTTGATATCAGACAGATGAAATTAGCATATTATTCAGAAAATACAAAATGTACCATGATAATAAAGGTTGCTTCCAAGAAAATTCTGCACATAAGTCATAGCATAAAAATACAAATGCAAAAATGTTTTAAAATATGCAGCATGTATGGAATGACTGGGTAATAAGCTTAAGAGATATGCGTGCCAGCTATGCAAATGTATTCCTGATTGCTTCAAAATATTGGAACACAGGAGATTTATGACACTGAGACATCTAAACCATTTAGTGGGGATCATGGGAAGCCAGAGAAATAATGTGCCAACTGTTTTGCTATGGAACATTTTTTATCACTATTTTCATTTTTAGTGCAATTGCCAATCCAACTACACAACCAGCTTCATCTACCTGTATGTTAAGAGGATGTTCCTCATCATTAAAAATGGAACAATCAGATTTGCTAAGATTAACTTTACTATCCAGTAAGATTCCTCTATTTGAACAAAGCAGAACAAATTACAGGCCTTCGCATGCATACCACTAAAATATATTGCAGTTTAGAAATTCCACTTCAATAGGAATCATTTTCACCATTTTGATATTTACTGGCTAATTATTGGCAAAACTTATTTGATATCTAAAATGTACTTGCTATAATGTTTGATATCAAGTGTTACACCTTTTCTGATATTGATTAATGAAACAAACAATCATTTTCTTATTTCTGGGTGTTTTCCTGTCTCCTCTGTAAAGGGTTTTTTTCTTATTATGTTGCTGTTTCACATTATGAAGTCGCATTTTTACCGTATGTGGACATGTCTGTATCCCTGGCATATAGCCCCAAACACAGGGGCAAACAGTTTAAGTCATATAGCAATTTTTCATTATTATCACTTAATGGTGGTGCCTTCTAGAACTGTGGAAAGCAATGCAAAACAAAAAAAGTGGAAAACTGAATAATAATATATGTATAAATGTCATATAAACAAAGTTGATTTCTATTAAGACATGTATTTAATGTCTGAAATGTTTTTTTCTATTACTTGTTGTATAATAGTTGTGGAATGCATATAGCTCTTCTTTCCGGTCTTTTTCATATTTGGTGCTGAAGAGCCGCGGGGATCTCTCTGACGCTAATAATGAGCACAATACCAAATTTGTCCCTATTTCCTTTTTCTGTGGAGATTCCTCGGCATCCTATTGGCTGAGTGATGGAACAGGAAGTATAACCATTTATGTCCTTTGCAGACAAACTCGCAGAACACCTTACCGCGCTGTTTCATAACTAATCTCCTTACCTTTCCTAGTCCATTCATATACATGAAAATTCTGTTGTTTATATTTTTTTCTGTTGTACCAATGGAAATGTTTAATAAGATAATAATAACTATTTCTGTAATTTTCTATTAAAAATCACGGTAATCCAGCAATTTATATTCTAGTGTGCTTTTACTTTTTTGTTTTACTACAAAGAGAAAATCCGATATACAAGATGCTCATCGGTAAATTGCAAAATGTACGCAAGGCTCACAATTTTTTGCTCTCTACAAACTCTATTCCTCATAAATGATACTGATATAGTTTTACTGAATGAATGACAACGTAGCTCTGAAAGAAATAGCCACTTTTTACCCGCGTCTTTTCCATTACATTTTGGCCGATTTCAACCAAATTATGGATTTAAGTGCGCATCTTAAAAGTTTTTTTATGCTAATAAGCAAGAATGATGAGTTTTCCGGGCATTCGACATAGATGTCTTTCGTGATGACGGTTATGTAGGCACTGGCAAACTGGTCATACACCGTTACTTTCCATGTAAAGACAGGAAGGTTCCCCGCGGCTCCGATTCTGATTCATAACCAAGGGTATGCCGCAGCTTCTGGCCAAGCATGTGAAAATGTCGACGATGAGGGGCGGGATTGTCGGCTCATACCAATCAAGGCTTAGCTGTGACATAAGATCTTCTGTAATTAACTACAAAAACGCCGATTTTGTTCAAAGAAACTCCCACGTAGTATGAAATAAATAAATAATCCGAAAAAAGAAAATCCCTGCAAAGTTAAGAACCAATCAGCACACAGAGAATACCGGAAAACGTACATTTCAAGGGCAAATGGGCGGAGAATCGGATGTGATTGAAGGATAATGGACCCAATGACTGGCGAGGGGTGTCGATTGACATGGTAATTCCCTATAGTACGTAGACAGCGGATTTTCCGGGATCCTGAGCCGCGTTGTGTAGGCGGAGTTTGTGGAATAGGGTTACAAGAGAAGCGGAGGCTGGCAGTCAGCAAAGCGGTACTCGGACACGGTAAGGTCCTAGGGTTTTATATAAAATACGGGCGCGCATATAGATTTGCTTCATTGTCAAAATGGTTTTGATTTGGACTCAGTTTGGTTTAAAACACAGAAACCTAAAGTGTAAAGTTCGTGTTATACACAGAAATGACAACTGGATAATGGGGGTAAGATTTAAAACTATTACTCATGATTTTCATAGTTTTTATCATTTTAAAATTCCATTTGTATTTAATGCATTAATACTTATTCATGTTACCCTGCAAACCGATTTTGTTTGTCATTTTTGGTATCATGCCTGTTACAAGTGATTTTTGTGCCAGTCTTCAGCGTTTTCACAAAACTTCTACTTAACAGACATAAAAGGTGTCAAAGCGTTAAACATGTTCTGTTGAGCATTTATTCTATAGACTGTACAGCATGTTTTTCTAGAATTAACTTTTTAGAATGCAAAGTATTTCTTTAATCCATACTGAATTTATTTTATTCATACTAGAGCATCTTATTTCAAATGATAACTGTTGGTTCGATTCTAGGTTTCCAAAGTTGATTGATAGTTTAATGATGCAATACATTTTACACGGTAGATTGTTGGTCTGAATGGTTTGTAATGTGCTTTCTTGAAACTGGATAAAAAGGGATGTAAATTGAGGATTGGAGGACTATATTTATCACTTGTACCATTACTTCAGTTAAAAAATACACGTCTTTATTGTATTGTTCTAAAACTGAATGATGTTTTAAATTCTGTCTAGTTAAAATGCTCATGGTTCCCGGTAATCCGGGGTTATTTTAGGAGTTACTTGACGTCAGCCTGGTAGTATAGCCGACTATTTCATATTTGGGGAGTACATCTCATCAGTCGTTTCCCAAAGGACCGGCTGATCACGATTAGGGAGGAATAAAGGTAAAACGCTGCTGTATGTATGCTTACACTGCCAAGTCTGGGTGTATTGGCTATCAGGTTAATGTTAAAGCATTTGTATATGCCGGTTTCTTTTTTTCTCGTTCTGTCAAATGGATCTTTCTCGGTCGCACACGAGTTGCCGCATTCCCGGTGCCAGCCATTCACACGGTGATCTTTTGTTCATTCACGGATATTTTTTTATGGCACAAATTGGCTATATCGACAGTATTTTACGGGTTGTCTTTGCAACTTGGTCTCCGTTGCATATCGACATTAAACAGTGAGTGTTTCCTTGTAGAAGCAGCTTTGTTGTATCAGACAGTTTTCGTTGATGTACATGCATGTGCATTAGGTAATCATTTGTCATTTGTAATCAACCCTATCCAAAGAAGCGGTAATACTAATATCATGGTATCGCTTTACCCAATACAACGCACTTCTTTGAAAACAATTATGTAAAATACGATTTAATGTGTCTGGGATTTTGACTTTTTAAGTGGGCAGACCGGCAGCAAACCAACCGTTCTACACTTTCGTCTTTAGATGGCTGAACACCCAATTAACCAGTTGTCCTTGTGTTTCTAGTATGTATCCTGCATGCTGTGACAAACGCATTATTTGTAGAACTCTATAGAATGACCCCGACCATTTTATGCTGCTTTATACCCCTTGAATGGAAAACGGGTTTCTGTCTTTATGCAGTGCCTCCCCACTGCTTAGTGTGAAATACTTAAGCTGTGTACTTCAGATGAATGCATACTCTTCATCACTTTTCATTACTCATTATTTTATTTTCTTAATTTGTTTCTGGGAATTAGGAGTGCACCCAGTCACAATGCTTTATAGCTGCTTGCATACATTCCATGTGATTAGCCTTTCATTGAATTTCCTTGTGCATTCATCCACTAACTTGATATGTACCTTGCTATGCTTTTACTCAGCAGTTGGTAGCATGACTAGCTAACTTTGATGGCCTTGTTTGTCAGCAAGCCAAGGTGGTCCCAGAAGTGCACTGTCTGTCCATCAAAGCTATGGGGAAGGACTACTACAAAACCCTGGGTATCCAGTCTGGCGCCAATGAGGATGAAATCAAAAAGGCATACAGAAAAATGGCCCTCAAGTTCCACCCAGATAAAAACAAGGACGCCAATGCAGAAGAGAAGTTCAAGGAGATCGCAGAGGCCTATGAGGTGCTGAGTGACCCAAAGAAGAGGACCATCTATGACCAGTTTGGGGAGGAAGGTGAGAACTTCCTGACATTTCAGTCAAGTTTAGCTGTGTTATGTGGAATCAGTGCCAAGTTGATGATGACCTTCATGAATAAAGCATGAATTAAGCAGTGTTATATGATGGAAATCCCAGGTGGGCTAATTTTTTTTGGAAGCAATAAATGTCTACCAATTGTGAAAGAAACTGTAAAGTAAATGAGACAAAGTATTTTACATTAGTAATGTAAGCCAGAATATTTATAAATTATAGAATTCATGAAGTGGATGAGAACTTTTGAATGTGGTAGCACAAATGAGTACTATACAGCTTCCAAAATAGAAATTAACTGGCTGCATAGTGCAGAAAAACCAAAAATAAGACTGAAGTAACAGTGTGATTTCAGCTTAGGCCACACACTGTGATTCACTGTTTCTCTCGCACGCCCTCTGTGCCATGCCTGGTGCCAGGATAATCAATCTATCTTTAGCTGTATACAGATTGGTGTGACCTTAGCACTCAAAAACTACAAACAGTGGGTCCTTTTACTTCCTGTCACAGAGTTACTTCTTCCATGTAAAATATCTGAAGTTCCAGGAACAAGACTGTCTGGGGAATGTATACTGGGCAACAGAACAGAACTATACAGAGATTCTTGCAACTGATGCTGTAAATATTTACAGGACAAATTTAATGAGGACTGTCAAAATTAGTAACGTGTACCGGCCATGCGAGGCACTGTGTCAGTGATTTGTTCGGCTGAGGAGAGCCTTAAGTACTGTAAATGCAGACAGATGCTCCTGATATATTCAAAGTGACAGCAAACGCTGCTAAATTCATCCATGGGATAATAATGCGGCAGGGTGCTCACAGAACCCTGCTCCTTCAGAGCCCAGCTGAAGTGTGAATTTACAATTGTGGCTGCTCAGTTTGATGCCAGGTACAAAAATTTAAAAGTTGAGCCGGAGAGGGTGTTCAAAATGCAGGACAACTCACCAGGTGTTGTATTTAAACAAAAATAAGTAAAATACATAATACATACATAAGTCCGATATCAATATGAAAAATCATGAGGATAGTTTGGTTATGAGTCACATATTTTGCTTCTGTACTATATTTAACCAAAGTATTCCTCTGTTAAAGAGTAATAGACTGCAAAATATATTAGCGTAATTGATAGAGTATCCTATGTGGATATTTTTTCCTTAACATAAACCAAACATGGCCAATATCATTAGCCTTAAAAAAGGCCATGTTGTCTAAATGACATATGGTTCAAGGGCTGTTGTGTTTGTACCAGTTTCCAAATAGGAATATGTATTTGTATAGTGATTAGCTATTAGAGAGATGATAGATGTTGTTTTCAATTCAGAGGTGCTGTAGCTATAACAGCTGAGGTTGTTCACATCCAGAAGTGAAGAAAACCCACTCAAGTGAAAGCAAACTGTACTTTTTCCATGCATCCCCAAGACTGATTTACTTTTGCCATTTCTTGTATCATGTTATTTAGGATGTAATGGGATACTTGCAGGCGCGTAATTTCCAGGGGGGTTGGGGGGGGTAACTGTGCGCCGTGCCAACTTTCTCTCCGCACCACTGACAAAGGCGGAGATAAAA
>JAODJW010000117.1:11616653-11694628 GCA_026777045.1 Hyperopisus bebe
AATAATCATGTTTCCCCCGTAATGGGTGGAGACCTCAACCCCCCCAATGTTCCAGCCAAAGTTACGCCCTTGGATACTTGTATATCTGGCAGTATTCGTATAATAAACTATTTTATGTAAATTAATGTCAAAATCCTACCATATTCGGCTTTGCAGGTCTTAAAGCTGGAGGAGGTGGATCAACTGGAGGCCAGGGGAACACCTACCACTACACCTTCCATGGAGACCCCCATGCCACCTTTGCCTCCTTCTTTGGTGGCTCCAACCCATTTGACATTTTCTTCGGGTCAAGCCGCACCAGAGGCTCTAACAATGGTTTCGGAGACCATGACATGGACATCGAGCTGGATGGGGATGACGACCCTTTCAACGCCTTTAGCCGCTTCGGTTTCAATGGCATCAACGGGTTTCACCATGGTGGTGGAGGCGGTCGTCGTCACCACGCTGACGCCCTGCACAGCCGCCGCAAGGTGCAGGACCCACCGGTGGTGCACGAGCTCCGAGTCTCCCTGGAGGAGATCTTCCACGGCTGCACCAAACGCATGAAAATCACTCGGCGGCGCCTCAACCCCGACGGCAAGACTTTGCGCACAGAGGACAAGATCCTCAACATCATCATCAAGAGGGGCTGGAAGGAAGGGACCAAGATCACCTTCCCCAAAGAGGGTGACGAAACGCCAGAGAACATTCCCGCTGACATTGCTTTTGTCCTCAAAGACAAAGGGCACCCCCACTTCAAAAGAGATGGCTCCAACATAGTCTTCACCGCCAAGATCAGTCTTAAAGAGGTAGGTTTCTAAGATTTAGGATTCCCAACACTGTAGCAGACAATTCCTTAGCAGACAAAGTGTTCAACATGAATTGACAGCTTGAGGTCATATGGCAGCTACAGTACAAATATCGTGCACAGACGCATGGTCTCCTCAGAGACATGAGTTAAAACAAACAGCGGGATTCTCGACCTCTAGCCCCTGAGCACCTGCTGCCATTTAAACTATTTAAAGCTGTATTCAGTGCATTTGGAGTGATTTTAAATCTCAGTGAACTGCCATTAACCATCAGGAAATTACATTATATTCCAATGTCTACCATTTCTGTCGCCTTTCTCAGACTTCACCAGTTAGATCACACCTCATTAATAAATGGAGATAAGGCATCTTCTATATTGTATTAACGAAGACTTTTAATACAAATTAAACTGTGTACTCTGCATTTAGATATGATACACACAGCAGCCTACACCTGGGTTTTGAATTTGATAGCTTATCCACTCTCCAGGGCTGTGCCTGAAAGCCAGGCTTTCATGGATTGTAAATTAATTAATTTAAAGACTGCAGTACGATGAGGTAGTCGTCTTGGGAATCTGGCCTAAGATGCCACAAGAGTGTGAGGTTAGACATCGGCAAATGAATAATCAATTATGTGTCTGCACACACCTGCTCAACTGACCTCTTGTACCCATTACAAAACTGCAGGACGTTTGTACTGAGTGCCTAACACTAGGAGTGACACAAGGTTGGGCACCTTTTTAAGGGTGAAAAAATGAATTGCAGTCACCATCCTTTCTTGATGTATTGTAGGGAGAATGACAACTTTTATGCCATATTTTTATTTTTCATTTAAGTGGCAAAAAGCCAATAGAATACTGCAGTTCTTGAATCTATAGCTATTACAGGGCTCAAAATTATATATTTTTAAATAATTATTTCTGAGAAAAAATATATATATTTCAATGTTTCCATTCTTGCATTTCAATCCCAACATAATAGTCCTGTATCAGTAAGAACAAAATTTAAAAACTCTTTTGTTGCCACAACTTCGAGGTACCCAGCTAATGCTAGCTAGCTAACAGTAACAAGCATGCAAAAACAATTTGGCCCATATATATAAAAAACTTGGTTTGGAAAATATTTATATTAAGTTCAGTTCATCTGTGCAATGTGTGGTTGGAGATGCCCTAATGTAGCCTGAAAGTAAACTCTAGGGAGGCACAGTGGACATAAAGTTAATAAAATCATGATGAGATGTAATATTTATGGATATAATAGGCTAATTCAAATTCTTGTTAATCTGTTGGTTACACAGAATTATATAATGTTATTAACCATTAACAGATTTCAAAGTAACATTCCCTTCTGGAATAATTAAAAATTATGTTCTAAATTTTGTTTTGATTACTTGTCAGCATGTCAGTGTTACTGAAAGTGGCCTGCATTCTGCTATGTGATCCACCACCCAACATTAAAGATTTTGGCACAAGGACCACTTTACTCTGTCCCTTGGGTGTGTATGCGTCAAGGAATTTAGTGCCCTGGTGTCATGCAGACAAACCTCAATTTGAATAGGCCAATACAAGTATGGCCAGGCAGAGATCACAGTAGCATGCGAAGATGCATACTCATATGGAGATGCATCTTTGTTCATAGGGAAATTAAACTGTCAAGACCGCAAGAAAATGAATCTGGATAAGGCAGCTCTCCAGCACTGCTGCAGTGTGTCAGTGGTTTGTGAATAAAGGTGAATGATTGCCTTCAAAGACCTTTTACAGTGCGTTTAATATTAGTAATACAGCAGCAGTTTAAATGTAGATTTGTTGGACCATCACCACACTGATCTACAAAATGGAGGTGCTTTTTGCTTCTGTACTGTTGGTTTCTGTGGCTGTGAATGTTCTGCGCAGCAGAGCTCTCATCATTAGCATGCGCTGCAGAGTTACCGGCTGTGTAGCTACAGACAGAGCAGAGCTCCAGACCCTTGCGAGTTCTGCCGAGATTCCGTGTCTTGGCAGCTGATTAAATTACAGCCCTCCGTAAAGGTTACTGTTGAATCGTGCCTAGCTGGAGTCGGGGGAGGAGAGCTTTCTGTTAGGTGAGTGTGACAGACTTTATTTAGATACCACTTACCAGCAGACCGCAAAACACTGAACAGGAACGGAATGGCTGATTAAAACCTGGCTGGATTTTAAATTAGGTGTAGATTTTCTAAATCCAGAGGGCCCTGAAAAAAGCAGTTTTACTCCCATATCTACCTGGCATCACTGCTGTGACTGGTGCAAGCCAAAATCTTAAAAGAATCCCCCCCTTACCCATTTACAGTGGAAGGAGCCCATTCGTGTTCTGAGAGTGAAGACTGTCTGGAACATGACAAAAAAAAAAAGACGGGCAGCAGGGCTCTGGGTCTGCAGAGCGTGACTGAGCACATCGCAGTGAGCGATTGCAGTGCTTTGATCTCCAGCTGCCAGATTTACGTGAGCTGCGGCGTATCACTGCAGCAAGTCCGCTTCCCCAAAGGCTGACATAATTACACACAGCAGTTTTATTCTGCTGCACTCAGACTATTAGGAGGGGCCCTGGGATACATCATTATATGGAGGTTTTTGTTTACCAGCTATTAATTTATTGGCAGGGATGGGGGGGCTTTTGTACATAATACAGTTGCGTTGGTGGGCCAAGTCACTCTGCAGTTTTCTTTATATCTCTTTTTGAAAGCAAAACATCAAGGGACAACCTTTCATACTATCACACGTTGCTGTGGATTGGTCATCCCATAACACACTCACAAATGAATCGGTGCTGTGTTGGACACGTTTGGAGTAACAGCAATTTACTTGATGCTAATCAAGTTAGCAGTGTTATCCTGGGACAGAGGCTGTTTTGAACAATTTGTCAATATTTAGCACCTTGGTAATAAGACAAGCCTTTGGTTTTATTTAGAAGAGCAAATAGCCAGGCTCCCTTCCTGGGATAAACATAGATGCCCATGAGAGTGGTTCCTAGGCATCAAAGGCTAATGTGAGAAACCATGCTATTTTTATTGCACCTGTGGCCTGAAATAAGTACTCAGTTTTTAATACTAAAAGCAAAATTCTGCCATTTACCAAGGGATAATCTGGGGTTACTTCACAGCAGAACCAAGGATAAGACTGGAGTTAAATTTTAAAAGCATATTACCTTCCTGCTGATTTAAAACCAATGTCCTCTGTTTGTCTGCTGTATGGATTAGCAGTGTAGCTTAGTAGAGAATCACAAGTGTCTTTCGTTCATTTAGAATATTTTAAATAGGATGTACCCCTGCAGAGATTGATTTTTGTACATTTCTTTTAACTTCCATCACGTTGAGCTACCTCTGGCCCAACAGAAAGACACTGTCATCTGCTGTCTAGCCAATAAAACTAATTATTTCTGGTTTTGTTGCACCAGCAAGGAGGACCTCCTGTCCCCCCAGTGAGTGGCCGTCATAGTTGTCGCAAATAACAGTTGGCCAGTGCGGTGCCAATATTTTGTTACATTGAATCCTGTTGCCACCTACCAACCCAGGAGTTTTGGCCCCACTAAAGCCTCTTTCTGCCCAGGAACAGGGAATATGGGCTAGGGAGTCGTATTTTAATTAAAACCTGCCTTTAGTTCAGCAGCTCTGTGCTAATGTTCTGATTCAGTTACACCATTATACCTATTTCTGCTGATGTTGGTTTTTCTTTTTTTTGTAAAGATACAATTCAGGTGTCCCCTATACCCTGACTGTACACCCCCACCCTGTGGTTCAGACTGAGGACATAGACACCTTTTCCATTATCCTTAGAAGCACCACCTTCAGCTCCTTATGAGCCCTGTAATCAAGCCCCTATGCCCTGTAAACGCGTTTCAGTGGAGATCCTGGTTAGCGCATTTGCTTTGGTCCCAGAACAGCTTGCTGCTCCTTCTGCAAGCCTAGATGTTTGAGAGTTTTTTTAACAACCTATTTCTTTCCATTCATTCCTCAAGGCAATCCTTTAGGAGGCAGCTGATGTCAGTGCAATTGAATGCTTAATGCCCCCCGTGGCAGCTGCAATCTCGCCATGTCTGGGGATGTTTATATTGGGAGGTCTGATTGATGGCAAATTCACAATTTCTGTATCCACTGAAACTCAAAAAGAACAGAACAAAAAAAGATAGCGCTATAAGCCACAATTTAATGGAATCGTGCAAGACTGAATTGATTAATGCCTTCTGGTTGTGCCTTAAATCCATATTTCAGTGCATATTCTAGATACGCCATGAAACAGTACGTGCCTAAGTAATTTAGGTGATTTTCTGTACATCCTGACTGGAACATATTGTGCTCTGTTCCTTCTCTGCCTCTCTCCCTCCCTCCCTCCGGAGCGATTCTGTCTGCCCACACTGTATCCCTGCCTGCCCCTGCTCAGTCTGAGGCTGGCTGACAAACCCCGAATAATTCATGGCATCAGCTGATTCTTCAGCTACCTCATCAGCCCTCAGAAATGAGAGTGCCGGCTATATTTAGCTCCCCCCCCCCCCACGGCTCTCACCCACACACACGCCACAGTCACTCCCACCCACGCCAAGTCATCCAGGCAAGGGCTGCTTCACAGTCACACACTCCCACGCCTGTTCAAAGGCAGACGTACGCCATGTTCAGAAGCACATCCCCACACCCCCGCATTCTACACACGTACATCTTCCGGCGAGAGACAGACATGCGCACCAGCGCTGCAGTCTGCCCTAGCCAATTACCCAGATACAGAATAGAGGTACTTTATCAATATGACAAACCAAGTGCAACACTAACAAACTGGCTTGCACAATTGGGACATTATTATATAATGGCATTATTTCTAACAGTTTAGATATTTTTGCATTTTCCATACAAGTGAGCTAAGGGATTCCTAATAGGTTCCTAGGTCCAAAAGTTCAGGGTGTCAATCAGAATAAACAGCTTGATGTTTCACATGGGGACAACGTAATATGAACAGCAGTAACCAAGTAGCAATAAATGATACCACTGCATTCTTATGTCAATGATTTTTGTAATGACAGAAATACCAATGAGACCTTGTGATGGGTTCCTCCAAAGATGAATCTCTGTTGCTAGGGAGAAAAAGGACTAAATCACTGAGCAGATCTGTTCTCTCTCTCTTTCAGGCTCTGTGTGGTTGCACAGTGAACATTCCCACCATGGACAACAGAGTGATTCCCCTTCCTTGCAGTGATGTCATCAAGCCAGGAACAGTCAAGAGACTGAGAGGAGAGGGACTTCCTTACCCCAAAAGCCCATCTCAGAGGGGGGACCTGATAGTGGAGTTCCAGGTGCGGTTCCCAGACAGGATACCCCCTCAGTCAAGAGAAATCATCAAACAGCACTTGCCTTCTTAGAGTGAAAGGTGGACATGGGGAAATGGGAACTTCCCAGGGTTTTTTTTTTTTTTTTTAATTTTATTTTATTATTATTATTTTTTTTAAATCAGCCATCTTTAGTATCATTTTAAAGACATTAATATTTAACCAGAAAGAACTGAAAAGTGCCACAAGAACATAGTTGACATCTTTCCATTATTTATTTCTTGCTTTTGCAAATGGATCCATGTTGGCGTTTTTAACAATTAAGAGTTTCTGCACCTGTTGATCACTTACTTTCACTCAAGATGCGTTTTTAAATTAGTGTTTTGGTCTCTATTCATCTTGATATTTTTAGGGTAAAAGGGATTGACAGTAGAAGGAAATAAGCTACATGAAACTTAGGAAACCAGTGAGGTGCCAATAACCTTTCATTTTTCTTATATGAATATTTTCAATATGAAAAAGCATGTTCATTTGTTTTCAAATAAAGTTCAGTTAAACATTGGGCATATTTCAGTCAATTGCAATTTAAATGCTACACACAGAATATGAACTAGTAATCCCAAGGTGGTAATATTACCTAGTTGATTTAAAAAAAAAAAAAAAAAAAAGTGCATACAGGAAAGGCCTCGATTTGAAAGGTGCTTTTTCCCTGTGATTGCAGTGTGTTACAGAATGACTCACCAGTGTTATTCTAAACTGCCTTATACTTCCCTTGGTTTTTACTCAAGGTCAAAAATCACAGAGAAATCCTGAGTGCCTTAACCTGGCTCAAACCAGCAGCCGACTACAGGCCTACAATAGGCAGCCCAAGTATGCTTTTTAACAAGCATATCAGTCGATGTTTAGGGAAGTATTCAATAATAGTGGTACAAGCGTTCCATAATGTCGGCTTTTTTAAGTTCACAGAATCCTAGCTCTAGGGCTCCAACTGCATGTATTCGTACATTGTACAGTCGTAGACTGGAGAGTTAACTTCCATGACCTCAACACACCTAGAAGGCCGAAGCAGAACACAACCTATTTGATAAATTAAAATCTTGTACAATCAAGCAGGTGAAAAAAACATCAGTGTTTAAGACTGCTATATGCTTATGGTAACTTTCATTAGGTGACTGGGGCAAATTGTTTTCCACATCTTTTTCTCTTTGGGGAAAAAAACGATTTCTTTTTTAAATTATCCGAGCTTCATAACTGCTGAAAGGCACCCAACGTGTTTTTCCCAAAGTGGTTTCCTTGAAGCCCTGTTCCATGTTTATTGTATTGGACATTTACCTTTCCATTGGACATTTCGGGAAAGAGTAGTCTGAACATCTTGTTTATTTTCATCCTTAGTTGTAAGGTCATTTGCTGGTGAGGCATACGAGATCCAAAGTCAACCTGCCTCTTGCTGAAGTGTGGTTACAATGATCAGCACTGAGCATTTAACAGAAGCAGCATTTCTGTGGTGTACTCAAGCTGTTGTCTTGTAGGGAGTGATCCATTACCTCTGAAAATATTGTTCCCGACCATCAGTTAAGTTAACTTCACTGGAATGTCAACAAAGAAAGCTATGTTATTCACATGACCTGTTTTAATATGTATATCTATGATAAAAATAAACTTGGCTAATTATCTTCATATATTTTGCCTGTATGTTTTTTTTTTTGCAACAGATGTATTAAATTCTAATGAAATGTTTGTCAGAAGTGTTATCTGAGGATTTTGTAAATGAGTGAAATGTACAAAAGCACACAGTTTGATATACTGAACACTAATAGCATGTACAGTATAAATATTTGAAAATAAGCTATATATACCTACACTCAATCTTGACATTGTAATACAAAGTAGGGTTACCCTACTCAGGCATTTCTGGCAATTGCCAATCAGTGCTTTTATACATTTGTTTTAAGATTTTAAATGGGGGTATGCACTCAAATTTTCTTAAGGCTGATGTGTAAAATGCTTTGATTTTCATATGCTTTGTTACATGAATTACAGCAGTGAAGTTTAGTATTAAAGTATTAAAAATATGAAACCTGTTTTATATGGCACTTTTTTGTCGTCTTTGGTGCAAATTACTGTAAGAAGGATGGCAAGAATGACATCTCAGAAACCACTATATGTAGGACTTTCCAATAACGTTGATTATACCTAACCTAGAGAAAGAGATGGGAAAATTCACATGCATGTACAAGTCTGTGGACTGTGGGAGGAAACCTGCACAACACATGGAGGGCATGCAAACTACCTGTACCTGCTTCACCTTTTCAGGGTCACAGGGGTCAGGAACTTGCCCTGGAGGCTATGAGGGCAAGGCAAGGACCAACACAGGATGGGGCACATATATCATTCACACTTATGGGCAATTTGGTAACTCCAATTCACCTTAGTATGTTTTTGGACTGGGGGGGGGGGGATTGGAGTACCCTCAACTGCTACCCCCTGAGTTGATATGTTGCTCCAAAATTAATCATTTAGATTAAATTTAAAAATACTTCCAATCTTACATTTCCAGTCTTGTGAAAATTAACAGAAAAGTTTGTGTATTATGCTGCCTGTTGACCTGAAATAAACCTTTAAGGGCTGAGCTGGATAAAGTTACGTAGTTGATCAGTATTTAAAAACGCGACGGTCACTGCAAATTTAAAACAACCTGTAATGTCAGCTGCCCTTACAAGGTTATTTAATAGGTGCAGGCCTTTAGCCAAATAGCTGCTAAATATAAAATGAAGTTGTATTTATTATTGTAGTGCCAATGTTTTCCATCAGGCTACTAAGAAACCAGCTTTTATAGCACAAAGGAAAAACCTGTACTGCAAATCTTCAACTGTTGTTACGGTCTGTACACTGTCATTCCTGTATTCATTTATGAAAGTTTACTGCTCAAGCTGAAGGCTCAAATTCTGTAAATAAACCCTTAATGGTATTTCATAGTAATAGTATTCGAGTTGTAAGACTGAAGATTTCTGTATAAATTCATACATCAGATATTATTGGTTTGGGGGAAAAAAAAAAAAAATCAGTAACTGCTCAATTGCCTCTTTACATCAGACATTATATAACTTGACATTTAAATATGTAAACCCGTTCCTTTACCAGCATCTGTGACAAATTCTGAATACCCTTGATCTGTGCATCCAAATGGGTTTATAGTAAAGAGCCAAAACAAGAAGAAAAAAATAAAAATGCATTTACTCATCAAGAAAAAAAATCCATTATGTGAGGGCAACTGGAACGGAATTAGCCACAAATTTATTCATTGACCTATCCTGTAAGCGCCTGAAAATTTCTTAGAGAAAAAAAAAACATTAAGTTGCAATTATTGGCTAATATCTTGTTTCAGGGTGTTATTAAGGTTATTTAGGATAACCTTTTGCAAAAACAGAAAGCCAAGGCTTAAAAGTTGCCCTTACAATAACAACTCCTCATGAAAATGAAGAAATTCTCAGCCAGTTCAAGACTGTCTCAACATTTCTGCAGAATTTTGTTTTTTGTTTATGGAATCGAACACCTACACATAATCAAAAGGATGTAATGTCATTTTCAATAGCATGACAAGGCTGAGATTTCACTCAACAATACTTACATTTAACATTACAAAAATACATTAAATCCACATTTACACATTACATAACTTGACACTAAATCCACATTTAATATTGTTTGGGACACATTGTACCCACAACTCTGACTCACAAGTCAGAGCCTTTGTCACACCAGACAAATGGGAATGCTGGGCTCAAAGGTAAGACTTCTGTCTACATTTTGAGTGTGAATAAACATCCCTATGAATTAAGACACCAATTGACCACAAGAGTCACCAGTGTAAATACTGAAGTACTTCCGTTACCCGATTTTGTGTCTGACAGAGAATGGAAACATCATGGTAATCTCCTTCAGTATTTCCATAACTAAGTTTAGATATTTTTCCGGTCATCTTTTCAGTCCAAAACAATACTACTATATACAGTACTACTAACAGGTCATTACTGCCATCTTGTGACAGTAACATTGCAAGTCTCATACCTGCCTTTTGGTCATAAACAAATTTAGATGATATTTGGAAATCATTATTACTGCAGTAATAGTTCCATAAAATGTATCTTTTTTAAAAAAAAAAAAAGATGCTGATTGATAACATTTTTGTAGGTTGTAAAACCTTCCGTTTGTTCTTCTCTGAAGTGCCAAAAATTGTCAAGAATAAGATTTATACATTTTTTTAGCTGATATATCTAAATTAGGGCTGTTCAAAATTCAGAATTTAATGGATATAGTATTGGTAAAAATTATTTCTAAATTAATTGGTTCATAAAAAAGAAAAAAAAAAAGTGTTAAAAATTTGCAGTGTGGTAAAGGCATAGAACGTAGAGGGTAAAAGATAGATATTTTCCTAAACAGGAGATGTAAGCTGGACCTGCCAGTTAAGTGCACTTGGCCTGGAGGATTAAATGTTTTGTTCATTGCAAAGTATGGCAACTAGTTCATGATTATTTACATAAGTCATGACATGTTTGCACTTGGAAAAAAAACAAACCACTTAATTTTTTGTATTGGTATTTTGGTATTTGGTAACGGACACGCATCCATTATAAATCTGGTTAACAGTTAATAGTCGATTAAAAAGTGTCGACTATTAGTGATGAAAAAATCCAAAACGGGGATCCATAATTTAAATATATGTATTTACATAATTAAAAGTATTTGAAAATGGTATGTGCATGCATAAATCTAATCTTTTCAATCTTGATGCTTTCTACTATTGACTAGTTTACCAATGTTCAGTTGTCTGGAAGGGCTTTCAAACATTGATGATTATATATTAAAATAACATGTAAATGTAGATCCAGAATACCATGACACCAATCCCCAACGCAACACACTTGGATCTTCACTTTCAATCCCCCCTCTTCCAGCACTCACCTACTAATGCAACTAAAGAGTAACTAAAGAGTTACCAGTGTGTTTTACGGAATGAGAACTACAGTGAAATGGCCAGGCAAGACTTAGCCTCCAGTATCTCAAACACAGTGTGGACCAAGGCATTGGCTCTACCAACCACTGGAGGGACCCGGCCTCAGGCTGGCACATCTTTCCCTTGCCCCTCTCATCCTCCCATTGGCCTGCAAGACCTCTCTTCCACCTCTGCTATTTACCTAATTTCTTCCAAAATTAGTTACAACTTACAAAGCAAACTCTCTCAGCCAACACATCCTTTGTACCTACTCCTGTTATAATTAACGTATTTATGAAAATTTCAAATTCTTCCACCTTATAATGCCATTAGCTTCATCATCTACTCATCTAAAGATGGCCAACACACATGCAAATCATGCTAAAATGTTATAATGGGTCTTCACTACAACGGTCATATGATACACTTATCATCTACAAATGCTAAACATAATGGGATGTCTTCCCATCCTTGGTTATTCCCTGACTTCCAGGAGAGGCTCTGGACCCCTGTGACCCTGCACAGGACAAGCAGTATGGATGGATGGATAGATTGATGAAGACACTGTTTAGGATTTCATTTCCATTATTCCAAAACTCTTGCAAAGCTAAGTGTTCAAACTGAACTCAACCTCCCTCTGCTACTAGGCCTGTAAATTCCTTACTAATAGGAGGCAATATGTGTGGTTGGACACCCACATTTTTCAATAGTGCACCAGTAGCAGCGGCGCAGCACCAGGCTGTATGCTCTCTACCCCACTTTACTCTTGGACACTAATGACTGCACTTTCAGGAACAGATGACACCAGCCCCATGGACCCATCACACATGGCGAGAATATAATGTATGGAAGGTAAGTGGGCCATCTTCAGCTCTCATGTGCTAACAATAACCTGGAGGTCAAAGCCATCCTAATGGCAGAATGGAAAATTACACTGCTCTCCCTGTAGAAAGAATGAAATGGCCAGCAAGATAGTCGACTTCCTGAAATTCTCAGGAACAACCATTAGCAAGACTCAGGTGGCATGAGAAAACCACCACCAGGCAGAACACACACAGTTTCATGCATTTTTTGTGTTGGAAAAAGTTGCCCAAGCCCCTACAATTGTGTGGAGCCAATGCTGAGTGCATCAGATCCATTCCAACAATGTATGTGGATATTTTTATATTACAGTAATATTAACCTATTGATGACTACTTGAACTTAATATCAAGATTTTATCATTAACATGAAAATTTTCTAAAACAAACCTGTTACAGGTCAATAAACATTTATAAGTACACATCACATACACACATGTGCAAGATCCAAAAGGCCCACCTCATAAGGACAGCTGTGAAGAGGAAAGGTAAACAGTGGCCTCCCTACAGCCTCTGACAGCCAAAGCTGTGAGTAAACTCTGTTTCCTGGCTGGAATTCAGCAGCACTCAGAGCTGAAATGTCTCTCCAGTGCCGTAACATGTTTTGGTGAATGACTTTGTGACTTATGCGATTTTCTTGACCACATAAGGGAATTATGTGGATCTCCAACAGCAGAACTGGGGAGGGGTGGGGTTAGTGAAAGGGGTGTGACTGCATTCAGACAGGTCAGATAGGGACACACGTACCTAGCAAATCACCCCTTAAAGAGAAGCTAAACGAGTGGTGACTCCATGTCACAAGCAATTTGTATTGTATAACAGTGTGCAGGTTGTTCACGAAGGCTTTTCTGTGTACTTGCACTGAGGACAATATGGAACTAAATTAATGACAAAAGTCGTTGATGCAAAAAAGCACGTTGTATTACAACAATCAAATATACACACGTTGCATTTATTAATGCCTGAATAAAAATGCATTGCATTCAATAATGCTTGAATATTTGGGGTCTGTAACGTGAATGTACAATTATATGTATTGTTAAACATAATGGCGTAAGAACCAATGAAAATGATGAGGGGCATTCCTGTTTTAATGGGAACACCCCATACTGAAATTTGGTCCTTCTCGATATTCTTTGTGGCTGAATCTAAATATGCGTACTAGACCGTAGTTGTGATCTTGTGTTCCCATTTTACATCATCTTCCATTGCCGATGACCAGTTCCAATACTAAAGTCAGAAGATCAGAGGACGGTAAAAGTCCCCCAATGTTGATCTTGGTCTGCCCCAAATATCAAGGTTGCATCGGGTGCATCCTTGCCAGACAAGAACAATCCCATGATTCATTGCATGCTGTTGTGATGGCAGAGGAAGAAGGCGCGGACCATAACTGTATTACCTTAATCAGAGTAACATTTCCGTTGTTCCTGTCAGATAGAATCTTCTTGCTGTTTTTCACTTTTCTGGCTTGTGAGACTGCTGATCTGGAATGGTTAACACCTGTGTATAGCATTGATACAGAGTGGAAATAAATACGAATACTTTAAGTGCAAACTTTATTTGTAAAAAAAAAACAGCAAAAGTAACCATATAGGAATAATTAATAAGGATAAGTAACCATACCAGTAACAAGGAGTCATTTAGACTGAACATTTACATTATGTATCATTTATTAAATAGTACGATAAATAGTACGCCCGAGATAATCAGCTGGGCGTACAACATAGTGGAACAGCAAGTACACATCTGTATCACTCCACAACTGGTGCGTTCTCCGTCCTTGTGGTCCTGCGAGATCATTCTTGAAAGGCAAGTTCACAAGACTGGTCTTGCCAAGACCACAAGTAAGGTCTTTGCGTTCTTGGTATTGAGATTCACCCTGTCTCACTACCCGATCTGTACAGCCAACCCAATCCGTTCCTTCCAGATCCGGTTAGTGTATGTTCCATGTCAATGCAGGCATGTCTCGCTGCTTGACTTGGACCGTGCATGTGCTCAGAGTTGAAGCACGTATACACTGAACATTTTACAATTGGTAGCGAATAATGCATGGAAGAGTGTTTGCAACTGTCTACCCATCTTCACAAAACTATTTAAATGGGGAATATTTAAAGGACACAGCCAAACTGCATGGTGCATTATTCATAACTAAGCACATAAAAATCTTAATCATTGAGGAATAACTAATAGCTGCTCATCAAACAGAAAAGAAAAGAAAACTCAGTGGAACAGCATGGTATCAAACTGGCAATAGCATTTTGAGGGACAAGTTCAAGATTTCTGAGAATTCTGAGAATGACCGGCAGAGGAAAATAATTCCAGCACCCGAAATAGAGTGAATCCTTACTGAAAGAACCCTGTGCTAAATAAACATTTAATTTATATATACAATCATCCAATCCAATGTAAAACTGTCTTTTATCTGACTAAGAAGATGGACAGCGGTAAGACAGACATAAATAAAAGGTCGAAAACTGCATGATTAGGTGGACTGTGCCCCACTTTCTCTAGAAACTTCATACAATTTTAGAGAACGGAACGAACAGACACCCCACCTGATCAGGCAAGCAGACCAGATTGAACTGCAACACAAACTGCTCTGAATCATGGCTTATTGCAGGACAGTGGCCTTCGTTGGCATTGGTCACCCTCTGTCACCTGTGAGCTGGTCGTAAAGACAGAGGAAAGATGGCTAAGATGTTCAGGATCAAACTAAAAGTGGCAGCTAAAGAAAACTAAAATTATTTCAATTCATAATATTGCCATTCTGCAGCAGGTTCACCTGTCTTTCTATTGAAGTACTGTACCTCCCAGGGCATTGCTGTGCAATCACATGCCAAAAGGTGATTTGGACACAGGTAGGAGTCAGTTAGCATGCTGGTGTTAGAAGTTATCATGTTCAACACATGAATTATAATCAAGCTTTTCATTTTATTCCTAAGTGGTTGGTGCCTTATGCTCCCATGCTGCAAATTCACCCCACAAAACAATTACAGGGAGGAAAACCAATGTACTGGGGCATCTCAATGTCCTTATGAGGAATCTCTAGCAAGGACAGAAAGCCACAAGCACAACAGAACATGGAGAAAATAACTAGTTCCAGACTGGAAGTAGACAACCTATTATAGCCATGACTGTTCACCTTGAATGCAGAACATTTGGGGGAAGAACTGTAAAAGCACAACTGTGGACTCAAGTCTAAAGCAAGAAACATCCACAAACTTTCAAGTCGTAATTTCCATCTCTTCTCATACGATCTGTTGATTTATTTAAGAAGTACTATACCTTTGGCTTGCGGGGTTTCGCCGGTGTTTTATGCGAAAACAAATGGGCCTATTGATCCGCTTGTCAGCCATGTTTGTTTCCCTTAAAGTTGTACACAAATGTATATATATATATTCGGTTTCACAACATAAAAGTTGCCATTTCTATTCATGCCTAAAGCTCACAATAAACAAGCAGGACGAACAGCAGGTTAATTTTATTTGTTGTCATTTACTATCCTGATTATCACGCTTTAAAAACTATTCCCCCGCAGGCCGATTCAACGTCGTATTTCAGTATACTATTCCGGCACTTCACATTTCACGGTTTCTGCCTGGTTTAAGAATGATTTTTTTTGTTGCGCTCATTTGGACCGCTTTCAGCCAAGAGGCCTTTAATTAGGCTATTTTAAATTAACTCGCAGACTGAATAACTTCGGCCATATCCACACAACTAAGAGAGAGAATCAGTATTTTGAGCAAACGGACGGAAATCACGTGTTGGAAATATTGCACACCTGCATTTAACTGACTGGAATCGCAAGTTTTACATAACTAAAGCATAATTTTAATCATTCTTCACAATATCACATGTCTATGTTTTAAAAATATTGTAAAACACCTTACACGAAATCTGAAGTCTGACGCAATGTCGCACATAGGTCCGTCGGTAACACCCTCAGCTTCGAATGAGAGTTCACCCGTTTCCAGTTTAACTTTACTCATTCTGTTACTCATACCTTGCGTGGTACTCCTCTTGCTGTTGAACTGCATGTTTTTAGGATATAAAATACTTATTCTATCTAAAAAGAAGAGGAAAAGGCGACGAGGGGGTTCCGAAACCACGCTCTTACAGTCCACTCTATCGACGCGACACGTTACCAGGATCTCGGAGACCCCATCCCAGACCGATCGAGGCGGGAAAGATTATCTTTCCATCCCGGTGCCTGTGTTGGCGCAGCCCGCAGGGTCTTCATCTCTCACTTCGTCTAAGGAGAGGGCCGCGCTGGGCCAGAGGTGCAGAGCCATGAGGCCCGATGGAGCCACAACAGGAGGATCGGAGTCTTTGAAAGCACCCAGCACTATTCTAGCCACCATGTCGACGACCAACTCGACGACGAGAGCGGATCTACCGCGCAGATCACAGCTTTACAGCAGACGGTCTTTAGGCGGGAGGAGACTGCAGCACGCAATGACGCCCTACAGCGATTCGGAGACGGATCGCGGCAACACTGCGCCACCCAATTCCCCAGCGCTGAATGCACCACCGCCGGGGGTAAGATCATACGTTAGGTAACCGTAAACTGGTTCACCGTTTGTGGTGTGCAGTGTCTTGACGGCTGCGTGTTGTTTTCTCTTAACTGTCAATCCCAGAGCCCCGCAAACGTGGGCCCCATGCGGCGGAGTAGCACGATGGAGCTGATCGACACCGTCGGTACAGGGTTTGAGTACGAATATGAAAGTGGTATGCCCCCAGATGACTCATGCCTCGTTGCTTCAGCCAACTCCTCTACTGTGGGGCCAGGACTGGACAGCGATTTTGGTGCAAGCGCTGGCAAGTCACTGCATTTTAGCATATTCATTTATATTTTTATATATAGACTCGCATTTTATTCGGCAGATGATCAGACTTGTTAATGTTGGTTGGTCCGATTCTCCATTTGCAGGTCATATGTTAATTGCTTAATTAATCTCTGTCGTAGGTATTTCCCTCAGAATATTGTCTTGTGACAGCGACGGCCTTTCCAATGCACATCTGTCATCTCCTATGGAGTGGGACTACTATGATCCGTGTTATGTCAGCCAAAATAATATAGCCAAACACATGTTTCACATGCCCACTGTCATCACTAAGCAGTACTGGGTTTAATGTTATTTACATGTTATTTACCACAAAACTACCACTAGGTGTCACTAATGAAAATATATATATATTCACGTTTAAGATGATTAAAAAAAACACTTTAAAATGTGTTGTTACCAAAAGTTTAATAAGATCTTTATATACTTTACGTTTCAAGACGTTAAGAAGTTTTGTTTCACTGTACGTTACTTCTGATTTGTAATGTTTCTTATTTTCTTAAAAACACACATTTTCAAATTGAGCATGTATAAGTATCACAGACGTCATTTTTTCACGCATTGTTTAAAGATTTGGGTTTCTGGGATTGCGATTTTGGACGGGATTACAAAACTTGCTGGTGAACTCTCATTTTTTTGCAGTTAATATCTTATCTTTAAATATTTCAGACATGATTGTAATGTTGCTGTATTGTAATAAACTTTTTAAACCCATACTATCCCCTGCTTGGCTGTACAGATAAAATGTAGTATGTTTGAGGTTTCTTGTATTACTGCTACAAATGTATAAGGCATGTGTTAATGCTGATATACTCCAAACATAAATATGTACAGAGTACGCCTTAATGTTAATACAATGTATTCATTCCCTTTAAACGAAATATAATTTATATAATAACTGCAAGACGACTTGATTTTTTTAATGCAACTTTTTTAGAACTTATATATTAAATAGTAGAAAAAGCGATACATGGCGTATGTTGATTTACAAAGATTGATTTAACCATCTGTTAAGTTTGCACACAGTGCATAGCATCTAGTCTTTTTTGAGAGAATATAATGTGGAGATCAAATGAAGTTATGACCAGCATCACTGAAACCATAAAGGTTACAAGGAAAACTTATGGAGAAAAAAATTGGTAAAGGTTAATTTTAGTCAACAAACAAGTGTTTCTGTATTTTTCTTTTAATGAGAATTGAAGAGCCTAACTTGTCCTCAAATTAAAATGTTATGCTCCCATAGTATTTTCTGTCCCTTAATACAAGCTTAATTGCAAACATAATGTCTATAATGACATTTCAGGAAAAACACACACTATTACATACCTGCAGATTTACCTTAATTGACAAAATTAGACTAAGAACCCACATTACACAGGGAACTATCACTAGTTAATTTGTTTCATTTTGTAAGATTTTATTTTTTAATAATATTCTCAAAGGTGTAATACATTACCTATGCTACGTTTATAAAAAAAAAATTACCAATGTCCTTTCTTCTCAGTCTATCACTATTGTGGCCCAAAATGCATGGTGGCATAATAGAAAATAGAGAAAAATCCCACTCTACCGAGAATTTGTTCTCCTAAATGCCACATTCCTGCTTGTCCATCCATTAAAAACAGGTACAGGAATAATTTCTTTCATACACCATAGTAAAGACGAGTAGCTACATGCTTTCTCCAGTATCCGTAAGCAGATAGATTTGTTGATATGTTAAAAAAAGTCATAGAAACATCAAATTGGTTTCAGTTTGTAATTTTTTTGTTTTTTACAACACGGGTTGAATTGATTATTTTGGTCCACCGTGTGGTTCAGGTTAACCATAGAGATCATCATCATTGTCCTCACTGAATACATTTCCACCACTGCCTCCTCCGGATCCCTGGCTTGGACCAGCACCACCTTGGTTACTAGAGGGGAATCTGAGAAAGAAACGTGAAAACAGTAAATAAAGATGAACTATTTACACAACAGGCCATTTAAGAAGTTTTAAACAAACTGTTCTGAATGCTAGTACTATCATAAGTAAAGCTGTACCTTCTGGCAATGCTGGCTATAAGAAAATGCATCTACAGATAACACCTTAAACATTCTGGCCCGTAGCCATTTAATTCGTCTACCTGAAGCTGCCGAATCCTCTGCTTTGTTGTAAGGTCTGTGCAAACATCTCATATTTGCGGATATCGTTATCGCTGACAGAGCGGCGAGCAAAGCGCATGGCTTCTTCAAAGTGGTCCTTACGAATCTCTGGTACAGGATCATCTTCTTCCACCTCCTACATGTTAAAAAAGAAAGCATTATGCACCTTCCACCCCACACACAACTGAACCCAGTTCAAGTAGCTAT
This sequence comes from Hyperopisus bebe, assembly GCA_026777045.1. Taxonomy (NCBI): domain Eukaryota; kingdom Metazoa; phylum Chordata; class Actinopteri; order Osteoglossiformes; family Mormyridae; genus Hyperopisus; species Hyperopisus bebe. The sequence continues at coordinate 11,635,756 of JAODJW010000117.1, forward strand.
TTGTACAGTGTCTCACCATAGCTGAGGGATTAGTCTGCCTCTCACGTTCCCTCCTTATCTCATTTTCAATGGACTCTCTGATGGCCAGCTTGCATGCTCGTTGACAGATCTCTGTCAGATCGGCTCCAGAAAAACCATTTGTCATTTTTGCCAGGAAATCAAGGTCCACATCCTGTATATAAAAGGACAGTTAATGAATTCTCCTTTGATCCATCACGGTGAAAACGGGGTCATTTTTACCTTAAATTAATGTTTTTAAGTAGAATATCTAAGACTAGAAAAGAACAAGGAAAGATCATGCCTTGCCTTTGATATGGGAGACTTCCTCAGGTTAGCCTTCAGGATGGCAATTCGGGACTTCTCATCAGGAAGAGGGATGTAAATAAGTTGGTCCAGACGCCCAGGCCGTAGGATGGCAGGGTCAATGATATCTGGCCTGTTGGTGGCACCAATAATGAATACGTTCTTCTTGCTGGACATTCCATCCATCTCTGTGAGGATCTGGTTGATAACTCTGTCTGCTGCACCACCGCCATCTCCAATGCTCCCTCCACGGGCCTTGGCGATGGAGTCCAACTCATCGAAGAACAGGACACAAGGGGCAGCTTGACGTGCCTGACAATAGATTTTAGAGTATTACTTTTTCCTCCCTCGAAAGAACTCGTGAAAGTCAAGCTACAGATACTAGTAAACACCATTTCGTAATTTAGTTTATTACGCAAAAGCTTCAGTTACAGATACATTTGATGTCACAGAATCAAGGGTTATTTAAGATGTATGCCGTTTCATAATAGCATGTTAGGAATACAAAGTTCAAACTTATCAATGATAAATTAGGTTCACCTAAAGTTTAAAAAGTCAACTGCTATTTAATCCATAAATAATCCTGATACTTTCATGATGAAGTAATTCAGCCCCAGAACTGGCTACCACTGAACAGTAGAGCTTCATGTATTTATTATTTGGTCCATTTGTTTGAGTAAATGTTTACTATACCTTGTCGAAGATCTCCCGGACATTAGCCTCAGACTCTCCAAACCACATGGTAAGCAGCTCTGGACCCTTTATGGAGATGAAGTTGGCTTGACACTCATTAGCAATGGCCTTTGCCAGCAGAGTCTTACCACAGCCAGGTGGACCATAGAACAGAACCCCCTTGGAGGGGGTCATGCCGAACTTCAAGAACTTGTCTGGATGCTCAACAGGGTACTACAGGACGACATAAGAGCACTTTCAGATACAGACTAATTCACGTGCCTGAGCATACAGCACTAAATAATATGGGTAATTGCCATAAACCCTAAACCATATCATAATACCATAGACCAGATTTGCTCATTCCTGCTCCTGGAGGTCTACCACCCTGCAGAGCTTAGATGCAGCCCTAATTTAACACACCTGATACAGATAATCCTGGGGGGAAATATTTCTTCAGACTGAAAATGGCAGCCCTACTGGGAATGAGCCCCTACCAGACACATTCTCCTTCCCCAACAGATGAACAACTGATAAGAGACATTTGTTATTTACTTGAACAAGTTCCTGTAGCTCTCTCTTCACATCCTCCAGTCCACCAATGTCCTCCCAGGTGATATTAGGCACCTCCACCACCGTTTCTCGCAAGGCTGAGGGGTTGCTCTGACTCAGGGCCCACTAAAAACATTAAAATACCAATATAAAAATTGAAATTTACTAGCAACTTAATTATTATGCAGATATGTTAATTAAAATCAGTACCGACCATAAAATGCACAAATATCCCAAAATAAAAGCATTTCAACTTACCCTAAAGTCATCCATCGTGACTGCCAAAGAGTTCATGACCTCTGCATCAATGGTTTCATCCTCCAGATCAATGAGATCCATTTTCTTTCTGATGGCCTGCAGAGCAGCCTCTGAGCAAAGGGCAGCAAGATCGGCTCCCACATGACCATGAGTCTCATTGGCAACCTGGAACATCAGATATGTTATGTAATCTTAAAGGATATATCGCCACATTAGTTATCCAAAGCCAACACAATAAAAAACCATGACAAAAATGACATTCCCCCATACACTTTTATAACTACTTTTACTGTAACCTCTTTTTACTTTGTGAAATACAAATTTAATAAAAATTTTATAAACTCTTTCATCGTGGTGTGTAGCTAATGGTCTATGATGTTCTCTCATACTGTGTGTGAGACATTTCCATGCCCGTTTTCTGCAGCCTTTTGGCATCGACTTGAAATTTACAGGCCTCACACAGCACAAATAAATCTTATGGCGATGGATACTTTGGTAACATACATTAACAGAAATGCAGGTGTTACATTCCAAATCAGAAATAACGTACTTTAGTAGTGGCAATAATAAGTCTCCATAAATCATAAAGAACCAGTCTTCAGCTGACAAGCATATTAAAGCTTTTCAATGAACTATTTTCACATTTTCAAACGTCTCCACTCACAATTGCTGAACTCTGACATCAACATATAACTGGCATTAGGAGCCAGCATGCATAGCAGTAGTGGTACTGGACTGGCTTGAAGAGATGACAAATCAATTAATGAAACCCAGTTTGCCTTTTTCTGGGCTAATGCATAGATTTGGGTGGTTACGTAGGGTCAATCGAGTCAACCAAAAGGAAGGAAGCTTTGGGATGCATTGAGGAGTTCATGGATACAGTACTTTGTTTTCTTTCTTTGATGTGTTTTTGCCACAATATCTAGAGGTCCAAATCATGTTTTATCTACACACCTGTTCAAGATCAACATCATCAGCCAGCTTCATGTTCTTGGTGTGAATCTGGAGGATCTCAAGTCGCCCGGTTGCATCAGGAATGCCGATGTCCACCTCTCGGTCGAAGCGACCTTTCAAGTTTAGAACAATTCGTTTGAAATTTTACACCTCAAATTACAAGGATCCAGTTAACAGGCATTTCACTGATATTTTTTGTTTAAGTTCTTAGGGCTTGCCTTGCCATAGAGAAAAATCAGAGCAGTAAGCATAAATAAAACAAATAGTCCAAAATGTTAATAAACTAAATAAATTTCTTCACAGTAGAAGTTTAAGAATTATGAAGAGAAATTGCTAGAAACAAATCTTTAGAGGTTAATGAGTTGGCCGATTCCATTCAATAACACAGAAATTATAGTTCCACATTTTATGATGCTCTAAGCACTTTGAAAAATCAGTCATTTGAATAAATGAAAATTAGACCTAAAACACAATACTAGCTGATAAAAATATGTTTAGCAGCTGAATAATACTCTCCATACCCCCTACTGGCCTTTTTATTTTATTGCATGACAAGCTTCAAGGTGATCTGTTACCGAATCGCCTGAGAGCTGGATCGATGCTGTTTGGTCTGTTTGTAGCTGCCATAACAATGACGTGTGCCCTCTGCTTCAGCCCGTCCATAAGGGTGAGCAGCTGGGAGACAATACGCCTCTCGACTTCTCCGTGAGTCTGTGGAAAGAGGAGTGGAGCTTCATTAACGTCTCCAGAGTCAAAGTGCGCCGATGAATGTGAACAGCCTCCAGCCATGACGAGAGAAAGAGCTGCAATCTTAACTTCTCTCTTTTTGGTGCAATGGCGTCAAGCTCATCGATGAAGATAATGGCAGGGGCATTCTTTTCAGCTTCTTCAAAGGCTTTTCTCAAGTTGCTTTCAGACTCTCCAGCAAGTTTGCTCATAATTTCAGGGCCTTATTATACAATAGAAAACAAAATTAGAAAGGAATTCAATATTTAATGTCAAAACTGATGCCAGTTACCAGCTACATTATCATCAGATGTCGTAACAGATCATTTTGCTTTACTGTGCAGGAAATCTTTTACCGTTGATAAGGAAGAAGAATGCTCCAGTTTCGTTTGCAACGGCACGAGCAATCAGCGTTTTTCCAGTTCCAGGAGGGCCGTATAACAGGATTCCACGAGGAGGCTATGCACATAAAATGAAAACCACGATTCAAAAATCCTCTGAGCCACAATGCCTGGCACTTTAAGACATCTCCAGGCTAACTGTCTGATGCCATTTTAGATAAAGTTACTGTTATTACATCATTGGAAAATAGTAATAAACACTTAAGGCATTTTACTAATTAAAGTTGTCCCTGTGAAAAGTCCTTCCCAAGAGGAAAGGATTAATTCTGCACTGTCAATCAAAGCCTAACTTAACAAATGAACTGGCAAACTGTCCAACAGGAGGCTGGACAAACCCTTGAGTGACAGACAGAATATGAGAATATCAAGATGGGCTTTTAATTCTCCATGCTCCCATAGCTCCACATACCAATAAGGGACATCTTCACAAAACAAAGCACTTACCTTGACACCAATTGCCTTGAACAGGGCAGGGTGTCTGAGAGGCAACTCCACCATCTCCTTTATCTGAGCCAACTGCTTCCTAACTCCCCCAATGTCGTCATAGCCAACTTCATTCAGGGATTCCTCCTCATCCTAGTCACACAAATATTTTATACAGAAACACACACACTTCCCTTTTTGTTATACCTAGATAAAGTAGAGTGCATAACATCCAGTGAGCTGAATGTTTAATACTTGAAAATGTTTACATGTCTTACATTCAACAATCATTTTACTACTTGGCAGCTGGAGGGGCAAATAGGTATAGTGATTTCGAACCACTTCTAAAGGCAGTCTCCCAATATGTTTTAAATCAATATTTTAAAACATATTTACATGAAGGATAGATATTAGCACCACTCTGAAGTTGACTGCCTTACCTCACGTTTGATTGGCTCTCCCTCACAGTGGATGACTGTGTCTGGAGCAACTATGCAGTATGGGCTGGGGTCTGTCTCTACCACCTTGAACTCCACCGCCCGCATCCCTCCTCTCACAAGGAAAATATCCCCTACACAAAACACAAAAACATGCATTTAAAATGGCAACCTACGGTTCAGTGGACAAGAAAATAACCACAAGTAGCTAACAATGTTATTCTCATGGGAAGTTTTACCCAGGGTATGGTACAGCATTCAACTTAAAACCATCCATGAAAGAACATCCATGGAATCATCAGTGAATTTTCACACTACAGTGGTCTCCAATGCTGCAGTGCAACATACCACATTGATGCAAAAAAATTACAAAATACTAAAGTAAAGCACTAAGACACCTTTAAGAAATACAGAACAAAGAAAAATACTGAACACTGCGAGCTGGCTGACCTACACTGCAAGTCTAAAAGGGAGGATATTAGCTTTGAGTTGAACCACGGAGAAGGGTTAATCGGCACTAGCTAGCATAAAGGAAAGCATTTAGTGGTCCCAGCTTTTGCAGATGTTAACCTATTACCTATCCAGATAAAACCAATGTGAACTACAGACGACTTGCTCATAAAATCTTTAGTTAGTAGTAGTATGAGCTATTCAACACTTTAAGGTGTAAAAAAAAATAAAACGCCAAAACCTAAATGTTTTGCACTTCGCATTTGAAGGCCACAGTATCATACTGTTTACCTGAACAGATGCACTGGCAATCTGATACCCTTACCTTTTCTGATGGGTCGGTAGGCTTCCAGAAAGTATGGCTTAAGATAAACCTCAAACAGGTTGCCTGTGATGCCCTCCACTGTGTCATCGATGGGCAGAACGTGAATCCGTTTCCCATACTTCACGTCAGGGCATGGCTGGATGCTGCACAAAGGAAGAGGATCGTGGGCTTTACTCCAGTGTTCCAGAAGATGGTATGAATACTGCTGCAGAGGTGATGCTGCAAATGCAGCAGGTGCAGGCAACCCCAATGAGCAGCACAGCCTTACCTAATGACATCTCCCAGGCGCACCCTCAGGTTGTTGCGAACGACCCTGTTCATGCGCACCTTCTCGTCAGAGCAGGTGTCATCTGAGAGCACAATGCATACAGTCTCCCTCCTCTTCTTCCCTTTCAGCAGGACTGTGTCTCCCCTAAAGAGCTGAAGCTCATCCATCTTAGCCTGCCAGGTGCGAGATGGAGAACCACGATTCGCATCAGGTGGAGTGCAAGGCTGCAGCTCAAATACATGCATGCATGCAGTTTGCTTCCAATGAAAAATTATTGTGTCAGAACTTGAACATACTAGTGCTACATACTTCCTCACTTTCACTAGCAAAGCACATCTAGATCTGCTTCATTCCAAATCATTCCCACTACCCTTTACACAAAGACAAAATAAACAGATATACAGCTCAAGTAGTACATTTAGACTTGCCTTAAAATTGTGGCAAGTATGTGTGGCATAAAGAAAAAAAAAATGTATTCGAAAACGTATTTGACAACCTGAAACATTACTAAAGAGCATCATGAAGCACATAACAGATCAAAAACAAAACTGACCTGAGAGAGGGAAACCACACTGTTATCCTCATTAATGGATTCATCCACAATCAACCTGTTGGGTCTGTTCTTTTGCTTTAAAATCGCAGTGGAAAGATCATCGTTTTTAGATCTGTGGAGAAAATGAACACACACTCATTACTATAAAATGTACCTCTGATGTAAACAGCTTCAGAGGCATGTTACACAATCATAATGTGCAGACACCTGAACATCTTCCAAACCACTTTTCCTGTACAAGGTCACAGTAAGGCTGGAGACAATCGCAGAAAGGACATATGTATAGATTCATATAATGACACAGCATGTCAATGATACCTTTATCTATAGCCACAAAAACCTACCTACAATAAAAAAAATATATATTCTTAGGCAGTGATTAAATATTAATAATACTTTAAGGCAGGGGTGGGCAATCTTATCCCGAAACGGCCACTGCGTATGCAGGTCTTTTGTTGCGACTCCCTAATTAGATTACTAATTAGAGGACTGACTGGCTGAAGAGACTTCACACCTGGGTTTAAACAACTGACCTAAAGGTTTTCCCAAAAACCTGCATACACACTGGCCATTTGCAGATAAGATTAGCCACTCCTGCTCTAGGGTCTTGCTTTCAAAAGAACTGAAATACGCCAGTTCTTTGGTTTCAAACAAATGAGAAACGGGAGACAGTAAATTTATAAGGAATCACCAACCAAGATGACACAAACACAGCTCAGAATCCGGCTAAATTTCCACAGATAAGCATAACTACTCCACTATCAGGTTCAATACCAGATCTTTCAAGCGGACAGTCAAGTCGTCAAACTGATACAGCCAACCACTGTCAGAGTGTTTGCAAAAAAGCACAAATGCAATCATGAGATACACACATAACAAGGAGAAAAAAAATCTTTCAAAGATATGCTCAACGCATTTAACCATCAATATGAAGTACTGAGCTGTAAGTCATCCCAAGTCACAAGGGCAAAGGTCAATCAGACGCAGAGGTAACTATTAAGTAATGTAAGGAAAGGAAATTGTTTTTCCTTAACAAAAGATGAGGTCCAGCATGAATTTAGAGCCTTACATGTCCATCACAGCTCATTTTCCAAACCCTGAGTGCATACTGCAAAGTACCACCAAACGAGCTTTCTCCCTAAGACCCACAGTGCAGAGCCTGGCTTCTGCACTGCACAATGACAGTGGAAAACTGAACAGAATTACACTGCATTCAACAAACACAGCTGCAGTATTACTGGCTGTAGGAGAGCTGAAGTGGCCTTGGCCCAACTGATTTAGCCATAACAGAACACTGCACTGACGAGCTCTCTCAAGAGCTAAGACCACACAGACCAATGCCCGACTAAAAGAGATCTGACGATTTTAACTGGTCACTGTCTTATCTAACTTAAGTGCATACCTAAATTCTTGATCATTACCGTAGCCCATATATTTTTTGTATTTAGCAGTGTTAGATGGTTAGTTCTGTTGAAGCAGGGCAGCTGCATACAGGAAGCAGCTGAAGGCTACCATGCGGCCTACTCAGGTTACAGGATTATCAATATGGCCCAACCCAAGTGTGACTTGCACTATTCAACTAAAGGGTAACAATGACATGACAATAATTCCATCCATCATCTGACCAGTTATCCTGATCATGGTTGTGACTTGTGAGGGGCCCTAGAGCCTATCCCATGCAGCACTGGGCACGTGACTGGGATAAAATCTAAATGGGATGCCAGTCCACTATAGGACAGTGGGTAGCACTCACCTTGCAGCTCCAAAGCGCTTGTTTTTAATCACTCCATTTTTTCCTCCGGGTACCATGGTTTCCTCCCATAGTCCAAAGACATGTATCTGAAGACTGCGATTACATCCATGCATGTGCCCTCTAATGGACCGGCATCCCGAACAGGGTATAAACCAGCCTTGTACCCTACGCTGCCTGTGATATGTTTCAGTCCCCAGCCCCAAACCACCCCCATAACTCTGAAGAGGATAAGCAGTTATGAAATGAATGAATAACTTTCATAAAGTAGAAAAAAAATAAGATTACCATTAAAAGTTTTAACCCATGGATTTTAATTACAAAAAAAAAAAATCTGTAAGAGCACAAACTTTTCTGACTCTAGAACGAGTCAGTCATCTATGGATCAGTACCGACCACCAACATGGGCGTATCAGCAGCGCCCCCTATCCGGCATAACCACCGACCAGGGGCATTATGGGGTAATATCGAATCATTCCCGACCGTCAATAACTCCAACACAAAAGATACAGCTTCATTATGTATTTTGATTGAGAGCGAAGTGGAACGACATGCTATTTACTGTGTTAATGGGAATTACAGCCTACAGATCAATGGTACAGATAAAAACACACTATAAAACCGACGGTAAAAGCTCCACTTGAAATACTTTCGCTGGTAAACTTGTGCGAAGGACTGTGCTTGCCGTTTACTTATCGGCCAGACCGTCCAACCCAATTGGAGCCGTCCTAAGCGTGATTATCAAGAATCGTAAAACACAAAGCATCCAATCAAAGGATCACCCTGGAATTCGAATGCTTATATATTACAGTTTCCATATACTAACAGTAATAATATAACATCAGCAAGCCCACATTTCATAAACATATTAAGTGTAACGGTCCGATCGGGGATTTCCAACCTATTCAGCAATTTCACAAAATCCGAGAATTTCGCCCGTCAAAATGATGACAACCCTGTAACACTCTATAAATGCCAGTAATGCAGAAACTCCGAAATTGTTAATTACACTGACAACCACACAGGGTTGTTGTTGCAACCCCCCGCCCCAAAAAAAAAACAAAAAAAAACTGCACTTATGCAGTGAAGATGCGTGAAGTTAAACTCTTTGTAACTAGAAACGTGTGCACTTAATGAAAAAGACGACGAGTTTATAACGCAGGTGTTTTGTTCTTGTTCAACGCCAGTATATAAAGTCTGAGAAAGTAGCGGACTGCGAGCCGCACTGCGAGGACTGAAGGCCCGAATGACACAGCAAGAAAAGCAAACCGAAAGTGCGCTAAACCCAGCCTTTAGCCTGCTGGCATTTTTTCGGCAGCCGTAGACAGGGGAACACGATACGGGTCAAATGGGAGAAATTAGCTGCTGAACCATCATTTTAAAGGTCTAACCGCTATTTACAAAGGAAGGTGCATGGACAGGTTAAAGCGCTGGCCGCCAATGCGGAGTTCTTATCTGTACACCAGTACAATAAAATAAAGCTGAGTACTGCATATGTTTTCTTTTTGTTAGTGCGTTGCTTAATATTTTTGTTCAGTCAATTAGCTATCTGCATTCATATGCACATGCGTGTCTGGTTATCAAAACAAAAGAATTATCTAGACAAAAAAAAACGTGTTCACGGTGGATTTAAACGCCACCATAACATTTGCTTATCCGGTAGCCATGCTATTGGGTGCTAAATTCATGAATGTTACATATTAAGTCTTCTAGTTCACTGTCACCTAATCCGATTTTATGCCAGCACCGGTAGGCCATCTTAGACAGTCTTTGGTAGGCAGTAATAATAGTTAGTTCAATTTGTTTTGGTGAAACTTATTATTTGGCGACCCATTCCACGTAGCGTTACCAAAGACGTTTAGCCAGCTAAAGTTACCGGATGTCATCTCCAATAACTTCACCCCAGAACCTAATAAAAGCAAAAAATGACAACACCAAACAGTCATGCTCATAGCTAACCAGGTTCAGCACCATTCAGTAGTGGGGACAAATGACCTGGACAGCCAGCCGATGATTTTCAACAAAACCATTCACATCAAGCAGATGTCTACATAGCTAACCAGCAGGCTGCCCATTAGTTATTACTGTTTTAGTTGAACCCACTGACGCCACAGCATTTAGGAATGACGTTGGCGTCGCGAAAACGTCAAGATTTGTTTTCGGCTCCTCTTGGTTTATGATCGATTATTGACGACGATGAATCTAGCGGAATACCGAAACAAACAAATGTTCATACTTACTCGCCTCCTGAAGCCATGTTGGTCCCAAATAAGTTATTTATAAATAATTTTTTAAAAAGGTCTGTATGTTTGTGTCTGTTGCTTTCTCAGATTCTACTCCAACTGTCTTGTCACAGCTAGCTAGCTAGCCGACTGGCTATTTGCCATTCAAGCAAAATGTGAACTCCTTCCGCTTGCGACGTCAAGCTTAACGCAGGCGCAGTATGGAGTAGCCAGGCTCCAGCGCCGCCCCCAGCCATGCTCCTGTTCTGGATAGGCAAATAGAAATTGGATGGATATTCATGATTAATATGTATTCTGGCAAGTTCCACATGTGAAGGTATAAGGGAACAGTGTTACCCACTGAGCCACCATCGGTTAGGATTTGTCACAGCATTCTCTAGAGGGGCTGGGTGGGGGTGTTCAGGTGTAAGAGTACAAAAAATAATAATCCTTCCAATTTACAATAATCAAATTTAACTTTGCATTTGCCCAGCCTTGAGGTATCTCAACTATATTATATCTAGTTAGTATAATCCAATATATAATGTAAACTCTATCAGTACAAGAAATTTTAACTTAGTAATATTGGTCATATTTAGTTATATTAAGAAACGAATCATACTTTACCAGCAACAAAACACGGCGTCCATTATTCTTGTGTTTGTTTATAACAAATCAAAGAGGCTTAAAGGAGACACCTTAAAAAAAAGTAAGCCATGTCAGATAAAAACGTCTAATGTTTATGTAAAAGAAGTTTTACGTAATATTACTGCGGGGAATATGGTTCATTTTCCTCATTTAGTAGGTAGGTTTCTACATTCCACCAAACCACACGGATTCACTTGCTGCCTCTATTATGTAAACAGACAGCATTGTTAAACCAATGAACAGGACAGGCTTATAGCTTTTGCCAGAGAAGTGCTAAGCCAGCATATTCACATTTACAGCTGGTTTAACATCTAACAGCAACCCCTCTGGTGACGTTACAATGTATACAATACAATAAAGGTACAGACAGACAATCTAAATAATAACTGAAGAAGGACCAGCAATACAAAAGCAAGCAGAATATGTAGAGATAAACCAGGAGTGTAATGATGACCAGATTCCTCATTTAGATTTTCCCTTGGCTTCTGGAGATCCATGGCCAGAACAGACGATAAATGCTGATTAACACTGATCGCCTTAATTCTATCGGGATGTACTCGATGGCACTAATGATTTCCCATTGACACTGGAGTGCTGACCTTCCAAACTTCCAAACATCTCAGTGGGAACCAGCAGAAGAGGAGGAGGGCTGGTCGTGGCAAAAGTGTCCCATTTTGAAAGAGAAGATACCACTTAAATAAAATGCTCCATCGAGCACCTCAGAAAATCATTCCTTCCAAGTCATCTCACTGTACCACCAGTATAAGCCACTCAGGCAACATGTGCGCAATGTTACCTATTCTATAAATATCCGCCTGTTTACCTTCGTGCAGTTATTGCCTGCCAAGTTGTATCTGACACCACAGCACTGAACCTATTTTCATGCTCACCAACTTAAAATAAGTAACTATGAAAATAATTAATATTTATACAGAATATTTGTATTTGACATCGTGAATCTGTGTAATGTGCAATCTAACTACAAACAGTTTTGTTCAGGATAATAAATGCTTATGTTCTGATGGTAGGGGTCCAGCCTGCAGTCAGTTGTGCCTAATTTTTATTATTATTATTTTATATTTTTCCGTGCCATCAATTTTGTACCATTCCTCTTATGAGACATTTTAAGTTTTCCAAATGGCTTATTTGTTTTTCCTACAGCAGACTCTTTACTACAGCTCTAGCCCAGAGGTGAAAATTTCAGGTCCAGAAAAAATAAATCCAGACCAAGATTTTGTTTCAGCCAACCAGCTGAGTATGAGTCACAGTCACAGTTTTCAGTTGGTTGGTTGAATCAAAATCCTGGTCTGGATTTATACTTTAACTATGACAATTCTCAGAGTTGCTATTTGCTTTTTGAAACTAGACACGACACCCATAATGATGAAATATACTGGCATTGTTATGCTTAAGATTGGATGTTTAAATCTGGGCTGGTCATGATAAGCAGCTTTTTTGGCCTGGTAGGCAGCCGCTGTTTGCCAGCAATGATGTACGTCAGCTTATTGCCAGAGTAACTGTCAACATAAATCCATAGTAAGAGAGATTTAACACAGTAACACATTCTCCAGTCATTTTCTTTTCTCCTGCTCTCCTAATCATATCATCTCATATCCATGGAGAATTTCAGTCATTAATCTCTTGCCAATCAGCCAATACAAAACTACATATATAATGCAAACTGTATGCTGAGTCTGAAGGGCTTCAAAAAAGCCCTTTTAATGGAGACAAATTGCTTTGTAACAGCCAGCTCCTATTAATATACATAATAAAATTCATGCTAGCAAACACTATTATTACTAATCAAATGAGGCCTGGCTAATACAGGAACATCTTAGGGGATCTAAGTTATTTAATATTTTTATCCAATATCCTTTATTAGATCTAATGAGGTTCATATGTATTGCTGTATATGTCAGAGTTATCATTGGAGTAGTTTATTTTGCATTCCTCAGTTTTATTACTGGAAAATGTTTTGCTTAGTAGGTCTTAGTAGGTTTTACTGTATTTGACTCTCCCTGCCGGCCCCTGGAGGATGGGCTCCCCTTTTGAGTCTGGTCCCTCCCAAGGTTTCTTCCTTCTTGGGAGTTTTTCCTTGCCACTGTCGCCTATGGCTTACTCACTGGGGGCTTTGGGTGGGGATGCTGTAAAGTGCTTTGAGATGATGTAATGTTGTGATAATGCGCTATAGAAAAATACATTTGTTTGTTGTTTGTTGTTGTCTCATCCCTGTGGAGTATATTTCAGCATGTACTTGTATATATTATCTTTCTGGATCAGGCCTGAGTATCTGACTCTATGATACATGAGTGAATATATTATAGTCTCTGTCCCTAAATAAATCAAGGTACTTAGAGGGTTCCTGTATGTGCGTGTGTGTGTAATATAAATACTTTACATACACACACACACGCACATACATATATAAACAAACAACTCTGCTTTAATTACCCAAGTCATATCGGTGGGAGAGATAACCTAACACCACCATGAATACATAAAACCAAAAATTAATAGTAATCATCATCACTGCTGATTTTCTTCAAGAAATTCTGCTCATGATACTGGAAGAAACTATGGTGGTAACAATGTCTCACTGTAGCAAGTACATCATCAGTCAAAATACCTTAAAATGAAACTAATAATGTTGACAGGCATCACAGAAATAAAAAGAAAAAAAAATAAATATTTATTAGAATACTTTTTAACAAGACACTGCCACAGTCAAGCACAAATCAGCATGTCTTCATTGTGTTACATACCACCGGCAGATTGTTCCATGTGACCTTTTTGATGATAGCTGGTCCTACCAGGTGTATACATGGAGAATTCCAAAAGGGGGCGCCACAGGAAGGGCATGCATTGTCTGACAACTCTCCAGCCTGCAAGCTGCTATGTAACGAATAACGGCAACTCTATATTCATAAAAATATAAAAACAAAACCCTCAACTGGACTGAAGTTACACCACTAAATTTTGTAACAACAGGTAACAAGATCAGGGTCTTAAGAGAAGTACTATGGAGAACACTGAAAAGCCAGCAATATGGGAAAAATGCTCACTATGTTGAAAACATTTTCGCTGCACTAAACATTACTGAATGTAGTAACTGTACAGTCAATACATTTATGAAAAATGAGTGTTAAATCATTAATTAAAAATTGAAGCATCTCAAACAAGCTGCAGTCCCCAGGAATTTCAGGTTCTATGCATATCCACTCTATTAAGGAAAGGTACTGAAACCAAGATAACATTCTAGCCCAGGAATCTGGTTGAACAAATTTATCAGTTTGCTGTTAAGATACAATAGAAAAACATTTCCTGGCCCTAATGACCAGTTCAAAAAAGTCTTCTTGACTTTAATGTGCTATGATTTCAAGGTTTCCTGAATTATTATTATTTTTTAAACAAAATGTAGTAAACAACTAAATTATATTGGTAGATGTGTTATGGGTACACTATCCTGATGTCTTATTAGGTTGCAGACACTTACCACACTTCAGTACTTCACTTGCCAATGATGTAAAAAGTTACTTACAAGCACGGACAGAACAGACTGGACAAACAGCACTGGCTAACCACAGCTGATACCCTGACCGAGCACCTAAATGTGAACTCCGCCCCCCCTGCCCTTGCATGGAGGATGTCAATTGGTTAGAACAATGCTGGATAACCAGTCTTTAGAAATGGGCTTGCCAAGACCAGAACTCACAAACCCCCTGGCATAAATACACAAAAATACAACATGCAACATATTTCCAACTCACACAGTCGGCTGAGACTCAGAACAGACGTCTCCACACAATGGTATCCACCTGTTGTCAGCCAACAATAGTACGACTTCAAACGGTGCCCCACTGCAGAACAAGTCTCACGGACATTTCCATCAGAACCATCTACAGACAAGACTGGGGCCAGCACAAGCATTCTGGTTACTCAATCTCAAACGGTCACACACCGCTACTGGCTCCTGTTTCACTACAAGCAAGAGGCACCGTTTTTTGCACTGCCATTTGAATAAAAAAAGCAACGAAAAAAAAGTCTGTAAGGCTGTAATTTGCAGATTTTAAAGTTTACAAATTACCTGTAGTTGGTCATCTTCAAAAACAGATAAGGCTACAGTTTTCTGTTTAGTTTCACAAAATAGTTGAAGATGGCCCATCTACATACAAACATAAATTGGTATTAGACACTGCAAATGTGCTGGTGATTGATTTAGAGAAGTGCATTAATACTTACAGTACTGGATTCATTATGTATAGTTCCATATGTCAAAGTCATACCTCCGAGTCCTAAGTTATATGCATTATGAGGAACACTGCAATGCACTGAATTTTAACAGCAGCTGGTGTAATTACAAATTTTGGTAAGAATGTGTATATGCACAGACAGTAAATATATACATGTGGAAGGAGGAGACTGAAAGGTACAGGAAAATGAATTTAACATACACACAGGGGTGTCAGAGGATCATGTTAAAGGGCTAAAATAATTATGATAGTATATCTTGAAGTTTATTCCTTCAGCCAGTGAGGACACTGATTTCAGCCCTCAAGAGAAGGTCTTTTCTCAAAAACATAAATGAAACAATGTAAATAACCAAGAATATACGTACAAACCCAAAAAGGGAAATTATACAGCTTATACAATCTACAATAAACAGGTCATCTTTGCAGGTATCCGTAGAATACCATTCTCGTCATTGTTAAAGTTGTGCAACTTCATGTACGAAAAATGTATTTTATTGCTATACATGATCAGACTAAACAGGACACAGAATTGCACCACATTACTGTAATCAGTTAGTATTGTTACTGATTGGAGCTGCCCTTTTAGTGCCCACATGGAGGGAGGAATTGGCAAAAGGAGTGAATTAAACTCTGCTTAATCATTCCCACTTCCGCTCAAGGATCTCAGGTTCAAAAGGCAAATTTTTAAGAACAGTAATCATAAAAAAATGCATGTTCAACTTCCTTGAACAGTAAAAACACAAACCTCCTCAGTACGAATTGCGGTATTTGATACCGCAAGTAGAGAGTGGCGCTCCGTGTGCCAAATTAATCCAGAGATATGATGTCTGATATGTTGGTCCCTCCTGTGCCCGTAATGACCCCAGGCTCGTTATGGCTGGAGCCACTGCTGTGACCGCTGCTGTCATACTGGCTGGAGGAGGAGATGAGGCCTCCACCCCCCGACGCCGTCGCCCCCTGTAGGCTGCTGGAGAGGTTGTCCAGGAACATCGGTGTGCGGTAATGCTGCAGGGCAGAAAAGAGTGACTTTCCTCAATGGGGCCGACAAATTTACTGCTTTTATACATGCTGTTTCAATGCATTTAAGTTAAAAAGACAGACAGGAAGTAAGACTAGATTTTTAACACTGTCTGATTCTTTATGTAGGAATGGGGGAAAGGTCAAACACACATGGCGGCAGCCCTGTAGTTTACCTAAATAAACTTAAAGCATATATGTCCTTCATGAACAAGAAATATAAAAAAGAATACCTGAGAATCTCCTTGAATCAATGAGAACAAATCCAGACCTGAAATGAAAAATTTAGGTAAAAGCTTGCAGCACATCCAAACATTTGGACATATACACTGCATGTGTAGAGTACATAAATTACACATCACATTTCTCTGCCATTGTAAAGTCACATGATCCATCCATTCAGCAGCAGCATTATCCAGCTGCATGCACTGGAGATCACACAACCACATCACATATCCTGCCTAGTGCATTCCTTAAGTCTAAATCACACTGGTGATTGTCTAAGTTTCCAAAATACAGTAGTTCACCCAAGCAGTTTCCCCATTTCTACCCGTAAAAAACAACCAATACTACAGAATTTGCAAAGTCCCAAAAATATTCTATCACCCAAGGGCACAAGATATTATCTTAAGTGAATAACAACTTGTGTGCACAAGGTAATTAATTATGTTGTGTGCAAAATATATTTATGAGTGCATGAGAAATTAGCCAAAGTTTAAAGCAATGGTCACAGACCCTGGTCCTAAAGATATACTGTTATTTCCTTTGTGCAATAAATAACTTAAAGTTGTGCACCGTTACATCATGAACTGCTTAAAGCATAATATACTTCATATGTCTTCAGTTTTAGAGTGTGACATGAGTGGACACGGGTAGCAAAATGCAAAAATAGCAGCAAAATTTAACCACAAAAATGTTCACCACTGTGTGTGTGCTGGGACATAAAAAATTTGTGATTAAAAACTGCCTAGCTTGTTTTTATTAAAAGATATAGCTGAAACACTAGGCTAACTTAATTGTGGTGTAACAAGAATGCCTTTGTAAGACATTCTTTGATTAATGTAGAATTTTATGAGCTGTTTGCCACTCCATATAAAATATGTTGTGCACACAATATAATCTCCTATATAATTTCTTTCTTCTCATAATATATGGTTCACTCAAGTTAATTTATTTGCCCAAGACAATACCATGTGTGCATAACCTAAAAGAAATTTTTTTGGAACTTTGTGGACTCCGTACAATACAAATGTAATATGACAATGTTACTCTCTAATGGGGGCAAAACTACCCACTGTTGCTGAATAGCTACATCATCTAACATAGCGGCATCCACAAAGGCATGCGTACAATTTCTAAAAGCTGACTTTACTCTTCACATACACATAGGTTTTAAAAACTGAACTAATCCCTCAATGTCACCTCCAAACGAAGGCATATAACACGCATAAGAAAAAGCAGGAGGTCTTACTCTGCATGTCAGTGGGAATGGTAGATAAGGTTGAATGATGGAATGGAACTGCATAGTCTGCTAGTGAAGACGCTAGGTAAGACGGGTCCAGGGCTTGGACATTTGGCAACCGCACTGCTGGTGGCTGATAGGCCAGAACACTGGGAAGACAAAGCAAAAACCCATTAAACGTTTATTTCTCATGGCCTGTATAAAGCTACTGTATTACACATTTAACAATCATTTCCTTTTCAGGTATCTCCAAAATCTTTATTATAATTCAGCGGTTCCGCTTGAAATGCCATACCCTTTTGCCGGAGCCTCATCAGGCTTAGTCATGTAGAGGCAGCGCTTTTTAAGTGGAGGGTCTTCGGCTTCCTCCTCCTCCTCTTCCGAAGAGCTCTCCACTGTGAGGTCGATGATGTCTACCTTCTTTGTGCTGCTGGGCTCGCTGGGGGGCATTACCGCGCACTGCCGCACCAGAGCTGAGCCTAAAAGCACCAGAGGAAGGAGCATCTCAAAGATCTGAATACGCGGCTTTGAGCTTAACGCAGGTAATTATGAGCATTCAAGCACATCACAAACTGAGTCAAATCTGTGAGCCGTACAGCAGAGTAAGCCTCTTTTTCTTACTTTCCATTTTTGGACAAAATTGAGACGACACTTTCAACGCTTCTTTCTTTGGCCTCATTGGACACCACGTTCCGTCTTCTTGAAATTTAATCTCGTCAGCATCCGAGCAGTCATTCAGAATCTCCATGAAAAGTCTGGCACGACAGATGTCACAGAATGAGCAAATGTTCCATGCCGACCAAACGCCACGGCCGGCTCGCCTTGGAAAGCGACATCTCGCATGCATGAGGCTTCACCACCACAAAGACTCACCCGTCGATTATCAGGCTTTCATATGCAGCCTTCTTGTCACACACTGGACAGATCCAGGTGGGCTTCTTCTCATTCATCTGAAGGTAGAGGGCTGCGTCGAAGCACTGGAGATGTGAGCATGTGACAGCTCGACAGGGAACAGTCAAGCGCATCTTGCCCAGCTGGGAAGAAGAAATAATCAGAATTGTGTGTTGTTCACCGAATACTTTTACATGCAAGGAATTTACTTTTAGGTCTTATGCAACCACAACCAAGAAAATATAATAAATAATAAAATGATGTACATAAACTAAAATAAAATAATGTGTCAAATGAAGGTAACGATGCTATAATTCCCCAATGACAACCTGACCCCCCCAAAAAAAACCTTGATAAACCCACCGGACACATAAGTGACACTCGCAAACTGGTTGTTGCAATCTCACTGTCAGGGTCAGCCGTCAGCTTTTCTTTTACTGGAATAAATGCCAGTTTGTGAAAAATTAATGCAAGGACTTATTCTTCACATAATAGGACATGCACATAAAAGGATAATGCAAACATAAGACAATATCGTAGAAAAGTATTACTTAGTGCTCTGGAGTGGTCAGGATTCCGAATACCCTTCATCCGCAACCTCTGCAACAGCAGCGATGACGTGAGCTGCCTGACGAGGTACACAGAAACAGAGTATGTCTGCAATAATAAAGGGGGGGGAGGGGGGATAACTTTTTTTTATATACAAGTATATATGGAATGTATCACAGAATTGCAATAAAAGATATTTTTCAGTTCTGCTTATAGTTTAAATGACATGTGTACCTTCCCGATTTCAGGTGCCCATGTGACGGAAATCTGATTTGGAACAGCAGACGATAATCTAACCAGGGACGTGATGTTCAGGGGTCTCCCTGGTCGTTTCTGTTCTACTCCGTTTTTAGGAGGAGGAGCATAACCCTGAGGATAATCATTAAAATTGGTTAATGACACATTTACTTTCACGATGCATAATGCATGCTTTGTACATTTCATAATGAAAACAGAGAAGAATGGGGAACCCTGAAACTTTTAATGGTGTTATACCTGACTCTTCAGGTAACAAGAAGTAATGAACAAACTGAGAATTCAAACAGTTATATAAGCATTAGTGAATTATGCAAAAAGGAATTACAAAAAGAAAAAGAAAAAACTCACATACCGGTAAAGGGAAAAGCTTTCCATTTACTTTAATACACAAACTGTTTGGATAGTTGTCTTCTTGGGGACAACTAGTTTCCGCAAGACAAAACCTGAAAACAAAACAAATATAATTTTAGATCCAAAACAAGTTACAGTGACGAATTCTAAATGATACTGTTTCCTACAAAGACAACAGTGCAGCTATTTGTTTGCTAAACCCACCTTAACTGAATCTGAACCATATAGTCTCTCCTGCCACCTGGTAAAAAATCCCTTTAAAAGAAAAATAAAAAATTATTCATATCTGCAATGCTACAGAAATATCTATGTTTATAGAAATGGATATCGGACTAACCTGGAAATGCAGACTTCTCGCACTTGTTGAGGTGTCAGGGCAAAGATGAAGTATTTCTCCTGAAAACGCTGGATACTACTTGCACCTATAAATTAATTTAAGTATCGTTAAGAAAAACATGCAGAACTAACATTACGCTGCTGTCATTGCAATCAGCAACGCTGTTACTACTTTACCCATGTTAAGCAGATATTTCTGCAAACAATAAAAATTTGAACAGAGGAATAAGAATAAAATAAGAATTAAAACATGCAGTGTGCTATTACTGAGTGACTATTTTGTTTTCAACTGCTATGTCTGAACAGCTTAATAAAGTACTTGCTTATTTTGCATTTTTCCATTTGTATAAACACGATATGCTACACCTCTTCAACTGAAACTGGCATCTCTGTTGAAAGTGGTTCTTTTTAAATTTCCTTAACATGTTACATATGTACAGTTTATAAGTGGCCCAACACAAGTCAAAAACATAGTATATCCCCTGCCAACCTAATTATATATAACCACAGTCCTGGATATGCAGCTGAAATAGAGGTGGCTGGGTATATATAAATACAGATACGCACACAGACACACATATAGGAGACAAATGATTAAATATATCGACAACCACACACAGACTAACCCAGGCTTGAAGGCTTGATTAGGACATCCAGCACATCGTAGAATGGCAGAGACTTCATCTGAACATCAGGGTGGACAGGAGGGATGGGAGGCGCTGGCTGCTGCATGTCCATCCTGGGTTTGGTCTCGTGTAAATAGACTGAAGTGTGTGTCCCAGTGCTGGAACCGTGGGAATTCCCAGTAGTAAGGGAGAGATCAGGGTCCACAATGGAAGCGGCAAAGACGGAGGATTTGAGAGATGAAAAGTCGGGCAGGCTCTCTGTAGTCCGGGGGTAGCGACGCCGGTAGAGCTCCTTAATTTTGATTTGCACTGCAGGACTACACCCGCTTTTTAGCAAATGTAAAGCCCTCAGCAAAAGTTCATGCTTGCGACCACTTTTGTTTCGTCCTGCAAAACCCAACAACACCTGTAGCTCTGACACCCGGAAACTCGATACCATATTCTGAAATCAGAAACACACACAAAAAAAACACCACAAAACTGATGCATATATTAAAACTGGATGCATTCAAAGTTCACCTACAGACATGAAACAGACATTCAAAACATCAAAAATACAGCCAGATTTTACATCAAAAGAAATATCCTAACTGGAAATCAAAGGAAATCATTTCGATTGAAAATTAAGGTTGAGTAGCAGACATCCGTGCACAAATAAACCTGCCTTATGGAGCTGACAAAATATCCGCTGTAAACTTCCTCACATTACAGTTAAGTACCAATCTAACGCAGAAGCATACAGACATTAAAATGGTGCATCATATGTCTGCTTGTACTCCGCGCTAAGAGAAAACTCTCTGTAGCTACACACATCTTACTGCCATATACCAATCTCTAGAACAAAAGTGAAACGACTAATTTAGCTAGCCATGGTCCCCCGTTAGGTGCTAGACTAAGCTTAGCGTGCATCATAAATGTAATTTTAGCGCTACTCATTAGAAAGACACATTCCCCTTGATGTGCGGTTTTTGGCCACGTCCCTCCCACGCAATCCCAATCCGGAAACCCACGGCACAGGGAGAATAAAGTAAGAAAACCCCGACTAACCCTTCATTATTTGGTCCATGCTTGATTGTTCATACGTGTTTATCCTTTTTCCTTTACAAATCCTTAACAAATGCCATCGTAAGAAATCTAAAATATTAAGAATAATTCCAAGACCCGTTAAAAAAAGAAAAAACACACAACAGACAACACAGGCGGAATCAATGGAAATGACGAGAAATGATTAGAAAAACAGTCCGATGATAAAAGCATAATAATAATAATAAAAATAATAACACATTCAAAAATTCAATCGGGCGCTGCCGTCTCTATTCGCCCCCATAACATAACCGTAGCTTGCTAACAACAATAGCTAGTAACAGAACAAAGTCCAGCTGTGGGATAAAACACAAGCCAAGATGTCACTGGTTCCCCCCGTATATTTTATCATTGACCAGCTAGCTCGCAAAGTTATGCAATATTTCCCATTTTAAAAAAATGAAGTCAGCTATAGTAATAAATGGTGCATTTCGAAGAGCTATGTCCAAATTAGCCGGATAGCTAATTCTGATCAAAACAAGCAAGGCAGAGCACAGCCAAGCGTTTTGCTAATGCATCCGAAACCTGACATTCGTTTCAGCACAACTTCATACATCCATGAAATATACATCTAACGCAGGTGAGGACTCATATACAAGTTCAACAAAACGCAAGCGTACGGATGCTAACTAACAATATGCTTTCTCGTACCCTTAGCTCCTCAAAATCCGCCATTTTCTTGCCGCGACCATCCTGCATCGCTCCAAGCTGCGGCACCGCCCACGTGATGGTGGTCGGAATGTGCACGCGCCAATGCGAGCCGTGCCAAAGCTCTGGGGTGGAATTCACGAAAGCTTTGTAACGCCAAGTAGTTCGTTATCTTGTTTGTAAACTCACTCCGGACCCACTTGTTGTTATTTACTTCGCTCTTAATTTGAGCTTTCGCTTGCTGTCCTGTCGGCCAAAATAGATGACAAAAGCACATTGACACTCTTAATTGTTGGACCACGTAATAATGCTGATCGTATAATAAGAGCTCAATATTGCAATGTAAAATTATGAAACTATAAATGAGCGCAAAGGAGTTGTTGTACCATCTGTATGCCGTTTAATTACATAACAGGTTTGTGCAGTATTCAGAAGTGACTTGAGAACGACCTTGAAAATCAAATTCAATTCATAAATCGGTGCAGAATCGCAATTCGACTTTGAATATAGGAAGTAAAATTAAAATGGAATTGATTTCACGTAAATTCATATACATAGTGTTTAACAATACAGCTTAATATTTCAATATGAATTATCCAGCATGTTGACATACGTGTTGTATGATTGCATTGAACTGAAATGAATTACATTCTTCTTACTGTCATTTAAACATATGTTACAGGGTGTGGCCAAATCAATTCAAAATCCAATTCATAACTTCTGAACAACCCTAGTAACCTACATAATGAGCTAACCAATCAAACTTGCTATGTGTTCAGTCACATCTTTTGAAATGGGAAGGTGAATCTCCCCACACTACCAGCAATGGCAGAGAATTGTGCCATCAACAGAAGACAGTGTTTGAGACAAGGCCATCCAGGAAGCCAAGATGCTTTTGCTGGTGATCATCTCAGTAATGAACAATTCGATAGCAAGGGTGTAACTTTGGCTGGAACATTGGGGGGGTTAAGGTCTCCACCCATTACGGGAGAAAAATGATTATTGTGGGGGGGAGGGGGGTTGTATTAGCTGTCTCTAGAACCCCCCATCCCCCCCTGTAATTTACACCCATGATTCATAGTGAAATATAGGCTGGCCTGGGGTGAAATAATGAGCCCCCTTTGTCCAGTGCAGGATTAACTGAAAAGAGGAACACACCAGAATTTTGCTCTCAGTGCACCAGCTTCTTACAGCTCTGTTTTTATGCCACAGGTGGATTCTTGCAGATCATAGGTGATGCACATGGCCTCAGCAACGGGGCTGCGTTGCACTTGACGAAAAGGGTTCATGGCACTAGGCCTAAACGTCCAAGTGATATGCAACCATCAAGGACATCTTACAGACACATGATGCTTATATCTGGTCCAGATTTGGAGTTAGTCAGATGGCAAAGAATGGTGCATTTGCTGGTGGCTGGTAACTGTGAGACGGCAAGTATCCTCTTAGCTAATACCTGCTGACTCTAGTGAATTCCCAAACCATGGCTGAGGAGAGGTATAACACCACACACCAAAAACACACACTGCTGTGGAGGGAGCTTTGGGCATGTAAAAGATGTAATTCTGGTGTCTACACAGAAAAAAAAAAGGGTAAAAATGTGTACCTTTGCTTGTCATTGGGGTTGTACCATCAAGGCTCTGCCAATTATACCCTTGGCTCTAGGTAATTGCACCTTTTAAGGTACAGAAATGTATAGTAATTATTTTATGAAAATATGATTTTATATGATATATGATTTTGACCATCTCCTCAGTAAATTGTTTTAAGGTTTCTTTTGAGAAGTATTATTTCCCTTTCCTATTGCTGCTCACCATTGTGTTTTGTTTACAAGGAAGAAACATCACATTTTGAGCCTAATTTTAGATTTTCAACAAATAGGTTGTTTTGTTGTCTTCATTATGGTTGCTTTGTACCAGGGTTGGGGCCATTCTGGAATGCATTTGTCAATTCCAATCCAAATCAGGAAATGCAACTGGAGCTGGGATTGGGGAAAAAACTATGGAGAACAGAATTGTAATTGAATTCAAATTTCAGGGAGATTTAAATTCCAACTCCAGTTCCCCTTCCTGATTTGGACTGGAATTGACAAATGCATTCCGGAATGGCCCCAACCCTGTTTTTTTTTAACCGATTTTATAATTAGTTTATGTTTTTTTACATTTGAATATGTCTGGTGTGACGCTAATATAACGCTTTTCACCATCGAAATGCATGGAATCGATGTTCCTGTCATCGACAGTCGGGGATTTTCTCACGCGGGGCTGCGGAGGAGCCAACAAAGTACTACTGAATGAAGTTAGTTCATTAATTCTGAAATAACGAAGGGTTTGGGGAAACACACGCAGATTCACGTTTTGACGTTTTGATTCTCACACGGCACATCTAGCAACTTACCTCCGATCGAGCGTGAAAATACCCATTGTTGTAAACATGGGTAAAAGGAAATAGCTGGGGCAGAAAGGATAATCTTACGTGTCTTACAGTATTCTGTGATATAACTGGTTAAATCTCACAGTCATAGTATGTTTGAGGAAATTAATATAATGTGGAGGTGCGTCGACCAGTACTACCACCTAGTGGGGCAATTGTCCCATTAGCTTTGCTGCAGTTTAGTGTTAAAACCATAACGAGTCCCGTGCTATCTTGAACCCTACTGATGTGTCCTCTGAACCAGCAGTTGAAATTGCAGCTATGTTCAGTCCAATTGTTGTGGCCCTTTAGATGTTACATAAACGCCACTAGAGTCCACTCTGTGCATTTGCTGCAGAAATCTACAAAAAATACCTCGATTGTAACGGAGTAAACGATGATTTCTCATTAACTTTATTTATGAAATTAAAAATTTCAGGCTATGATTCTATTGGATACTCCTCAGAATGACAGACGCAATTAATTGATTCAGTAGGCAGTGCATTACTATATTGAGGTATCACCCATGAGTTTTTACTGTGAAGCAAGGAAGTTTCTATAGCTATTGAAAAGATCAGGTGCCAAGTCAAGTTTACTTGGGGCTTGACTTTTTTTCTTTTTGAAGGAAGATTGGCATCGGGGCTAAAATACTCGGGGCTAGGTTTAAAATACTCGGGGCTAGGTTTAAAATACTCGGGGCTATAGTCCCGATCGGACCTAGCAACGCCCATTCTGTGAACTGACATGCAAAAGTACAGAAAGAAGATATCACAAATGCATATATGATTAAACAAGGACATTGTGGTGATGTAGAGGGGCCTACACACTGCGATAATCTGTCATAAAGAATGAACACTGTAATAATGATCCATTTCACTTTTGTTATTTTCACTCACTATTCTGCAGCTACTGGGTGTGAGGTATGTGAGTTCTTTTATTCTACTTCTTATGTTGTATTGGGGTTTTCTTTTTGGACGTTACCCCCTTTAACGCTCCATCATTCTATCCATTCTACTTCAAAGCTGGCCTTTCTCAGCGACCTAATGTATTGGGCAAAAATGCTATTACAGTTGCAAAATTGCAATTAAATTCTTTAGGGAGCCTCTCCATATTGAATAGGATAATATCCATCTAGTATTTCAGTTCTGGGCAAAAGTGTTATATTGTGGATGAGGACAGGGGAGAAAAGTTAGGACAGTTTCAAAGGCTCCTGAATGACAGGGGCTCTAAAAATTTATAACATATTTGGATTGGTCTGGTTTGGGAGCCCAATATGATTGGTCTGGTTTTCATGGGGCCCAAAATCTCTAGCAGCACCACTGGATATGGGCATAATTTGCTGCATGTATCTCTGGGTGGTTATATCATTTCTGTTGCCTTCATTGAGAACTAAAGAGGTGACAGGTGAAATTCATGTCTGTTGGAGTGAGTCTGTTTTAGGATACCAGACAGGCACAGGTTATGCATCTGGAAAAACACCGTAAGTGAGAGATGGGCATGATGAAGTCAGGTGATGAAACCATTCATTCACCAATACCTATTTGTTTGTAATATAAAATTGACTTTTGATTAGTCTCTCAGCCCAATGACACATGATCAATCCTTCATGCCAGATTGCACATCCAGTAGCCTATTCCAAGACCGGGTGTCCATTTTGGTTTCCCTTGTGCAGAAGCTGAAACAGCTGTCATTTGTTTTCATTCCAGCCCCATTGTTTAATATTATTAAACCAATTCCCATTCCATTATGCCATCCGCATGCGGTATGGTGGCTTTCTTTATCCTGATCAGACTGAGTCTTATACATACTTTTTAAGTGATTTTCTTGCAGTACTGTCTGAGCTGCCCACCTAAACAACTGATTTCACAGTGTAAAGTGTAATCACATAATTATTATGCAATGTTATCAGTATTTGCCATGCCTTGTGATTAGTAATTTGTAAGTCTTCCATTGTTGTAATATTTCGTAGAGAAGTATTTGCTACATCAGAAATGTTTTTGTGTTGTGGAGCACTTCCCGTGATCTTTGTCTTATTTATTTCTGTCGATTTTGACCTTTT
Organism: Hyperopisus bebe; assembly: GCA_026777045.1. Taxonomy (NCBI): domain Eukaryota; kingdom Metazoa; phylum Chordata; class Actinopteri; order Osteoglossiformes; family Mormyridae; genus Hyperopisus; species Hyperopisus bebe. Next base: position 11,662,637 of record JAODJW010000117.1, read on the forward strand.
AAATTTCTAAAGAATAAAAACAAAGGTCTTTATTTTTTTCCACAAATATTTTGCCCCACTATCATTTTCACCTTCTGTTTGTATATGATAGAAATACTTGCCATTGAGTTGTTTTGAGTTGTTGTAACATTTTAATCTATTCTCAGTCCAAAGATTAAAATTCCTGAGTACTACTTTACTGGCTATGTAAGCACAACAACCACCACCACCACCACTACTACTACTACTACTACTACTAATAATAATAATAATAATAATAATAATAATAATAATAATAATAATAGTTAAATTGCAGCAGACCCGTATGACTCGTATGACACTATGGTAACTGACCCTCCAATTTTTCACTTGGAGATTTCTGAAAAACAGATAATGCAGCGGTCTAGGTGTGGGGCTCTTCAAAATAGTTCCAGCAGAGGGCGCCACAACACAAAATGGGAAAATGAAAGCATACCTGGCAATGGCTTAAAGAAGCTGGACAATGGGACAATATTTTGATTGAAATTTGTCATTCACCCATATAGGCCATGCAAACTCAACCTTATTTTGAAAAGCTCAGCAAACTGAAACACTATTGTGTTATGATTTATAATAAAATAAATATACTGCCATATGCCACACATTTTCTTTTATGCCATAATCTCATCTGTAACTTATTTACTCCTTGCTATTTCTGAAATTTTTTGATATCAATGCAGATGACAACATTTTTGTAAAGCCAAACATTTAATCTGTTTGTTTTGTTTAGTTGTTTATAAGTAGGTGCCTATTGTCTTTACGCTCCTCCTTGTTTTAGTTCATCACACATTTAATCTTCGGGTTGTTTTGCCTGTCATGGTGTAAATCCTCAGCAGCCACTCCTCTAGGCCAGACTGAGACCTCCCTGTTTGCACAGCAATGATTTGTGGGCACACTGCACAGAATCACACTGACAGATAAGTAAAGCCAAATGACCTTATTTCATGCAGGGTTATGCAGAGAAGAAAAAAATCACCTACATCACTCTCTTAAATTTTTTGCTGCCCAACAGTTTGTCTCCAGACATTCCAAACAATTAAGTGCAAATCTGTGTATTGGGCCAAGTGAATTCATTGTATAATAGCAATTTAAAGCCAGTAACCTAGTAACAAAAATCTAGGTATGCACAATGACAGCCATAATAATACATCTTCTTCCTCTGTACTGTAATGGGTTCCCAGGTACCTGTTTAGAATCAGATAGTGACCAACCTGACTGTCATCTGCAACTGGTCTACCACTGATGTACCAAGAATGTGTCCATATGTCCATTTTTTATACAGCCTCTCCCCAGGTTACGATGGGATTATGTTCTGATAAACCTATCATAAGGTGACAATGCATTTTAATACAGTATACCTAACCTAACACACATCATAGCCTAGCCTAATGTACCTTAAACATGTTAAAACATGTTTAGAACACTTACATTAGCCTACAGTTGGGCAAAATCATTAACACAAAGCGTAATTTATAAAAAAAAAAAAGCTGAATATCACTATTGAATAGTTTACTGAAAGTGAAAAACATTTAACCAAAATGTCATAACATGGACCATCATAACCCAGGAGCTCCTGTATAAATTATATATACATACACACACATGCACAGGTTTGTAATTATATCTTTGTGGGGACTCTCCATCACTATGGGGGAAAATTCTAATCCCAACATGATGACCATAACCCCTACCCAGCCTTAACCTTATCCGTAAGTAACCAAACAAAATACAAGACTTTTGGCAATTTTACTTTTTGATTGCATTCACAGATCTTTGTGTCCAAAAACAGGTTTTTTTTTACATTGTGGGGGACATTTGCTACTTGACCAGCTATACCAGCATGACCAGCTAGTGACCCATTCAGCTAAACCAGCTACCAAAGAGCAGCATGAGCAGCTAAGCCCGGCTGCCAGCTTAAGCAGTGTTTCTCTGCTTGGGTGATAGCTGATGCAGTCTTACTCTCAAGAGGAAAATGGGTGAAGGACGATGCATCAGACATTATTGCTTTTCTGTTGCGCAGGGATGGAGGTGTCGTGCTCCTCACTTCAGGTTTTGCATCTTCGTGCTTTGGTGTTGTACAACTCGTGATCTCAAAATGGCCCACAAATGCTGGCTTTGTGAATCCTACACTATACAGTTTTTCTTGAGACTAGGTCACAGAGCTACTGATTTACTTTATCATTTATGATTCTATGTTCTTGTGTTACACAACTATCCTGTTAAGTGTCTGCCTATCCCTGTTGGTCAGCTTTAAGTTGTAATCATCGTTCCTCTTCTCCAGTGCTGTTTGTCCCTTTTTGACATATGCTGTCAGGATTTTTTGCAGGCTTTCTGGCCTCTTATGAACTTTGTTGATCATGTTATTCTGAAAAGTCTAGACGTGCAGGCAGATGACACCTAAGAAGTAAAATTAAAAAGGTTGCTGTGGAAACATAGTCTCTAATATAACTTGCTTTTATATACCTTGTAGTCTTTTTTATTGCAGACATGAGTTGTGATTTTATTATACATAAAATTATTCAGGAGAAAATATTACACGATCATGGTAGCAAAAGATGCACTGTAAATAGATTTACATTTAACATTTTGCAAGTTTGGGTGGACGGTTGCCTCTGTGGGTAGCACTATTACCTCATAAATCAGAATTTATTTCTATTTTTCTTCCAGTGACATACGTAGGGAACGTTTTCCGTGTGTTTATGTAGGTTTCCATCAGGTACTCCAGTTTCCTCATATAATACAAAAATATGCATTAAAAAACTGGCATTTCCAAAACACCCACAGAGTCTGAGTAGGTTTGTGTGGCCTATGAGGGACTGACATCCTGTTCAAGGTGTTTCCCTGCCTTGTGTTTATAGGAATAGTCTGTAGTCTCACGACAACCCTGCGCTGGATAAGCAGTTATGTAATTATGGCTGGTTCGGTAGATTTAACAATTGCCACATTATTATCAGGAAATTCATACACATTATAAATTCTTGTAATCAGGTTAATGTACTACTTCTGTTATATACTTGCCGTCATACAGAGTTAAGGTATATGGTTTTAATTTCTTTTAAACATTAAGGTATTTTTGCAAAACCACTAAAAGTATTTTGATGGTTCTTTGGTAACGTGTCCATTGTAATCACTTTCAGTTCTGAGTGAAACTGCCTGCTGATTGAATAAATCTTAAAAAGTCAAACAGAAGAAAATCATACACCAGAACTAATGTTCCGATTCTAACCTGAACAACAGACAAGACTTTGCAATATAAAGAATAGCACAAGGGTTTAAATATCCAAATAGGTAATGAGGCACATGTGAGAACAATGATCAAGAGACAGGAGTGGTCCATTTAGTATTCTGGGGAAAGGGGAGGAATCCAAGATGTCCAGCGCAGGCACCCAAGAGCAGCCCTTTCATTCGTAGCATTCCCAATCCACCACAATAGACTGCATATGTAGGATCAACATTGCTAAGGAAGGGTGGAGTTTGGACAGGCCGAGATGAAGCTGCAGGGGTTCCTTGATTAGCAGGAGCCTGTACTACCAGCTTTTAAAGGGAATAATGGAATGTCTTGTGCTGTGGGGGTAACCTGAGACAGCATGAAACATGGTTACTTTATTTAGCTACAGGAAAAGGGCCAATGAACTATAGACTTTTAAGGAAGCCCGAGAGAGATGTCCCTAAAGGGCAGCTACACCTTTTGACCAGACTGATCCTGGAGGGGAGAGCAGGGGTGGACTTTGGATCTGGTATTTCTGTGAGAACATACACATCCAGTGGCTCATCAGACTAGGGAAATGAGGAGACTGATAACCTAGAACACACTAAAATGACTCATTGGTTGACTCATTGACCAGGGGATTCCACCCATAGAAGGAACCTATACCAGTTGTGTTGTTGGGAATGACAGTTTTTGACCACTGAGGTAGTCATATCTAGATCAGGTTAGTTCATACTTAGAGCTTCTCCAGTCTTATTATTGGAACTGGTTGATACCTTTTGGAGAACCTATCCATGGCCATAAAGATGGTGGCTGACCCCTGGTAGCAGGGGAGATCTGAGATAAAGTAACTCTATGTGGGGCCAGGGTCTATAGGTAGTAGGCAGAGGCTCTAGGAGATCAGAGGATAATTGATGAGATGACTCGGCAGAATCAGGACATGCACTGACACTTCAGCTTACATTGTGGGTTAGTGTGTGGCTCAGTGGGCTAAGCCTGTGTGCCTGTAATCAGAAGGTCACCGGTTCAGCCTCAGCATGTCTGCGGCTCCTTGAGCAAGGCCTTTAACTCCCAGCTCCCTGGGCGCCCCAACAAGTGGCTGCCCTTCGCAGACAGTTTACTGTACAAAGAGCAAGTTGAGGGAGGCGTAAAGATAATTTCCCCACGGGGATCAATAAAGTATCAATTATTATTATTAGTGAGGACCACCCAAATGTGCTCTTTATGAAGGACAGTGTGTACTGGATGCCTGCTTGACCAGAACGGGGTGTAGAGTGAATCCACTGCAAAAGGGAGAGACGCACTGTATGGTATTGGAATGTAGGTATTGTGAAGAGGACGTTCAGCAGAGGGTGTGTCAGAATCAAGAGCCTTTTGAATTTGATCAATGATATCTCACTGGATGGGGGCAGTGATGTATGTGGGGGTCTTTGGCACCTTTTGGGAGGTCTTTGAGACATGACAGGACATTAGTGTTCATGGATCTGAGTCTGTAAAATAAGATGAACTGTAACAATCTGACCACTGCACCTGACAAGGATTCTTCTAGCAGCTCTGATATACTGTAGATTTCAATAATCTGTAATGACCAGAAATGAGCTTTTAGCTCCCTTAAGCCAAAGATGTCTACTCCTCAAAAACCAATTTAATGGTAAGCAGTTCTCTGTTACCAGTATCATAATTCCTCTCTGCTGATGAAAGCTTTATTGAAGAAATCCATATAGGTGTAGTTTGAGTAGCTCAACTTGCTACTGAGAAAGTACTACCCCCTCAATGGATTCTGAAGAACCCCCTTCAATGACAAAAGGGTTTGAGGGATCTGGATGTGTCAAAATGGGGAGGGGGGGCTGTAAATCTGTTTTTAACTCCTAGAAGCCTGATCAGCTTCTTTATTCCACCTAAGGCTTTAGGAACCTCCCTTCAGCAGGGCTGTAAGTGGTTCTGCCATGGTACTGAAGATTCTTGTCAATCTACCATGTAGATTTAAGAATCTCTGAACTTTCTGTGAGGGTAATCTTTATATTTTTGGCTACTCTTAATGGTCACACTTGCAACTGATCTATTTGAAGCCCATCTTCGTCTAACAAAGAGGCTGTTAACACGGAACTTTTGCAGGGTGAGATGAATATGGGACACATGATGTTGATAATCAGGCAAATAGAATAAGATGCTATCAACTTTGACAATAACAAATCTCCCAAAGTACTCCTAGAGAATCTTGTTGATAAATTTCTGAAATATCAACTGTGCATTGACAATACCATAAGGCATCACCAAATATTCATAATGACCACTTCCCATTCATCTCCTTCTTGGATCTGTATCAGATTATATGCACTTTGTAGACCCAACTTTTTGAAGTATTTGACTTCCCTTAGTTTGTAAAAGGCTGTAGGAACTAGGAGTAGTAGATAATGGTACTTAACCATAATGTCATTTAGCTTGTGGTACTTGATGATACATGACCAAAAACCATATTCTTTTATCACTGGAATAATTTAGCAGCACTGAGATTTATGGGTGGCATGGTGGTGCAGTGGTTAGCGCTGTTGCCTCACACCTCTAGCACCTGGCTTCAAGTCTCTGCCAGGGTTCCATGTGTGTGGAGTTTGCATGTTCTCCTCGTGTCAATGTGGGGTTTCCCCCCACAGTCCAAAGACATGCCAAGGTTAATTGGAGTTACCAAACTGCCCGTAGGTGTGCATGTGTGAGTGGATGGTGTGTGAGTGTGCCCTGTGATGGGCTAGTGCCCCATTCTGGATTGTTCCTTGCCTTGCACCCATAGTTTTCTGGGGCCCTGTCCTGAGTTGTTCTCTGCCTTGTGCCCATAGCCTCCGGGATAGGCTCCTCGCAACCCCGAATAGGATAAGTAGTTACAGAAAATGGATGGATGAGAGATTTAGATTTAGATTAGAATACTTGATCCAGTGTTTCTTGAATGTATTTTACCATAACTTGAGACTTTAGCATAGACAAAGGATAAATTTAACCCCAAGGGGGTGTGCTTCCTGGATGCAGATTGATGACACAATTCCAGGGTCGATGTGGTGGTAACCATGAGGTCTCACTAAAGACCTCTGCCAGATCTTAATACTTGGGGAAAATGATCAGATTCCCAGAGGATGTTAGGCTCTCGGTGCTTGAAGATCGAACTGGTAAAGTGATACACTGGGAGAAACACTTCTTTCCCCAGGCAGTTACCTCTTTCTTAAACAATCAGATAATAGGATTGTGGTACATTGACCACAGAAGGTCTAACATCACATCAGAAATGAAATTTGGTGTGAAGGAGACTCACCAGTTGTGTGAAAAGTGATGTGACTTGATCCTACAGGCTGACCATTGATAGCTGATACTGTTAAAGGTGACTGACATGGATTGACGGGGATATTTGGTCACATACATTCTCACTTTCAAAATTGCTAGCCGACTCATAATCAGTCAGGGCTGCAATAAAGACTGAGTAGTTACATCATGCCAGTTGAACATGGAAGTGCATTTGCTGGGAAGAAACAAGTAAACACATGTTACTCACCAGGGCAAGGCAGCCATTTAGGGTGCCAGCTTCTGAGTAGGCACCAACTTGCCAGCCAGTTTCACTTTACCTTGGACAAAGGATGCCAGCAATGATACTTGCCATGGGGGCCACATTGGTTAGGACCAGTACTGTTACTCACCCCTGCATTACCAGGTCTAAGTGCTTTAGAGGTATAGTTAGCCTTATGTTATCCAGAGAGGGAGTATAGGTATAGGTGTTGTTCCACTCTGTGTCTGCATGTGAATGACTTCAAAAGATGGAAGGGATCTGCAAACCAAGGAGTGTAACAGGGAAAATCTCTCCTGGACTGAAGAAGACTATCTACATGGATCACCAGGAATATAAGATCTGAGTCTGCATCATGATTCTGATTGTAATCTTGGATGATTCCAAGAAAATGTTATTGCAAGTTCAGATTGAAGGGTTTGGTTCAGTGCCATTCAAAACACAGAGCACAGTCATTCCAGTTACAAATAGCAGCCAAAGTCCAGAATTCCATGAAACACTCAGTTGTAGACTTGTCCTCCATTATAGAATGAACAACGTTCTCCTACAATCATGCCTTCAACAGGGTGCTGCTGAAATACATTTCATTATATATTTGAAACATTAACCCATATAGGACCTATAATAGGTCCATTTAAAGTTTTACCCATGAGCCTTGAAATGATGAACTCAGTCCAAGCAGAATCACTAGGAAATATAGTGGATGAAAATACATCAAACATGTATAATATACAAATACAAAGTATTCACAGCTATCTGAAGATCTGTCAAATTTGTCAGGCTTAACTTCACATTTTGCAAACTACCCTCAATTAGAGTGAGATTGAGATTGAGACGACCACCACACATTTGCAGAACCTCGTCTAGGGACCATAAACAATAAATCTTGCATCTCGATGGCAATTTGTTAGGCAGTAACGTAACTCTGCTGGATCTTCTGTAATCTTCTGTAACACAGGTTGGGCTCCAAATAGTAAAAATCCAAAAGTGGGGACTATTTCCAAAAATGGAAAAACAAATCCTGTTAACGAAGTTGCTTGTCAGTGAGGGGTCAGTCGCTGTAAAAAAAGTGCACAAGTACAATCGTAAATCAAAAACGCAGAAAAGAAGTCAAATACAAAAGAATCATAAACTGGAAGTAATGCTCACCCTGCAAATTGAACAAGAGACTTATTAATTTAAGGAAAGTTTTAAGGGTTTTAATATCCAAACAGTTAATGAGTCATAGGTGAAAACAATGATCAAAAGATCAATCAAAAGAGTATTTTGGTGGGGGTGAGGGCATGGAGGATTGTGTGTGGCTGAGACGGAAGTACGCAAGGCTGTGACAATATGACATAGCATCAACTTGGTTAAAGCCCAAAAGTGGCTGAATAACTTGGGGAGGGGGATCATTTTTGATGACTACCCATTGGGTCAGCACTTACAGAGCACATTCCCTAGTCGCTAAAGACCTTTTTTTTTTTTTTTTTTTTTTTTTTTTTTTAGATGAAAGCAACTTAATCAAGCAAGGGCCAGTTTTTCATCCTATAAAAAGTAATACTTCATTCCAAAGGCTTCACTCTTCTCTTTTATTGCCACTGGGGGGCTGTGGGTTGCCTTTTTAATGTTACTAAGGTGGTCAAGGGGCAAAAAATCCAATCCATCATTGTACACTGAGCTTGTCAGGCCAGGCGACAATCTCACAAAGAATAAGACCTTTCTAGGAGAACGTTTGCTAGAAAAGAAAGCTGGGAATTTCTCAAAAAACCCCTTGGGCTGTCAGATTTGGCTGTTAAGGCCAGATTGAGTTACACAGTCAGTCATTTTTTTATAGGTGGCCTGTGCAGCATCTATATCTGAAATCATTAGCTTGCACAATGTATTTTCTCTATGTATTTCTACACACTTGAGTGAATGTTTTCAAACAGAATAAACAGATCTGGCAAAATATATGGCAATCAAAAGAATAAAAACACAATATTACTGACGGAACTCTAGCCAATGCTGACGGTGCTGCCGCACTGGGGCCATAGAAACAGGGGCCCCCCAGAAGGTCGATGGGCCCCTTTACAAGAAGGATTAGGAGGCTATTGCTACATTAGTGTAAATTACCAACGCACATTACGTTGTATTATAAACCAGCAGAAACCAAACCATACATACACCCTTTATTTGGCTCCCTCAGTGTCCAATTTATGACATTTATATTTTTTTATGACATGACTATAAAAATTCATGTTGTATACTCCAATGATATTTTACAAAGGTACATCTGGAACCTTTAACCATTAAGGGTCAGAGGCTCTGTTTTCATGCATGGACATGCATCCAGAAATGAAGAGGGGGGGGTCCCCCTTGCACTGGAGCCCGTTGTTAGAAGCTTAAGCCACCGATTGTTCTTCACTGGAGCTAGATATTATGTTTCCATGAGGACATGAAATGTGGCTTTAGTTCCAGTTCATAAAATAATGAATGATAATTCAACAACATTAATGCAGTAGTAAACACGTAATGTTACATGTCACAGTGATCCTTGCACTTTTTAAAGAAATTTACAAACAATTCCTAGTCCTCATCCTGCTCCTGGCTGGCTTCCAATCCCTGCTATTGTTTTAGGCTATGTGTATCTCATATGTGTTGGTGGCTCAGGGTGTCCTTTGTGTTATCAAGTTACATATTTACTTACAACAATGTCAATAATGAGTCCATGTAAGTATCCAATTTATAACCCAGTCATTAATGAAAATTGTAATTACCGTAATTCTAACTTTATTGGTATGTATACTGTCTAACTTAACATGTAAACATGCTGTGGAAAATGATATACTGTGACATTTAAAATGAAATTAATTTAGGTTTACCAGTTTTAAAATGGGAAGAATATGTAGTAAAGACAACTTTTGTATTTTGATTCTTGAATTCTCCAGCAATCCTTAATTTTTTTTACTTGATGTTTTTGATTTTTTAAATTAAATTAAATTAAATTTAATATTTAATACAACACAGAGAGGGGGGCGTGTTGTCTCTGGCCCGTAGGGGTCACTCCTGACCCTGGCTTTACACAGAGGGTGCACATTTTCCCCATGAGTGGGTTTGCTTTAGGTGCTGTGGTTTCTTCTTGTCATCCAAAGACTCAGTTCAGGTGACTAAGTGTGTGCCTGTTGATGGGCTGGCATCTCTGCATTCTGCTGCCTGGGAAGTCTTCCAGGCCCCTGCCCCTGTAACCCTAGTGAAATACAGTTTTGCATAATTAATACCCTGCACAGTTAATCTATCACTGGCCAATTTTAAGTCACATCAGCGGCCTCTAGAGCACATATTTACTAGAACATTAAAAGTCCTTCTCTGTTTCTGATAAACGTAGCGTGACATCACCATGTCCAGCTTCTTCACTGGGAAACGCTAAGAAATTTATTTTGCGTGGCTGACGGTCTTTGCTATGTGGAATACTGTTTCCCACAAGGGCAAGTTTACCATGTCGCTGGATCGCCAAAGACGCTGTTAAGGCATCTCAGAGACCTTGTCATGCCAGTGTTTCAATCTGTGACCAAATCATCAGCCCAGCAGCACAGGGAACTTACTTCCTTTAATTATTAAACCAGTTGCCGGCTTCTTCCGTCCCAGCTCTGCCCGATCCATGGAACACACACCTGAGACTTCAGCCTTTATTAGATTTTATTGGCAGTGCTGGACAGAGGTGAGACCCCAATTATAGCTGAAATCAATCTCCGGCTACTTTTCTCATAAAGCGTGAGCTGCACAATGGACAGTGCAGCTTGTTAGTCTGGAACACAGGAGGCTCCGGTGGGAGTTTTCCTTTCAATATCTGCCCTGTGGTCTGTCGCTAAACCGTCTTTCTGGAAAGGAAAACAGCAAGCTGGGCAGGGGCGTCAAGGTAAACAGGCCTTCAATTAAGTAGATATGTGTCGCTGATGAGACAGATGTAGCAACAGGGGAGCTCATTCTCAGTTACGCAATCAAAAGTTACTGCCATTAGAAACATCGTGGATTACCATGGCTCTAAAGATACTTATCAAGAAATGTTGATTAATACTCCAGATTGCATCCATTATGTCTTATACAGGCAGTCCCCAAGTTAAGAACATCTGACTTAGGAACAACTCATACTTGCAGACTTCCATAAAATCTGTTATATTGAAAATTCAGGTAAAATACAATGCTACTACTTTGTGACGCTCGTAACATTATACAACTTCAGATGTTCGTTGGCTCGAGGTACAGTACACTTCTGTATGTAGTTACTTTTATAATTACTGTATTATTATTATTATTATTATTATTATGTTCCGTTTTATTATTTGTCTGACTTAGGGAATGGATCTCGTTCGTAACCTGGGGACTGCTTGTAGTTTACGTAGCGTTTCACATTACGTTTAAATTGCCCTAGTGTCCCTTGTTCATAGCTACTCTCTGAGTGCCATTTCTAAGAACATTGATGTTTAAATTTGATGTCAGGATGACATTGTTTGTAACCAATACCTATAGTATATTCAGGGCCTTTAAATCACATCTACCAAACTCCTGTTTCACAGGAGAGTAATGTTGATGTTTAAAATGTAGATTACAAAACTTTGGCAATGTAAAAATTGTCCTTCTGTTTCCCCCCCCTTTTTATTTTTTCTGATTAAGTTATTAGTAGTAGGGAAAAAAACCTTTGGTAGAAGTATTAATTCATTATGAGTATTTCAAGCAGACTATTTGAACAGTTTAACGAGTGATTGTAAAAAATACCAGAAGCTATTGATTGCTGAAAAAGGATTAATTATATTACTTTTTGCAATAAAATAATAGTCTTTTACTGCTGTGGTGCTGTATGTTCTAGTGCAGTGTTTCCGAATCTGGTCCTCGGGGACCCACAGACAGTCCATGTTTTTGCTCCCTCCCAGCTCCCGATGGACTGTCTGGCAGGGAGCACAGAGGGAGCAAAAACATAGACTAACTGTGGGTCGGATTCGGAAACATTGCTCTAGTGTCCTCCTGCAGTCCAAAGATATACAGTTAGTTGATCTGGCTTCTCTAAATAGCCCATAGCATGTAACAGTGCCCTGCAATGAAATGGTAGCCCATCCAGGGCCCATCGCTGCTGGCTTCAGCACCCCTGCCATTGTATACTGCAGAATCAGCTGGAAATCGGATGAATGTTGTATTGTATTTAACATGAGGACAAGCTGCAAGAAGACATGAGTAGTAGTAGTGTTAATGAAATTCTTTTAGAGAATTTTTAGATATTTTTTTCTTGACAATTTATTTACATGATAAATGTTATGTTTTATGATCTATTTATACATTTTATTGTTGCACTTTTCAAATCAGGTGTAGTTCAATCAATATTGCATATATTTATTTCCATGTATAGGTGTTTTTTCTGGAAATTTTGCAGCTACACAGTGGAGGTTAATTTACCAGTTTGTAGTATCAACTGTTGTTTTATCTGACCTGTAGTCTATACAGCACTGACCTATAGTCTGCACTGAATGTTTATTTTATCATTACGTTTGTTAAGATAAGACATATTTTAATGTAATGTAATATAAAATTATGTATTACTAGTATGGTGTCATGTCAGAAACTTTAATATAATCCTGGAATGAGAAAGAAATTTGAGGCAATAGGAAAAAATCGTAAAACCTATTGTAACTTAGTTGAATGAGGGAGATTACTTGTTTCTGGAGTGAGTCCCCCACCCATTTCCACTGAGAACAACAGGATGTCAGTGAAATGTCAGTACTACGTCAATCAATTCTGGATAATTAAAAAAAAAAAAAAAAAAAACTGAGGTGGGAGATATTTCCCTCCCGACTGGCATGACAGTATGTTATCTTTTAGCCGAGAGCAGATGTGCTGGCGGAGAGAAAGGGATGATACCAGTCAGGAGTAGCAGTAGCGGTCTGCTGGAGCAGAGATTCAGAATGACTCAGGGGTTCAGGAGAGGACAATGTTTAGTGCAGAGGTCTGGGAACTGCTGGGGCGGGGGGGTGGCATGGGAGAGTTATAAGACGTGGGCGATATGAAAGACAGACAAAGAGGGCTCATGCGAAGAGACATGGGGTCGATCTAAAGAATCAGGGCTGCGATGGCAGCCGTGTCACAGGGAGAAGGAACTCATGTAGGTGGCACTGTAAAGATAAGCACAGAGATCGCTGACATGCTGTCATGGAGTGGTGATAAGACAAAATATGTTGTCCTGGTGCGGACACGCCCCTCTCGTCCCGGCTGACCCTTCCCGTGTTCAGTCTGCACCTAACTGATGGCGTTCTTTACTTTATAGTACTGTTATTGATTGGTGCGGTGGGCGTTGTTGATGCATAAAATTAACACTGTGTTATAGGGCATGGATTTCTGTCAGTTGCTGACAAGATAGCCCATTATTGGAGGACTGCTCTTAATTTGTTTTTGTTTATTCAGAAGTGTAATGTAACACTCCTTGAGTCCAATAATGACTCTATTACCTGGAAGTCCCTGCAGCACCATTGATGTCTGCTAACCTTGGCTGTTCCTAATTACATCAGGCATTCAGTCCTTAATTTAGCATTTTTTTTTCCTCAGTTCTGTTTGTTTAATGCTGAAAACTCAAGACTCATTTGTTTAATAGCCTTTACTGCTGAGCAGAGATCTGACAATTGTTCTACTTATAATAATTATCCCCTCTGGGCTCGTTATTTACCTGTCACTACATAAAATATGTTTTTGCATAAATTTATCAGGCATTTCATATTATAGAATAATCATGTTCAATAGCAATATGTTGAGGAACTATAAGAATTAAAATTGGAAATGACTGAAATCAGCAATAAAAAAAAATCAAATATAGCATTAAAAATGATTTCGATAAGAATATTATAAACTTATGCATCAGTACATTTTTGCTTGGACCATCATGAGAATGTGTACATTTGTTTAACCAGGTAATCATCCATAGCACATATCCATCCATTCACCTCCCAGTAGCTTGTCCAACACAGGAAGAAGCCTTATATATCTAATTCATATTTATTAGATATATTTAACCATGAAAAGAAATAAAACATGAGCTCATGTTATCTTCTCTTCCAGGGAGTACCTAGCTTGCTTCATATGCTGTTTCCCAGATCCAAGATTCTAGGGAATACAGGATTTTTTTTATATATTGCTCAGGGAAAACACTGAGTTACTCAACTTCTTGCATGGTTTCATGTAAATCACTGGCCACATGATTAATTAAAGCATAATAGTTACAGACTGATTTGAAGCTGTAACAAGTTGTAAATAGATAAAAATTGTATAGAAAAGAATTAAGTGAAAATGTGCATTTTGTCCTTGAAGAACACATTAACTTTATAACATCTTTAATACTTTCATCCACTTACAAACCTGCTTATCTAGGTGAGAACTGTGGTCCCATAGTGTAATTCAGAAGGTTTTCTTTTAATAAAAAAATTATGTTGCATGTACTGAAAATATTACTTCAAGTAATTATCTTAGTCATATGAAAATATTTAGTGGTTAAATATTTTCAGCAGTTAAACCTTAATCTCAAAAAGGGTGCTTTTAAAAGGTTTTTTAAAAATCAGACAATACAGAAATTTTAAAGCAGCATTTTATTTCTACTTGTGCTACAAGTCAAAAGGCAAAAACAAACAAAAAAAATCTCTTTCACCTGTTTTTATGTTTTAAACCCCTGAGCACCATAATCCAGCTTTCCCATAATGCACTGGATTTATAAAAATAAACAGTAAAGGGGAATAGAAATATGTAAAGCTTCATATACAGCGAGTAAAGCCATAATACTCAATCTATAATCTACCAGCATACCATAGTTACCATAGTTTCTGGACAAAGTAAACATCATACTATTGACACATAACTGAATTTTTATTTTCTAAAAACAATAGTTTCTTATATGTTTTATTTCTTTTGAGTTTTTTTCATTTAACAAAGCTTTTCTTTAATTGCTCGCTTTTGATCTTTGGTTACAAGAATTACAGCGATTGTTCTCGTGTTCACAGTCCGCGAGGACCTCTCCAAGTGTCAGTGATCTTCTTTCTCACCTCATTCCCAGTACACTCACATGAGAGGAAACTGTGCTCTGTGTAAGCGAAGGCTTTGCCAGTGCTTATATGAAAAAAATACATTCCGATATTTACAAAAACAACAATGAAAACAATAACAGGGAAGATTCTTTGTTGCTGGCATCCTACTTTATAAATACATTCGATTTTCCTTCGGGAAATTAACCTTTATTAGCTTTTGTAGAAACAATGTGAAGATAAACCTGTTCAGTTTCAATTATTTAAATCATTCTCTATTCAGAAGTATAACGGGATGCATACTGAGACAGGCAATTTCACAGCTCATGTGAAACACGTACACACTGTGCTGTGAAAATTTACTTGCTGTGGAATTTCCTCAGACCGATGCCTCCAGAGGGAGTCACATCATGTAGAAATACATAGAAAAAAAGAACTTTTAATTACTTTTGGGTTTAATTACTTTCGAGTTTAAAAACAATGTATGAGTGAGCAAATACAGGTGCTATTCTTCTGTTAATAAATTTCATAATTTAGTATACTATACATGCTGCTAAAGATACCATACTACTTAATAAGATCATATGAACACTTTTAAAAGGGATTGTTTGAACATAAAAATAAAAGTTACCATCCCAACAATACACTCTTATAAAAACAAACAAGAAATGTGAACAACTTCATTTACGTGTCCTAACTTTTATTGTTTGTTTCTGTGTCAATACTTAATATGTTCAAGGAAAACAGCATGTGTGGACCTATTGATAAAAGACTGGCAATTTAAATCGTGGTCATGTTTGTTGGCACAGTCTAGGACAAATGAGGTAGATGTGCTATCATAAAATATTCCCTTCTTTGGTATAACGTACAATAAAATAAAAAAAAAAATCAGTGATCATGTGAAACACAAATGTTTTTCATGTGGCTTCATAAACAACACAATACACTATTTATCTTCTTACTCTTTATCTGCTCGAGAGGTAGATTTACAAAGTATCAGTCCGCAACGAAAGTAACACCAGCGATGGTCTTTATGCACAACAGTAGTGAGCCTTAAGTGGTGGCTGCACATAATGAAAAACATGCGATTCACATGTTCAGCCAAAATTCCACAGCTTACTGTTTCAGTTGTTACAATAAAAAAGGGGAACAAGATCCTTGCAATGGCTGATCACCTTCACTGAGTCTAGTCACGATGGATTCTGACTTACTGAGTGGGTGTTCTGCATGTATCGTTGGGGTATGACAACCTGGTCCTTCCTGGACCTTCAGGTTACAAGTGAGTACCATTAATCACCACACCACCTGCTGACTCAGCTCTTAATTCATTTGGCCAAATTAAGCTGTTGATGGAATGCTGACTGTTTCTGGGATACTTAGATTTTTTTTTCATTTTTGGGGAGGGGTATGTTTGTACTGATAAGACAAAAAAGTAAGTGCTGCTTTCTTGCTTAATTCTGCCTCATAAAAATGAACTGTACAGTGTTATTTGACATAATTAAGATTTTGATTCAGGAAATTATTTGAATTGAGTTTAATTAGTTCCTCTGTTCTAAACAATTAATTATGCAAATTAACAGTTTTTTTTGCTATATATATTTTTTTTTTTACAAATGCATATGTTACACTGCGCAAAAGGACTTGTAACAGATGTATGAGTGCTGTCTGTATTTTGTAACAGCCAAATGAAGCCTAATTCATTAAGAGGATACTTAAAAAATGCCACATGTATAAAATGCCCAAGCAATCAGGGCATACAAACCACTACATAACAGCACTGTGGTGACAAAAACAGAAATACAGATACATGGATGTACAACCCTCACTTCAATCAGGTTCTCACATAGCCCAGCAAGTGTTTTGTGCTTATGTCTTAAAAATATATATTTATTTCTCTGGAATAACTTATCCAAAGTAGCTGCATTATTTTTTTTAAACATGCATCTGTTGTTAAACATTTTTTTTGTTATGTTACTAGGCAACAAGATAAGAGTGATGATTTTGTTCTTTGGTAATAGCTGAGAACAGACATTTCCTCCTGGTTGCAATAAAGCCAATGGTAAGCTACTGAAACTTATTGAAACAAATGTACACTCATGCCAACATCACTAACACAGCCAGTGAAACATAACTCGCCAGGCAATAGCTTGTGCAGGGACTAAACATAGCCATCCCCATCTTTTGCCCAGGCAAAGAATCAATAGTTCTCTTTTCCTGCCTCAAGGCTCATCCCTGCAGTTCATTGTCGCTATTTTGTTAGCATGTGCCTAAGGCTGTTCAATCAGAGATATGATAATTTATATAACATAGCCGTTTTCCTTAGTGACCCCCGGCCTCAAATGTAACTGTCTGATCACGCACTGGTGTTTATGTATCACTGTGAACTTGTGAAGATCCGAGGGGGGGGGGGGGGGATCACCCTTAAAAAAAATCAGTGTCTCTCATTTGTTTACAGGCTGTTTGAAGGGTCTTTAGACCGAGTAAACAGTCTGCGAGCTGAAGGCGACTTCCCCCACACTCAGGGAGAAACGCTGCCGGTGGTGTGTCCAAGGGCTGAGGAAGAGGACGAGGAGGAAAATGAGGAGGAGGAAGAAACAGAAGGCTGGATGTGTACGTGCAGTCCTGGACTGCACTTTCCTTGAGAGTTCTTCAGGCTACTTCCGTTGCTCCCTGGCATCACTGGAAAGGCCGATTTCCGAGCAAACAGGACACCTGAATGGGAAAGGAATTCAGTGCAGCCATGAAGATTTCGTTTAAACACAATGAAAAAGCAATGGTAACTAAATCATTTTCTACCCAAAAATGTCCTGAGCTATAAAAGTTCACAGCTGATGAACAAACTACTGTGGATATTATTATGATTCAATCAAAGGACTATGTTAACAGCACTTTCCACAGTGCAACTGCTTTTTAATTACCTAAAATATCACACACACTTTAATAACAATATAGCTCAGAATGAGTCGGGGTAAAATGGACAAGGACCCTTTGTACCAATGATAATATTAGCGACTTGCAGAGCCTTTGAGACCCTTCTAAGCTGCCTAACCCAGCGAATATTCCCAATAGAGCCATACAGCTACATGAATTACCTAACTAAAGGTAATTAAAGCCCTCAGCAGAGACACAAAAGCGCTGTTTCCAGTTAAAACAAGTGGTCTTTCGCCTGGCACGTAAGACAATAAGCCCCATCGACCCCAAAGCTGCAGGCCCAATTTTGAGATATTTAACTTTTTTAACTCTATTGGACTGCCACTTCATTACGATGGATTTTATAGCAAAGACATCAAATTGCGTGGAGGACTAAGTGCAGGGTTGCTGCTATAACTTATTGAATTTCCTGCCTGCAATTACATCAGCAAGCGGTCCTCTATTTACCTGTGTAGACAACTCCATTTATTTCTATTGACATGTTGATGCTGCTAATGCAGTTGGTAGACAGGTTCAATGCAGCCTCTTGTCTATCATCTGTCAGAAAGAAGCCAAATAGGGAGGTAGTAAAAAAACTCAATATGAACATCTTTTAAAAGGAACACAAGGAGCAAAAAGTGATCAACATGGAATAACAGTCATAACTCATGAGTGACAGGACTTAGGAGGAGTTTATCAAAGGTTGGGAAGAAAGATAACTATCTAAGAGAGAGTAAAATCCATTTACAGTGGCTAGTTATTGCTATAAAAAGTAACACAGGAAATGGTTTTGCATTAATAACACACACATATTTTCCATTATTTTTTTTTAATGTTCAGCTTTTAGTACAGATGGGTTATATATGCATTTAAAACACTTCAGTAAAGACAGAAATGTCTTTTGAAATCTAACTCTTTGGAATAACAGAAGCTTTTAGAAGACGAGACATGGCCAATTTGTAAAATAAGTCCTTAAGAAATGGTTTCATTTGTTTTGAAAGAGTACTACAAATAGTTTGTTTTATTTAGAACTGGAAGTACTTCTGCTTAACTCCATACATGTATAAACTAAATACAGTATAAACAAGGCAATGTTCCTTATCATTAACTATGGACTTTAAATCATAAATATAAAAGCAGCCACAACATCTGCAGGATTAGTCATTAAATTATGATGAACTACTATTTTCCATATCAGCCACAGAACATATTGCTGAGAGCACCGCTAAAGCACCACGCTCGAGGCAACCGAAAAGGCAAATGTAACCAACACAGCTCACAGACGAAAGAACAGAAAACAATCCAACAAGAGCAACAATGAGAAACCAAACAGAATCTCCACCAAACAACAAACCACTCCAACATTGGCAGGTGTAGTACCCAGTGATTAGTTTATGTCACTGTTTCTCAATCTCGGGAACCCCCAGACAGTCTACATTTTTGCTCCCTCCCAGCTCCCGGTGGACCGTCTGAGGGTCCCTGAGACGCACTGGTTTATGTGGCGTTCCACTAAACAAATTTGGCTGGTTATTCCTAAATTCACATACAGTCTACTGTCAAAAAGCAGACTCAACAGTCTACTGTCAAAAAGCAGACTCAAGGCTCAATGAAACTGCTTTTATTGTTGAAACACTAAATAATATAGCAACACTCGCTGAGTTTGTCACCAAAGGAAAAAGGTAACTGCTGTTGACTGGACAGGAGGTCCCGGGAAAGAAGAGTGTTTAAGGAGGACTCAAGAGAGAATGGTTGGTGGGGCAAGAGCAAAATACAAACTAGGGCATGTTACTAAGACACAAAAAACAAACAGATTACAAAAGCAAAACTACAAACATTTACAGAACACTGTCCAGACTTGAAAGTAAAGTCTTGCACTCCAGTAGGAAGTAGACCAGGCACCATACAATACTCACTGCTCAGTGTATATAAAGACTTCCTGTTTTAATTAAGTCCCAGGTGATACAGGTATAACACCATACCTGTCAAAGTGCTTCCTTTATCGATCTTTGTAGTGTAGAATTAATTGCTTTGTTTTAAAATAATATTGAAGAAAGTGAAAAAAAAACTGCTCCAGGAATGAAGAGTACAGTCACACCATGTCACTGCACCCTCACGTTCTGACTGGAGTTACCGACAGCCGCATTCTGCCATCTCCACACTTACCCCTGCTGTTAATCTTGATGTTCATGGGCAGTTGCGTCGCCATTGCTAACAGATTCTGCTGCAGGGCCTGCTGCATGATGCGCTGCTGCTCTTCAGCCATCAGCATGATCTTCTTCTCCGGCGGCTCGCCAGCCTCCAGCTTCTCCCGTAACTGCTCAAATGCGGACACCTGTGCAGCGGCGGCGGCCTGGGCGGCGACGGCCTGGGCGGCAGCGGCCTGCGCTGCCACTGTGTGGTGTCCGACTAGGGAGGGAATAGAGTGGCGAGCGGACATGCTGCTGGAGAGCCCCGCATCTTCTGGAAGAAGTTACAAAGGACATTACAGACATGAAAGCAATGCATTGCAGCAAGGTGACCTGGGGGCTGTTCCACAAAGCAGGATTTCTCAGTCAGCTGGATTAACTTAAGACAGAAGTCATGATCAAATAAGAGTTTGGGTAAGTAGCATTCCTTTTGGACTATCTTGACTTCTAGCTTAAATTAATCCAGCTAACTCAGAAATCCTGCTTTGCGGGACAGCCCCCTGGAATGCATGTAACCCAGTGAGGGCAGTTGACCTTACTATTCCTCTTCCGGCCTATATAATTTTGAGATATATTTTGACTGATGTTTCACTGCTTAACATGGCTGTGCAGCTGGTTGAAAATGATAACTTTATGACTTTATTTTTCCTAACAAACAGATCAGTGAATCAGATCTCATCCGGTCAGTGTGGGATTGAGATTCAGGCAGGATGAGATAGGATGGAAAATCATCAGCGAGGGTTTAGGGAAATCCCACAAGATGTATCCTCTCAGAAGCAGTGACTGTGCTGCTGAAACACTGCAGCTCTGGCACAACATTTCAAATCTAAAAAAAAATCTGTTCTCATAAAAATGTGGGCCCCTTCTGTGCAACTAGATGTTATGCTGGATGAGTATGAAATGAAAATATAAATTCTTTGCAAAACCATCAAACAAAAGCTCACACTGGTGATACAGATCTTTTTTCAGTATGTCGTGATCTGGGATATGACTTTTACCCAGTCAGCATGTGGAAGAATTTTAAAAGAACACAAAAACATTCTTCTCTGTCCTTCATCCTGCCATAATGAATGCCCACTTAAACCAGGATAAGGGGAGTCACTCTCCGTACCTTTCTTTATGGATATGGCATGGGCTAGGTGGCTGACATTCGGGCTGCCCATGGCCATGTGGGACATCTGGATCTTGGGTGAGGAGAGGACACTGGGAGTTCCCACAGGGGAGTAGCTGAACACCGCTGAGCTGTAACTCTGCCTACGACCCTCCCGCCGATTGCTGTCAATAGCTGCCTGAAGCTCTCCAGGGGAACTCAGTCCCCGCTTTTCACATTCATAGGGATAGAGGTACTTCATATACCTGTGGGATTATAATAAATAACGTTCAGAGCATCCATCCATCCATCCATCCTTATCCCATATAGGGATATACAATACACAAGTTGTCCGTGACATATCCCGGAAACTACAGTATACAAATCATTGTGGCACCTTGGACATGATCCTATTAACAGATGATGATGCTATATCTGCCATTTACACAGGTATAAGTGCAGGTACATTATGGAATCAGAGGCATATTAACATGGTTAGTTGCCCCCCTACTAGCCACAGTAGAACGGAGGCCCCTGGGATTCAGCCTGGGTAAACCCATGCATTAAGGCACCCCCAACTGGAATGCTTCTTTCCACATATCCATTCATGCTCTCCACTGAGACATACACACACTTATTTGCAGCTCAGAGTGAAGCCTGGGATGCAAGAACAGGGTCAGGCCATTTCTTCATTTATTTGAGAGATTTCAGTGTTTTAAAACTAATCTTCGTAGAAGATGTTTTGCAACAGAGGTACTTAGTGCAAGCATGTTGCCAAAGCTGTGTTAAACTAATCGTTTATGAATCCTTGGAATTGTGCATTTACTTGTGGTTAACTGACATTAAATAACTTATTGGCTTCTCCAGGAAAGATTTAATAGCTTAAATTGTAGGTATGGTGATGAACGTGCACAAACATGCTCCCTTTTTTATTTGTGGCTCAGGTATGCCAAGCATCACAGCATAATTGCATTAAAAATTTCAAGGCACATAGCCAAGTTTTCCACATTCTGGAAGATTTATGTATTTTTAAAACATAAATGCCTAATGACATTCATGCAAAATAAGGATTCACACAGCAACCAGGATTTTTTATCAGCAAATAAAATATAACTTTAAATATAAATAAATATTAGTATTCTTTATTACACAGTACATTTACTTTTCACATGATATATACAGAAAACACATTATATCAAATGTGATTTATTTTTAATTTCAATTTTAATTTGAGTAGGTTGACGCTGGTACTCACTGTGTTCTGAGAGTGAAAGCTGCACTGGTGATAGAGGTAGGAAGGTTTAGACCTTTAGTAATCTCACGCCATATCTTCTTATTGATGACCTCCACTAAGCCGCCTTTTTCTGTGACAAGCTTGTAGAGAGTATACAGATCCAGGACCTGCTTGGCCATGATAGGAATACGATTCACGGGGGTCCCTGCAGAAGCAAACACGATATCCACAATCAATGCCATTAACTTCAGTCCATCGACAGGCATCTCTGCTGGTTATAAGGCCAATTAATCTAGGCTAAGTAAAATGTCTGACAACCCCACTCATTCGTTAATGGGAAATGTCAGTTTTAAAACCTACATACAAAATCTGTTTCCTCAATTAATTGGCAGGAAAAAAGACAGGATGGCTGTTTTCTGTCAACAAAAGCCGAGGAACTTTCCACAATACTCTTCCTTTAAGCAGTAGACGTTTCAGGTGTATTGTACGTAGATTTTCATCTAAATATGTATCAAACACATATACTAAATAAAAATTGTGGCAGTCTAGATAATAAATCTACCTACGTCTGTGATTACACAACTTTTTCAGAAATATGTAGTGATAAATTTACGTATTCAAAGTCATGAGAGTCATGCCAGATAAATTGTCATGTTAAAAAAAACAATTACCGGTAAAATCCTCAGTAACATGTTCTTCGGTACTATAAAAATTCCAATAATAGAGGCAACTCAATACCACAAAATTTGATAAACCACCTGGTCTAAAATGGAAGGGTGTGACCGCTGGTTACATTGGAAATGCTTCTTCAGGTGGGAAGCATTAATTACAGATAATTACTGTGGTCGTATATGTATTTACCCATTACATTGCACAGTTGCACCTAGGAAAAAAGGCACAAAAGGCAAACTCATCATGATTCTACGTTTAAATCAGTCTAAAGAGCAGTAAAAGGCCTCAGTAATCCTCCTTTAAGAAGAGCCTTAGATCGTCTTAGAAAACTCAGCTTGTGAGTAACTACTTAGTCTGTTCCACCAGGCGTGCACCAGGTTTCACAATAAAATATATAATTGCATTTATTAAGCAGAAATGTTAATATATATTGTTTTACTTTGGAAGCAGAACAGAAATAATGTACTGGCACCACAATCCAATCTCACTCAAATGTTATTGCTTAAACATAAAAATGTAATCTAACTCAAAAACAACTATTTCAAAGGTCGTTTGTTTTGCATGACTGATAAATGTATTTTTTTCCTTTACTTTCTACAGTATTGTAAATTAAGTCCGTAAGAAGAGAAGACATTTTCCATACAAGTCCAAGAATGAATTGCAAGCAATGACAAGCACATCAAAAATATTTACACTCGCTGGGAAACAGCACAGCTGCTGCATTAATTAGCACAATGAAACGACAAACCAATAATTTCCCCTTGTAACCTAATGCGAGTTGTAATGTGCGAAAGGCCAGCCCCTTCATGAGATACACTGGACAGCCTGACCCTGAGATAATTAACCTGCATTTTGCTGATAGAGTTCTATTGTGAACATCGAATTGACCATAATAGCAATCAATAACACAGAAAATATAGCGCAAACAAAAGTGATGTGGACAATGCAGAGATAATATGTGGGAGCAGAAGTATTGTCTAATGTGGCTAAAACACATCAATCAGGCCTGGTAATTACGGCTTCATTTTCCAGCACTGACATGGTAAAAGAGACACTATTAAAATAAAAGATTTATTCGCACTGTCCCTGAAGACAATGCTGGCACTAAATCACCCAGTAACAGCATTTTCTTTCCACTGCTTTTTTCTATTAAACATTCTCTTAAACTATCTATTAATCATTCGGATTAGTGGCTAAGTGACATCAAAACTAGAATGTTAAGAGAACTTGGGAGGTTAATTTAGAACACTCATTTGGAATAGTTAATAAAAGTTACATTTCCTGTCTTTTTCTCAGTATTCATTTCAGATTAAACGTCTTACAGTGAAAGCTAAGGCTGATGAGGTGCTTCTGTAGTGAGCACTGTCACCTTACACCTCCAGGGTTGGGGGTCTGAATCCCCAACAAAACGCTCAACGTAGACCTATATATCAGTCTGTCTTCAATGACCAAATGTGCTATGTAGGTTCATGATGAGCACATGTGACTGCAGACTCAGGACTGACAGCTGGAGCTGTCTGGGTGCACATTCTCTGACAAGCTGACTGCCTGACTCGATTGTTTCAGAGCCAATCCTCTGCACTGATCCAGTGATCCAGGGAATATCTGGAGGGACACGGCACCTTAACTTCACACGTGAATTCTTGGCTCTCTTTCAGGCATAAGCATGGGCACTAGGATTAATGCAGCAGCGACCTTTCATTTCCTGCTGTGCTGAGCAGAAACCAAAATGGCTGAGAGTAGGTAATTTAACAGGGAAAAGTAAAGGAAAATGCATTTACAGCAAAGCATTATTTATATGAATGCACCAAATAATGTTATTGACTGATGAAACACAAAAGCATCAATCCATCTTCCATGCCTGCCTATGTTGTACAGAGCTGCAGTGAGCATGTACTAGAAAACACAAGGCATGAATGAGGGGACATCCTGGATGGGAGGCCAGTCCATTGCAGGGTCCGCACTCACACATCATGTACAATTACGAGACATCAATGCACCTAAACACTTCTTTTTGTACTGTGGGTTTCCAGGGTCAACGGTCAAACCCTCAACACCAGTGGTGTGACTCTATACCGCTAAACATATAGCGACCATGCTACCTGCACCCAACACATTATCATTACTTACATTTTCTTAACTGTTTTGTAAAACATGGAAAAAATGCAGAAAGATGGAAAACAAGTTCTGAGGATTGCTGCAAAATTTTTAAACTGTACTTTAGGTCATTTTCCATTCATTCAGTAAGTTCCATACTTATTAAATTATAATATGTAACTTATTTGGACAGCTGAAATGTGCAGGAAGGGTAATTAGTAATTCACTTACTGCTGTCTAATTTATTCTCATGTGCAATATTCGTCCAATTACGCATATCCATTTGAAAGTTATTGAAAATGCATTTGGAGAAGTCAACATCTTGTTTAAATATTTTTGGATATGTCCATGCGTATGCTCACCAGGCCAAATCAACACAATAATAAAAGGTTTAAGATGAAAATTCCGCAAGCGAACATGGATTATGCACATTACATTGTAGTTCAGGTGAAGGTCACGTAAACTGAAGGCAGTTCATTTGAGTTTGAAAAGGAGATGCTCCGTCATACCATTGTCAAGGATAACTAACCAGAACTGACATATAATATTTTGCTCAAAGCTGTGGTATGAGTCAATTTAATGCTATAGAACATTCTCAAATTTAATATATAACATGTAACAAATGTAATGCTGGATCTCAATTTGTAGTATAATACTGAGAGCGTACATTTGAGAAGCTTAACAGAACAGATTTTACAGGAGGTTTGGCTGAAGGTTTCGTTGACAGGATGTGCACTAGTTACCCTTAGCTGTCTAGGGAGAAAGGGGTGGTGGGGGGGGGGGGGGCCTGCAATTTGCCTTGCCTTGTTTGGGGACCTCCGGGAGTCTGTGCCCATTTCCAGGACATTCCCGGACATTCCAGGAGAGTTAGTGTCTGTTTTAGTAACTGCTACAGAGGGAAATAATCAGCTAGGGGATAATCTGGCACTGTGCCTTCGTTTGTGTTGCTCTATTTTTATATCTGCTAAAAAAGCCACAATTTAACATTATTCAATATTATGATGGTGGTAATTATCGTTATCAAAAGCAAACAAACAGACTACCAAAAAACATACGAAACATTCACATGTTTTGCAGCAAAGGAGAGCAACTGAATGTCTATTCATTGCCTATTTATTGAAATAAATATTATAGCCATAAGAAATTCTGAATTTATGCAGCAATATTTAATGTTCCAACCAGCCACAATTAAACGATTAATGCAGGGCATTTTTAGACAATGACAGTAACATTGTTCTTCGGGCAGTATAAGCATACCTACAAAAGTCAAAGAGGCATCTGACAGATCTTATGTGGTTAAATTGCATAAATTTCGCTTTTACTATTAATTTGGCACAGATTAAAGACCAAGTATTTTTTTAATTAGCAGTGACAACAGAATAGTGTATACCCCCATTTAATTATGAAGGCTTATATAAAAAAAATTATTCTACAGAAAGTATTGAGGAAGAGCCAAATGCCATCTGAATGAGATGAAAGCCAGACAGCGAGCAGAAAATGACAATACATCCATGTTACACTGTGGTCAGATAATGTTGTTATTGCTTCATTGTCATAAATCGCAAAACAATGTACAGAAGTAGCACTGGGACAATGTCTGTGTCCCTCAATCCATAAAAAAAGAGTGAGAGAGCGAGCTCCAGAGGCGTTTCTCTATGGCTGCTTTAAGAAGTGAACTAGAAAGTCAAACTGGGGAGGATGTTAGCGCCCTTCACAGACAAATCGATGCGAAACAGCTCAAAAGACAGGCAGCCCACTGTGGAAGAACCTCAATAAAAATATGAGAAATAAAAACAAAACAAAAAGAGAATTTCACACATTTTCTTTCAGGAATCTAAAAGGACCACTCCTTAAATCAAAATAAAATTTAAAAAAATACTATCCATGTATTTTATATATTAAGAAATTATTTTTTAAAATCGTGAACCTCTTCAGTGTAGTATAATAAAACATGAACTCATGTGTCTAATTCATGTTTTTAATTTTTACCAATAATCATATGAAATCTCAAACTGGAGCTGACATATTTAAGTCCAATATAACAATAAATAAGCTAAGTGTCATTACTTTTTAGCATTTTAAATAAATGGACATTAGTCAAACTTTTATTATTATTTTATTAATTATGTAAATATAATGAAACACAGCACTAATCTGAAGAAGAAAAAAAAGACAAGACTAGACAGCTTTATCCCAGTACTGTTTTTGCTGAAAGGTGTTCTGTCCTGTCACTTTTGAGAATAATTTTAAATGCACCTTTTGTTAAAGTTTGCTAAGAATTTTTGCCTTCTAACAACAATCGACTTATTAGCGGCCATGAAACTGTCCAGTCTTTCATTCCCTTTGTTGGTATTCCCAGTAATTATGCAGAAACAGAAATTCACTAATTCAACAGAAAATGCTGATGCACCGAAGGCCAAAATCAATTTATACTAAGAGCTTTGAGAAAACAATCTATCAAAACGGATATTTAACAGAACAAAAATGCATTTTTCCATCCTGGTTGATGGAGGACTTCAGGCACATTAAGGGGATTTATTACTACTTTAACAAAAGCAAGACAAAACCTACAGCTTTGTCACGTCTCTTGCCACTTTCGGTACTCAACACTATCCTTTCAGTAGAAATGACTTTGGCTTTTTGTTACTTTCATTTCTGCAAGATTCCTCTCAAGTGAAAGTAACCTGAAAATGCAATAAAATTCTATTCATTGAATTATTTATTACCAAAACTAGACTACAGACTATTAATTGACTTATTTGCATGACATAGGAATACATTGGGTTTACATGAGTATGTCTTATATATAGATAATCCATTTCTTAAGGCCACATTATCCAAAACATATTATTTTTATGTTTATTAATTTCTGAAGGGTTCATTAATAACACGAATAACTTGTGTCTAAGCATACAATCTTTGTTCATTAAAACAAACACAGGTTTCTTTGGATATAGAGTAAGACTATAGCCTTATGAGACTGAAACGAGTTATCACCTTGTACACTCTGAATGGTCCCTGTGACAAACGCTTTGGCATCTTATGATTGATGATTTCAGGGGCTAGAGGACACAGTTAAGGTCACTGACCCTTTGACTGAGTTGAGTCTATGGGGACACGAGGCAAGAATTCACTTTCATGCTGCAGAACCGCTGGAAAACCGCTGACAGGTTTTGACAGACAATTTTGCACTTGAGACAAAACTATATACCAAGTAGTGTTACAAAAAAATTAAGTGAAAATGTAGCATTACTGAAAATGAGATTGCCAAACGGAAGCTGCCTGGCAGCAGAACATCTCGTAAAGGTGTAATTAAATTTACAATGAAACTGACAATGTTTCCTTGTCCTCGATGAGACCTAACAGATTACTTATGGTCTGAATGAATTCCCCTCCTCACCCTGGGAGAAGTGACCGTAACTGAGCAGAGACCCACAGGTATAACCGAGGGCTCAATTCAAAATGACAAAATAGCACAAACAATTGTAAATAATAAATAAGTATTTTACATACAAACAAGCAGAAAACCAATATTTATTTACAAATATTGAAATGCACAGAGATAACTGAACTGTGGGGTGCATTATTACAAATAGCTATACAACGTTAAATTCAAAAACCTAATTTCCCTGCCTTCCCAAATGAGAACTATAGCTTATCATGAATGATATACATAATGTTTTTCAATCAGCATTGCTGGGTAGAGATTTTTCAAGGGACAGGAGCTTGACTATTTTGTGTGATTGCTGGTGATTTAAAAGGGGCACTGAGAACCTCAAAAGGGGGGGGGGGGTATCGTCAGCATGTGCCTAAGAATCAGTACACTTAGTGACTCGTAATTTAAAAAGTCACTCAGAAAACTGTCCCATGCTGAACTGGGATGCTTGGAGCATTGCAGGTATGTTTGTGTATCTTGATAATCCACACACAGTGTGCTTCATAGTTTTGTCACACACCTTCAGGGTTTGGGTTCAAATTCCACCTTTATGCTGTGTGTTTGGAATTAACATGTCCGCCCCCCATGTTACACAGGTGTCCTCTGGATACTCCGCCTTCCTCTCAAAGTCTGAAAACACGTAGACATGCTAACTGATGTGTAAAAAGTGCCTGTACAGGAGACCTGCACCCCCGGTTGAACCTGACCTGGATAGGCAGTTAGAAGATGGAAGGATAGATATTTACACACCTTCACATAGATGGGAAATGAATATTACCATATAAGCTGCAAGATCAGATACAGTGAAAGTAATCATTCATGAACAGCCACTTCCAGCAACACAGTTAATCAGGTTTACTTCACAGGACCTTTCACCTAGGCCAAAAATCATCTGCTCTTAATCAATAAAACCTTACTATTGGAAATCTGTATAGTACATTGATCTGTACAACCTTTTCCAATTAAAATGAATTTGTTTTGTAAGTGTAGTTTATCAAAATCACAAATGCAAATAACCCAAAACAAAAATATTTCACGATTAGATGCATATTCTGTCAAGCATATTTCATCATCATCTTAGAACAGGAAGGTCAGTTGTGGTGATTTTGCAAGAAATCTTATACACTCTCTTCAGTGGTTTGATAAGCACAACAAAGTTATATAAACACACACACACGGTATTAATGTGGTTATGTACCCAGAGTTTTTTTTACTTAAAAGATTAATCCTGACTTTATAATATTAAAAATTATAAATATTTTAATATCTATAAATAACATGTATAAGATCAAAATATAAACATGCCATTTACCTTTTAATTCATAACCCAAGGTCATTCTATTTATTATTTAAAAAAACAGCCATAAAACCTTAGTATACAATAATTGACTTAAGTCACATAGAGGAATGAGGGTCACACTGAGTTATCTCATGGCAACCCTAAATTGATAAGCGCTTATGAAAGGTAAACAGATAAAATGTAATCATAGCATATCTGACTAAATCTGGTTCAGGGAAATCATTCAGCTTCTTGGTGTTGATTTTGTTTGCCTGTCTTGTTTCTTGAATGGCAGCATTTCATTTTATTGAGTTCACATGGTGTACATTTAAAAGTCTGCAGAAAGCAAATGAAGGTCATGTGCACATAATACTGTTGTATTTGTTAGAAAAACATTTACCATTTCTCAATGAGCGTTAATTTCTTTTGAGTTGTATGTTTGTTATTCCAAGCAGCACATTAAGAAAAGACCTCAAGATGTCCCTGCCTTGATTTCCCCTAACCTGGATTTGACCAATTTCCAGCCGTTTTCTGTAAAACATCACTACCATTTTTAATTCTATTGCAGGTTTGCATTTTGATCAAGTATGTTGGATTGCTACTTCTGACCACCAGTTTCCTCACAAAGCTAAGACATTTCTCAGAAAATGTAGAGCAAAGACACCTGTCATCAGAGGTGGAAAATTCAGGTTCAGAAAGTACAAATCCAGACCAGGATTTTGTTTCAACTAACCAGTAGAGTGTAAAGAGCCACATACACAGAGTACTCAACTGGTTGGTTAGAATAAAATCTCAGCCTAGATTTGTACTTTCTGACCGTGAACTTTCCACCTCTGCCTGTTATGTTGGTCTACCTTATTATTATTATTATTAGCTTATTATCTGAAATATGTTGCGAGCCATAAGAGCCACAGTTATACGTGATTACAAGCCAAACGACTGAAAAAAAATGAGTGGGTTAGGTGTAGAAGGTAGGTGCCTTTCACTGCAAGAATAATCATTTGTGTAAAATCATAGTTGCAGATCCTGTAACAATCCCTCTCAAATTCCAAAATAAATAAATAACGACAAACCCAAAATATATGAGCTCTTCATTCATAGAGGTGTTCATATGTGGTTGAATTACTGGTGGTATGAGTGTGTCCATAGGCCAGTGCTACGCGTTGGTACATGTATAGGTTACTGGAATTCCGACAAAAGGCTGTTTAAAATCTTGCTCCTGTAGCCCATTATAAATCTTCCAACAAGGCTTTTTCTTCTCATGCTCATCTTGAAACAACCAGCTGCAAAATCTACAAATGACTTTCTGCCATGCGGTCAGGAATGCCTGATAGAACCTGCTTTGAAATAATGTCACTTCAAACTGTTTATATCATAATTAATGTGTTTCAGAACAAATGTTTTCCAGCACTTTTGTTTGATTGAGTGATTGAATGGCAGTGGGAGACTTGAGCTACATTTTCAATATTGTGGCACAAATTTCTATCTGAATGAAAGAATGAATCTTTGCATTTCAAAAACTAAAAACCAGCACTCCTGTCTATAATAAAAAACACGGCACTTTTTCCAGTAACAATACAACATGACATGACAAACATCATGTAAACCCAAGAAAATGAGAAGTTACTTTTTTCTTTCAAACTTTCTATATAATAATAAAAAGGAGGTAGAAAATATCAAGACTCCCTGACATTGTTTTTATCCAAACCTTACAACATACCCAGTTGCCAAAAATGAGGGATTTATTAGCCAGTATCTGCAGCATTATGAGGTTTAAAATCACTGATTCTGCTTAAGCCACAGTTGAGAAGATAGCTCTGCACTGCTCTGAAAAGG
The DNA here is from genome assembly GCA_026777045.1 of Hyperopisus bebe. NCBI lineage: Eukaryota > Metazoa > Chordata > Actinopteri > Osteoglossiformes > Mormyridae > Hyperopisus > Hyperopisus bebe. The sequence continues at coordinate 11,694,156 of JAODJW010000117.1, forward strand.
GACAATGACATTTTTCAGGTCTGTGAAAACTGAAGAGCTTTTGTTAACACAAATATTGTTGAACTGAGACCAGAAAACCAGGTTAAGTGATGGTTCCAGTAAAGGAATGGAGAGCTGAGGACTTGATAGTAGTGAAATGTGGCCTCTTTCAGACCAAAAGTCTAAGATGTGGGAAACTGGAATGCATAATGACAGAGCCACTTCAGAAATACTCTACAACTCATATACTCATTATTAAAGTAAACAACAAAATTCACTTATAAAACAGATTCAGGCTTTAATATACTTGTTTTTAAAATATCAAACAAATATAAGTAAATAAATGCTTTAATAAAATTTCCAGTACTGTAATATTCAGTGCCATGGAAACTATGAAAATCTTAAATCCCTTTGCAAGTCGTAAATTACTGTATATAAACAAAAACAGCACACTTACTATGTGGGGGGGGGGGGGGGGCAAAAAAAAAAAACCC
>JAODJW010000117.1:11694728-11717567 GCA_026777045.1 Hyperopisus bebe
CTGCCTTTTTCTGATGTGAGCTCTATGCCTTCCAAAATAGTTCCATCATTGTTTGCTTTTTACGATCTGGTGCCTGACTTCCTCATATTATGCAGGCATCCCTTTGGTGTTCTCCATTTCCCTAGCAAAATGACTGCACCTCATTCAAAGGGCATTTTTTTGTGTGGGAAACCACAAAGATAGTTCTGCCCAATGCTCAATAAAGCTGAAAATTGATTATGTTTTGCCAGGAAAACATAATTCCAGGATGTCCACTTCCACTCTGTGACAACTTGTGTGCCCCTGGAGCTGTTTGTACAGACCCTCTGGGGTATTTATAAAGCAAACAGTAAGGACACTCATCCTGATAGCACAGGGAGATGCTGTACCAAATGCCATCAAATCTCTCTTGTCCAAAAACCAAAGCTGAGACTTTTCAGAAAGGGAAAGCACACCTTTGACAAGTGGGTCACCCCAACACAAGGCTGCAGTGAGCTAATGAGTTTCTGTAGCCCTTTATTGTGGAATCACTGATCTGTTTTTTAGTCTGACATAATAACACTCAGACATGTCATACAAATGTGAATTATTATTTTTGTTAGCTCTTTTGGACTTAATTTTGGAGTAAAATTCTGTCCTCTGTTCAAAACATATAACTGGAATAATGGTAAAATGGCAGGCAGTTTGACCTCTTTTGGAAGAAGAAGAAAAGCAACCTTCAATTCTCTGAAACGGGTCAAGTGACATGAAATGTAAAGGAATTCCCAGGGCAATATGCTGTTGTCTACACTTGTTCCAAGAGAAGCTAGCAGACAGGAAATTGAGAGGAGACTCTCAATTATGTGTCACTGGTTCATTGGAATACAATGCCGCACCCAATTCAGCCTTAAGTTTTGAAGTACATCTGTGGGCAGCACTGAAATATATTCAGACAATAAAATGTTATCCAAATTAATTAAGTTCTAAAAAAACAGCCCCAGCATCTAGGATCAGATAACTTGGTGTCAAGATTCCCAAAGTTACTTATGATGCTCTGAGGAGTCAGGGGGCTGACAATGAAAGCTTAATGAGGCAAATCACTTACAGCAATATTCTCTTGCCCTAATTTTCATAATTACAACAAGAATTGATGCGCACACTTTGGCTGTACACATCAAATCTGAATGACGTCAAGGAGGACAAACAGATCTGCATGTAACATTTCACTGTTGTTTAGAAACAGTTACAGCAACAAACTCAAGGCTCCACTGTACAATATAAATGTTGACCTTCAAAATTTCCAATGAGATATCAACATACATCCATATTCAAACGTCTTAGTCAGGCTCGATAGGGGGCAAGGGTCATGCAGCACAGAGTACAGGACTGGAGTATGTCCGAAATGGGATGCTAGTGCACCACAGGGCAGACCTACTATTAGGTAGTTCAATATGGCATTTAACTTAACTGCATCTCTTTGTGCTTCAGGAGGAAATGTGCATGACATGGGAGAAGATGCAGACTTCACACACACACACACACACACACACACACACACACACACATCATATCTTTTTGGGGACCACTCATTCATTTCTATGGGAAAAATGCTAATGCTAACTATGACAACCTTGACCCCTACCCAGCCCTAACCATAACCATAAGTAACCAAACAAAAAGAGTTTTTGTATTTTTAGTTTTTTCATTGCAATCATGACTTACAACGCTTTACCTAGAAAATCTGGTACATCATACAATGATTCCCCTAGTACATTGCTATGAATTTCACAAGGCAAAATTCACTAACAGGAAATCTCTTCTGATTTTTTTTTACCTATCCTTTGTAGTTGTGCAAAATAAGTTACTACTGTGAGGTTGAATGTCAAGTACAGGTTATTACTTCAGCTTTTATTTACCCATAGTTCATTTCATCTTACTGTGTAACCTTGACTAACTCTGACTGAAACAGGTAAGGGTCAATCATAAATTAGATCGGCTTCCAGAAAGGTCAAAATACATAGTTATTTGTATATTTTCCAAGTAAATCAAACTGAATATTACTCCATCAAATGATGGCTTTCTCATTCAAACAGAAAGTTAAAAACCAGCTTGGTTATTTAGTCTTATGCGGGCGCCATGCAATCACCGAATAAGTGTCACGTTAAACGTGATGCTCACCTCTCTTCTGCATGAAGCTAAAGAGGTCATCAAGGAATTCTTTTCGCTTCTCATCATCATCCAGTTCATACAACTGAAAAAATAAGAGAATCTGTTAAACAGAAGTATATATCAAAAAGAAACTTTAAAATTATTAGATTATAAATTATACATAGATTATAAATGAATGCATCTACATAAAGAAATGAAAAACTATTTGCAGGTGAAAAAAACATTTGGAATTACAGATCACAATAATTCATAGAACTCATGTAGCGCCCCATGATTCAAGACTTGCTAGCTTCATATGAATCCACAGAGTCAACATGCTCTGACAGTGAATTCTGCTGGGAAAAAAACAAATCTAATGAAAACACGTGTTACATACAATCTCATTATGCAATATCTTACTGGATTGCCATCATAACATTTCCCATAATTCAAAATACTTTGTTCAGATGATGCATCTATTACAAATAAAATCATTTAATAAATGTTGATTCATGAAAAAGATCAAACAGCCACATTTTTTGGCAAAATATAATCTTAATACACATTTAATTTAATTTATTATAATAAATTGTCTGCTGCGATTTTCACGAATAGCTACTAAAGACTCTAATATTTTCAATATCATAAAGAGAGTGAGGGCCCATTTAACACAGGACATTTTATACCCTAAACTGCACCTTCTACAGCTTGCAGGATGAAAACATGGTCTGGAGGGAAACCCACACAAACATGTAACTACACACAATGAACTGTGGCAGCTTTCAAACCAGCAAATGCAGGGTAATCAGAGTCCTGTGCTTCCCACCAACCCACACCATGCCAGTCCATCTAAAACAGCAGAGAGTTAATGCACATTGCATGTTCACTCACAGAAAGCTGTACTATTGCTGATATTTTTCAGTATTAATATTTTTTACATAGAGAAAGGCAACATTCCTGTGGCCTCAGGGTCATACCATCCTTTTCTTTTTCTGCTCAAAGGCTGAAGGAATTGAAAAGATAAATATAAGGTAGGCTGCAATACATATGGCTTTGAACTGTGTTTTTTTCCCTTGGGGCTCTGTGGTCCCAGTGTGCTTCACATCACATTAACAATACAAGTGGCAATGAGGGACAGACTGCTGACAAAGACCAAAAAAAATCTGTTTTAAAGCATTGCTACTGGCCTCAGGTACATAACTCACTGAATCACTATTCTGATGTTTATACTTCAAAGCCCTATATTACCCTCCATTTTGACTTTTTTTTAATCACTGCAATTAATTACAAAAAAATTAATGAGAAAAAATATCAATATTTATTGGGAGCTTCCTTTTAATGCAATAGAGAGATAAGGAACATGTGCTGATTACAGTGCGTTTGCCACACCCACTACACCAGGGATGAGAACCTGAGTGCAGCCAGTGATACCTCAGCGCCGCACTAGTCCGACGGAACGAGGGTTATTTTCCAGCAGCTGGAGTGCCAATCCTGCCTCCAACATTTTCCCTGTAAGTTGGAGGACCTATTTGCAGGGCTGGATGAAGATTAACACACACCCAGGATGAAGCAACTTCAGGTTAAGGGCCTTGCTCAAGGGCCCAGTGGAGCAGGATCACTCCCGGCATTCAAACCAGCAACCTTCCAATTGCTAACACAGAACCCTAGCCTCAGCACTGCTAATCCACCACAAGCAAGCCCAGATACTATTATAGCATATAAGTGTAGGTATTATTAGGTGCTGACAGGGTCTTCAGTAAGAATAGTATTCAATATTATTTTTAGCTTCTAAATACCCTCGAGGTTGTTTGATCAAATATGTACTGCTAGGGTTAGAAGTGATCAGTTATGCTTGGGAACATAAAGGTCTGAACATAACGGCCTCACTCCCCATGCTGATGTTACATTCTTTCCTCCTGTACTGCAGAAAGTACTGCAGTGCAAAGAGGTTCATTTAAGAGTTTGAACACTAGACCATAAATGAGAGACATATATGTATTCTGATAAATCTTCTATTAGAATACTAATATGTCTCTCAGAGACTATTCAAAGTTAACCCAATGATGTGACAAATATCTTTTTAGTATGTTCACTGTATCATTGCTATTTACAGAATTACACACTGAGTGACTATTTCCTTTATAAATTTTCTTTTAGAAATACAAAAACAAGAGAAATTTCCAGAAATAATTAATCTTTGCATTTCAAAAACTAAAAACCAGAATTTTGTGTTTGTGTGTGAAGATATGGTTGTTGATCTGCTTTTTTTTTAAAAAAAAAATTGTAACAGGAAAATCAGTCAAAACCCAAATGTGTAATTTATCCGGCAGCTCCTAGGTGGTGTGAGAAAGCGAGTATGCAAGCAGAGTCGCTGGCTGGCTGCTGAATCACCTGGACTGGTGCCAGAGCATCCATAATAGACAGTACTCCACCTCCCAGTCTACACACCCAGCTCCTCTGAACACTCAGAGGCAGCATAATGTATAGGCTAATATGAAGCAGTGATCTTCGCGCCTCTTGACAAAGTGCTTTTCCTAATGGGATTTTCCCAGTACTTGAGCTGATGAGTTGAATTAAATGACATTTAGTGGGGTGAATATTGGCAGAGCTAAGTGTTATTTTTACTAGTGGGTCTCCATCCGTTACCTCTAAGAAGTAACAGTCATTGCAACCAAACTGCTTCTTCTGTGGTTAAAACTGGAACTGATTAGGAGAAAATGGCAACTAGGGCCATTTTAAAAATGACAGAAAACAAACACATTAGAACTGAAATGCATGCTCAGTTAATTAATAACAATGTATTGTTTCAGTTCTGTTTGGTACTCAGTGACTACTCTGGAGACTCCTAGAGAAAGTGAACTGATTACCTTTTCTAAGAAACAGATATGCTTGAAATTAGATATTCATTCTAAGTTATTATGGGAAATTATTGGAAAGTACATTTATAAAACGTATGTATTTACAAAAATACAAAGCAGATTGGTAGATTGGTTGTTACATCATTATGGAGTTGTCCAATGACATTTGCGTCACATAGTAGAGCAACTAAAAACTCATTTCAGTACAGCACATGATACTCGATGACATGTAAATAAACGCAGGCCATCATGTTTCTCCACTGACATTCCCGCCAGGGTGTCCCCTGCCTCATCACAGGCACAGGCTCCTGGATCATCATGACCCAGTACTGGGAAATACTGGGAAGCCCGAGGGATAGATATACGAATGCTTAAGAATCCTAGCTTGAAGAAAAGAAGGATCATTTGGATAATCGCTCTTTCCCTTCGGTTTCTCTATACATGCAATATATCTGTTTCTGTGTTTTTGCTAATCACGGCTTTGTCAAATATCCTTTGTCCTTCTCTGTTGAAGTAGAAAGGATAAGTGCTCTTTCTATTCTAAGATTTTATTAACCTAATATTTACTTTCTGACAGCAGTGAGTGTAACTGAAAATGACTACTTGTGTATGATACAATTCATTACCACAAAATAACATAAATGACATCTCACAAGGAAAAAAGACAGCTCTTGGTAATAGGTACTTACATATAGATAAAGATACAACAAAATAAGAAAGGAAAGGAGAGAATTATTTAAAGTATGCCAAACAGATCCGATTGTATACCCCCAACATCTGGTAATGAACACCTAGCCAGATTCTGAATCAAGTGTGTCAGATGAATTTCTAAAAACCGACTGCGTACGTCAGAATTTCTGGACATGTTATACTGTATTTGTAGCAACTCTGTAGGTCCTCCAGCACAGTCACTCTTTCATTAAACAGCAGGGAGAAGAACCTAGAACCATTGTCATGCCTCGAGAGGAAGGCTAACGCTGGCGAGGTGATATGAGACTGTAACTAAAGCCGCTGCGTTGAGACGCTGTACAACTTTGATCTGCTTATGTGCTGAATGACTTCATTCAATACCACTCCTTCGCTTTCTGTCACAATAAAAGGAGCGGGTTGGGCATTAAATGAAAAATTTAAAAGTATAGATTGCAAGTATTCAATATTAGAACACTATCAGGTCATTTTCCTATACTGAAAAAGCTAATTTGCTTTCTTTTCGTTATTTTCAGTTTTGTGCTTTTGTGTTTAATAAATGACTTCTGGTTTATTCATTCCTCTTGTTCCTGCATCTTTCATCCTGCTGCATATGATACAATAATAATAATAATATGTGGCTTTGCAGGTTAAGAATGTATATGGAAGGATTCAAGGGTTTTATTTCTCGTATGCAAGGTATAACCTGCAGTGGAAAGCAGGGTAGTCCACCTGGCCATAATATGAATTCGTAGAAATCAATAAGACACATAAGGCTTTATTTTAATTATCTAACGCAAAGGGTAAAGTGCATAGCGGAACTAACAGTTATGGGCAGTTATATTTAATATTGCACCACTGACATTAGTCGTGGTTTTTGTTGGTCAAAAGAGCAACAACACTAATCTGCTTTAAAAGAGGTATACGTCAGCAATGCACCTGGCCACACCTCCATTAAAAAACACCTCTCGTACAAGCAGAAAGTGGGTGCAAAATCATTTTGACGACATGTGTGCATGGTGAGAAAATCAGCAATGCTTTGGTACAGAACTAGCAAAACCACTTTGCGTTGCACTTTGCACAGGTGGAAAACAGGGCCCCAAGTGTCAGAACTGCCCTTTGCTATGTGGTGCCGCTTCAGTTTTGGTGTGATCTGTGTCAACAAAATGTGTTTGCAAAGTTTGACAAAGATTCGTCCAATACTTTTTGAGTTGTCTTTTAACTGGATGAAGTGTCTCTAACTGTCCCTTTTATTTTGCTATCACTATGCAGTACTGGTTCAATTTTGGGGCGACCAGTTCAATTCCAGGTCATCAAACCAGACAATGTACTGAACCTTCAAAGTTTGAAAAAGATCCATCAAAGACTTTTTGAGTTATAATGTAAATGGGAAAGTGTCTGTGACTACAGCGGCACTGAGCCAGTCCCAAAACTATATATCTTCCCTGCCTGGGGAATACAGTAAGTGAAGATTGAATTTCATTGTACTTGCTACCTGTACAATGACAGCATAAAGGCATTCGATCTAATAATAATAATATTTAGTAGGGTGTGCCACTAATTTTCTGGTTAGTGTTTTCATTATTTTATCATATTTCCTCCGGTATTCAGGTCTTCATTTCATCTAAAAAAAGAAGAACAAACAGGATGAAACTGTGTAGCCCAGTAAGGCTACGGAATTACCTTGGTTTGCCTTATGGTGGCTTACGGGTTAAAAATGTAATTCTTGGACATACAAAGCTTCTGTGGAGACTCAGACAAAATATGGAGGATTCCCAAACAGCTCAGTCTACACTTTTCTTAGGTAGCATCATGGGGGTAGGCTGGAGGCTGTTGCAGGCTGGGATGCCAGGCATTCATAGAGCATACACAGCCACACACTAAGTCAGAAATGCCATTTACCCTAAATCCATATCTTTGGACCGTGGCAAGAAATCTGCACACATAGAGCGGAGGTAGAATTCAGACCACTAAACATGCAGATGCGATACAACACTGAACCACTTTGCTGCTATGGCTGTGCAATATGACCAAAATCTCATATCCCGATAACGACATATATCAGGACTGTACCTCATGTTCATGGATTTTTTTCTACAGATCAGCTGCGGTAAGAATTGGACAAAAATCCACAAATAACAAGGAGCAAATGTACCATGATCCACAACGGGAAGTGATACACAAATGTGCAACACCCTTTTCAAGTATACAAATCACTCTATATTTTTGTGGATATAATTTTACACAACACAAATTTAAAAATAGATATTTGTGGATAGTTACATATTTGTACATTATGGTACATATTTGTGGATTGTCTTCTGTGGGTGACAAATAAGTCCAATAAAACCTTCCACACAAGCGCATGTAACCTTGCAAACTGTTATCGAAATGATGAGAAAATGTTGTGGTAAACAATGTATTTTGCAACACTACGTAATGAACGAAACAGCAAAATAAGAAACGATAGACGTTTTTATTTCGTTTTTCGATATATATCATCACAGCCCCATTTGCTGCCATAATCAGGTAATAACAACAATAATAAAAAACAAGTACCTTCTGATCTTTCCTTAAGGTCTTATGACTGCAAATAAACCTTCATTTATAAGAAATGTCAATATTCGAGGAGGAAAAGTCACTATTCCTGATAATCTTAAAACATGTGCACTATGTATAAGTAGAAAACCACTGAACAGCTTTCATTATGACAGATACGTTGCATGAATAATGGTTAAAACAATACTGCAATATATTAAACAGCCAGGCAATCAGACTAAGTAAGACGCAGTGCACATGTGTGGAAGCCATTACAGTGTCTTGTTTCAGCTACTATTGTTAACTAATCCCATGCTCTCCTACGTAAACATAGGTATTTATTCACAAATTGGACACCTATGGAGGAAATATTGTGTGAAATGCCAGAACTAATCGAAGCATATCCTTACATATCTGCTTCTTTCTCATTTTCTCACTATATATGTATGTCTTTCACTTGCAACACACAATGCAACAGAAAACCAAAGATTAGGGCATTGTCAGTTAAATCAATGCAGATCTTTTAATTCAGGCATTACTGATTAATGGTTTGAAAATAATTAAAGCCCATTTCTCAACATTACAGCTCCTCAATCACAGGGGTCTCAAGCAGCATGTTGCAGCATTTTTCACAAACCAAGCACTACGAACTGCAGGCCACTATTAAAGCAGACAATTACAGATGTGACAGTTTATTGCAAACCCTGTAAACTTGACACACTTTCAATATTTAGAACAACTTTTTAAAGTAAATCAGGAATAACCATTGACTGAAAAAGATAATCAAATTAAGTTTATTTGCATTACGGCAAAGAATTTTCAACATTGTTATATTGCTACATGCATCACTGATGCAAAGAGATACATTGTGCAATTGTTTTATTTATTTATTTGCTTATTTGCTTATTTATTTATTTATTTATCACGAAATCATGTATTTACTTTAGTCTCCTGGTTTATAATGCAATCTTTGCTCTCAAAGTATCCCTCTAAAACTATTATCAATCATGTTTTCAGTATACATTTATTTATGGAATAGCCTTTTAATCTCCTAAAGCTGAAAGAAGCATTACAATTTCATGACGTAAGGATGACAAAGAAATGTTTATGAACCAATACAGAATTGTTGAAAAAGTTTCCTTCGCATAACATGAAAAACTACATTTCAGATTTTCAAACAAGTATTCAAAGTGTAAAAATGAAGGGCTTGGGGTGAGTTTGTTAAACTGTAGCAGTGAAACAAGGTTTGCTTCCATGTCCTCACCTGTTCCATGCAAAATTAAGACAAATCAATATACAGAATGAATAGAAAAGCAATTAGTATATTCAATGAGTATATTTTTTCAATGAAATTCAAAACCACCAATCACCAGTCTCTATTGCAGTTTCCAAGAATGAGAAATAAACACTTTTAACCATAAACAGCACAAGAGCCTGCAGATTTAGCTTTACGTTTTATGTGTAAAGAGTAAGATGAATCTGAAATACTCATTCAAACTTACGTTCTTTAATATGTCATTACTATTTATTTATGAGATTTCAGTTATTTCTATAATTGTAATGCAATATACCGTAGCACTGTTTCAAGGTATGACTTATTACACTGAATTCCTTGCCCAGTAATGGCCAGAATCTGAACAAATACTAAATTCAGACAAACACAGTGTGCATTTTATTGTACCACAGCTCACAAATCATGACCCAGGTGCTAATGGAAATAATAACATCGTGTGAAAGTGTTTTTTGTTCTAAAAAATGTTAATGTGAGACATTTGGCCAAATTAGAATCTGCCTATACAGTGACACTGTCCTGTGGCCGTTCCAGAAATAAAGCTGTGTTTAAAAAGCCAGCAACCAGTCAAAACCCTGGTGAGAACCTTTTGTCCTTGTGAAACTGACAAGAGAAAAATACACAGACTATTAATTAAAGCTCTGCCACTTCATTCATAGCAAATGAATCATTCTGGCTCAGATTTTCATAAAAACTCAGGATTTAATGCTTCTTTTTTCCCTAAATTGTCAAATAAAAACAGCAAAACTCCACTCAAGATATTTCAAAATTTTATATTAATATTAATATCAATTTATTTATCAGACCCTAAGTATTAGAAATATTAATTTGTCTACAAACAAATTTAAAATGTCACAGTGCCTTTATGGTATTTTATTATAAATCACAACAAGAAACTGTGGAACCTGCAGAACTGTGAAGACTAATGGACGAAGGACTTGAGGGCAGCCCTTATAATAAAACAAAAAGGGTTTATTTGAACTAAAGGAACAGAAGGTGGAAACAAACTGGACTGCGAGGGTTCGAAATGGGAGGACTGGACAATAGGAAGGGCACTGGCAACAGGAAGGTTCAACATCAAAGACTGGACTGGGGAACACCGGACTAGGAAGCATGTATATATGAGACTAATGAGAGGCAGCTGGAGTGATTAACACTAGGGCAGGAATAAAAGGTAAGGAAAATAAGTAACAGGGGTGGCTTATTATGGTCACCCTAGGGAGGAGACAGGAGTGTCAGGCAGACATGGCAAGCAGGAACCAACATGATTCTGAAGTATCTTCCTTTTAGTAATAATAACTGTTACTTTATTGATCCCCATGGGGAAATTCTCTTTACCCCCCCCCCCCACCACTTGCTCTCTGTAGGTGAAAGCAACCCGGCTGGGGAGGGCAGCCACCCATAGTAGTGCCCAGGAAGCCAGGGGTTAAAGGCCTCGCTCAGGGACCTGGGGATGTGCTGAGGTGGGGTTTGAACCAACAACCTTCAGCACACAGGGATAGAGGTTAGACCTATAGAGCACCACACTACCCCGTTTTAAGTAGGGCACATATGTTTTAAAAATATAGTATGACCCTTTCCTTTTCACCTGATACATCCAGCTGGAAGTACTAGTTTGCCTACGCAAGTTTCATAGTGATGCAGAAACAGTATTAATTCGAAATTAAAGAAAGAGTAGCAATATCCGTCTAATGACAATAAATTGCTATAAAAATTTCCACACTAGTCTAACTTAATATTAATGTAAAAGACACCAAATAGAATAAAACAACAGAAAAACATTCATAATCTGTACCCTTACTGAATTTGAAATTGTTAGGAAATATAAGCTGGATACAGTTTCCCAAAAAGCTGAAACTATTTTTTTTGTCCTGTGAAATTGCCACTCCCTCCAGTCCCTTTGTGAAAGGGATGATTATTCTACAGACCCGATTCTGTGTCTCTAATTATTGTCAGATGAAGATGGGAATGTTCACCACTATTATTAAAGGAAAACTAACGTTTGAGATCCACTGTCCTAGAAACAGGTGTGACCATTAACGCACCAGTGTCCTTTTTCAATGCCTGAGTGTCTGTTGTTAACCCTTTTATTGGTATTGCTTTCCATATATATTGAGATTATCAAACAAAAACAAGTAGCTTCAGCATTACACAAGCAATAATATGAATATGAAAAAGTGGTCTAATCCATCTCATAAGTTTTTTCAACACAAAGACATTATTTGGAATTCTGCTTCCTTGGAAATAGAACTGCTTTTATCAGTTCATCCTTTTGCTTTCCTGGAAACAGAAAACTGTTTAAAAGTAAGTATCAAAATGAAACTTACACATTAAATACTATAAATATCTTGAACAAAGCAGACTTGCTCAGTTAACTGTAAGGCATTTATATTTCAGTTCACTAGCAAAACAAACAAATAATTTTGTAATAATATATTAAAATGCTTTCAAAGATCATGAGTCTTGATGAATCTCCAAACAGGTTTCTTTGTGCAATTATCTAAATGAAATTTAAAAAACAAATTAAACAAAATAATTCATGCTTGCTAAATAATTAATTAATTTATTTTCAAAAATGACCATTAGTAGCTCCAACAGACAGGAAGAGTGGGGGTCCATGCGGACCGCATATGAAGCATAGACCAGAGAAGACCACAGCTGGGCACTGTGTAACAAGCCTGATGAAGTGAGTAGATTATAAAGCTATCTCATTACACATTCATCTTCCAGAATAAAGGAGCTGGAAAGGGACACACCAAACCAGCCAGTACGCCCCTCAGCAAATTCACCCTGTCATAAAATGAAACCAGTTTTGAAGCCTGGTTATCTATCAGGACCTGGGCCACTGAAGTGACACGTAATGAATCGCAACAAAAGCTGGGATCGCAAACCCCTCAGACAGCTGTGACAATTAGCCTGAAGACTTTGCTGGGGAGAAGCACCATGTTACCCCCTAATCCACCTCCAATGATTAACCCACAGTTCAAAGCACCGAACTTCTCTGGGTGTTCTGTTCCTCATAAAGCTGTTAATCAGTGTCAAGAAATTATCCATTAAGCTTTTGATATTAAAAGGCTGCAAAATTACTACTTGCATTTCCTTGTTTATATAAAAGCTTATTGCCTTATAAAATCATTTTTACCCACGCTGTAATTAAGAAAAATATTTTTAGAAAACATGGCAATACATGGTGCGGTTGGACAGCGTAAAATTTTAAATTAAATGAAAGAATTTTCATTTACAAAGACCAACAGCCAGGACAGGACTGCAAGAGTCACACCCATTTCCATGGCAATGTCTTTTTAAATTTACCGACTTGGGGTTATTGGGTAACTAGGCACCTCTGAAGGATCAAAATCAATATATACGTTGCACTTTATTTGTAAGGTCATGCTGCATCTCAAAGGTCAAAGAAGTCAAAATTAGACACAATTATAATAAAGTCACTTTTTTCATATAAAGGAATATGCAAATCCTCCGAAAATCCATTTGAAGTAATGCTGACTAGGATTTATTGCATTTGTATGTATATGCCTTATCGGTAATTTTAATAAAATGTAAATACATCCTGTTTTAAAACAAATCATTCTTCAATATTGAAGACAAAACAGATGAAACTACTGGTGATATAGAACTAGTATCTTTTTTTAATTTAAGTTTAAGATTAGCACACAACCCTGACCAGAATATGTGGTTGAAAGGTGGGTAGATGGATGCATGTCTGTATCACTGGTGAATTAAGGATATTAAAGTATAATGATAGCTTGTCTTCTCGTGAAACAACTTGAGCAAAAATGCAGGAAAGCATTTTATATGTGCAAAGCTATCAGCAATTGTTAGTTTTAGTAATAGTTTTACATTCAATGCATCAGTTCATAAGGGTGTCACCTATTATAACTGCTGTCGACATCCGCTATGAGTTTTTTACACTAATCAAGATTATTTTGACTTTTTTTATTTTTATAAAACACTTTACCCTAAGCACCACTGTAATTCTTGAAAAACTGCCATCTAGTATCAACAGGAAGAGTTTGATAGGAAAAGCACATTTTCCCATGGTCATTAAGATGGCATTAACCTGTGAATTCTAGAACATAAAAAAACAATTAATCTGTCTTGTGCGATTTTTGTGTTTTATATTTACAAATGTGATTTGTAATCAGAAAATGCTATGTTTATTCATACTTATATTATTCTGCGATGTCACAGATATCAGCTACTACTACTTCATAGAGTTGACAATACCTTGAAAATAAAAATTTGAAGTGAAGGTGAATCTTTTTCAGATAATTATTTTAGTAAACACTCAATAGCAGAGTATAATTATTTGCTACATAAATATTTACAGGTCGATTCAGACTGCAGGGAGAATGGTTTGTAATGACCCAATGGTTAATCTGGAGTTAATAAGTTAATGTTTATCAGGCTTATCCTTAGAATAAAATGTAATAAACCTAAGAACAGTCACAAAGTCATACATAATAGGAAAGAAAGAATTACAGAATATTCCAGAACCTAGTGATTTGTCGTGAAACAGTCAACCTACAAGTTCCTAAAATTGCAGCCTGGCATTGAGCTATCCTCTCTTCCTTGCCGCAGATCCTTTCAATAACATTTAAGCATATTAACAGCAACATAAACTGGGCAGGACTATTCCTAATAATACTTTTTCTTACAACACTTTTAAAAATGTTGCTTCTTATAAGATTTTATGACAGAACAAAAAATAATAAGAATAATAATAGCTGTTACAATTCATTAAACATTAGAATATATGTTAAATTAGAGTTAAATTAAGCCCAAAGGACATATGTATCCATGCAATCCACATACTTCAAATGATCCCACAAGGGTCCCTAGTTTTTGTCTTATCTTGTCCATATCAGATACATAATTACCATAAAAATTAAGCTAATGTTGTCAGTCTAAAATGTTAAACAATGTTGGTTGTATCGTGAATGGAAATGAAAATGTTTCTGTAATGTAACACAGGAGATTATGAAGAAGAAAGTATTTGTCAGCTATTGAACACAATATGTTGGGCAATAATTGGACTAGATCTATTGTGTGTTAAAAATATCAATAAATGGTTTACGGCTGCCAGACAGAAAAATTTTGCTGGATTCTTTTTATTTCAGATCAGTTACAGATCATTGTTTTGGTGGTGATAATGGCAAAATCCCTGTTTTAACCTTGGGGAATCAAATATGAAATTGATTACAACGTATGCAGTGGATGTGAAAATATTGGTGTTTGTATGGCATCAAGAATGTAAAAGTCTTATTATACAATTTAAATAACACATAAGCAGTGCTGGCTTTTTGTTATGGAGCAGAGAGAGCTATGGATCCAACCACTAAAACAGCATCTCTGCATAATTCAGTCCCTTGAGTGTTACAAGGTGCAGGAGCTGTTAGATCCAGAAGTGTTGGAAAGATAAGGTCAGGTGTGATTAACAGAAAGCAAGCAGGGTGATCGGGTTGATGTATGTACATCAGTACCATTCCCCTTCTTTACATTTCTCCCAACTCTTTACCACATCTCAGACAATTGGCTTTGAGAAATTACACAGCAAAATAATATTTGATTTATTTATTTATTTTTAAACTGCATATAGTACTTATAAAACACCATTCCTTAAACTCACCCTTAGTTGTGCCTTTGGCTTTCATGAAATCCAATACCCGCACCTTTCCATGGCACGTTAAACAGATTTTCTAAGAAGTATGCTTAAACTTAAACTGATTTAAAAAACTTAAATGTGAATGATTTTTACATTTTTTTACTTGTCTATAGACCTTGTTTTTTAACAATGAGCTGGAATTTTAGCACTTCTTTCTGCATTAGTTTCTCCTTTGAAAGAGCACCATTCCATTGCTTGGCTTATATGCACGACTCGTGCAGTACAGCTGAAAGATTATTAGGTAATGGAGTTGGAATGGAGTTTACAGAATTAAAGGCTTTGTAGGTTAATAATGATGGGAGGCTCATTCAGACAGTGCTGTAATGTAGCTACTGTATGTGAATTCTGCCATATATGCTAAAACTCAACACCAGCTGATGCTCAAGGCCCATAAATGGGTGCCATAAATCTACATTGTTTTTTATTAATACCTTGCATTATACAGTAAGGAGCGCTATGGTACTTTGAAAATCACACATTTATGCCATGTTTTGGTGAGTTTGTCAAATTAAGCTAAAATATAGTACTTGGTTGAAAGATTTTATGTGGTTAAAAATGCCCATGACCAATCAAATCCCTCACTAACTGGAAAAACTGCCTAAGTATGCTTCTAAGTGTATACTTTTTGCCTCCAAACTACATTTGTTCAGAATTACATTATTTTATTTTATTGTTTTTACGTGGTTAATGCAAAACTCTAAGTCTAAGCTTTACATATCACTGTTGGGTATGTAGTATCACTGATATTTGGCTAAAAACATTGTCTGAGACAAATTGAGTAAAAATCACTGTATTCTAGAGATATATACTTTACACTACTCTATGCTATAATATCTGATGATCATAGCTATTCAAATTTTTGAATGTCTGTCATTCCTATGTTCTACCAACAGAGTTCAGCTTTTTTGTCTCCAACCCTAAACATGAAATAATTCCACATTTAAACCAATCATGTACCGAGGCAGAGAATGTATGTTCCAATTACAGGTCTGATTGCTTCTAAGAATCTTACTGTCAGGTTTATTTGTGGGGCAAATGCCTTTCAAGATAGTGGAAGGTATATATTTTTTGTTCTTTGTGGCATTATTGATTAATTGATTAAGCCAATTTGCATTAATTTCGGAATATGGTCAATATTCTCCCACAGTTATTATCATGCAATGTGCGTTCAGTACTCTTCAATAACGTTGGCTTAGTTATCCAGGTCTGGTCCACAAGTCCTACTTTTTTATTTTTCTCTCATAATCTATTAGTGTCTATTAGTGTTTGTGTCCATTTAATCTATTAACCCGATACAGGCCAAATGCATATATTTTCTGGGTTTCATGGTTGATTTATGGGCATGATAATGCATAAAAATCCTGTTGAGCTTCTGTTTATTGGCAGCAGTGCAAGAGTAATATTTATAAAGACACGCAAACTAAATTAAGGCATTAATTGTGCAAACACAAGAATCATTAAACTGATTCTGTGAAATTATATTTAAATGCAAAGCAGTTACATTTAATATGACCCTTGAATTTGTGCATGCTTGCACACAGTAAAATCTTGTTTAATATTTAACTGTTCCTTATGAGAAGGCAGTTTAATGTACAGTGATAAAGTATTCATTTATATGCTTAATAGACACAGCTCAGAATCGTCCTGCTGTTTACTCGAAGTTCGCAGCAACCTCTGAGAAATTACTCAATGCCACCGTGACTTGAATTCAAATATTAACCTGACCCCATGTGATAAAAAGCTTTTATGATAAAACGCAGGGTGAGCAGCTCGGATTAGCAGGCCAGTGACCTGGCTGGTTAGAAAAGGTCACTGGATAGACAACTGCTGCATCTGCTAAACTGAACTAAACCAATTCGCCTTTCACTATCTTGCCTTTCACTCCATTCACTTTTCTCTTTGCATTTCTTTTTAATGTTCATCCCTCGTTCATCAACAGATTTGAGTAAATCAGAAAGTTGGAACTGTCGGCCCTTTCTCAGTAAAGTTTGCTGAGGGCTGATATTACCCAGCAAATTAAGATAAATTAAAAATATCATTGTCTAAGACAGGCCATATAAACGTAAATATTTAAAAGCAAAATTTTCAAGTATCATCTGTGTACAGTTTCACAAAGTGTGAGTATAGGTATGACTGGGATCTGTCACTTCATTTACAGCCATTTCTATAAGCCAAACACTGTATCATGGAAGAACTCTGATGCTGTTCCATCCATTCAACATTCTATAGTCTATGTCTTTTTGTATTAATAACATTTGACATGCATTGATGTCGATCTGGACATTTACTATAGTACGCAGTGAAGAATTTGTATTGCTTCTGTTTTATAACCTCATCCAATTACAAAACTCCTGGAGTCATTACAATAGTAATGACTCCATACACAATTAAAGGGCAACTTCTTTATTGCCTATCTGAGCACTTATCCTTTCTTTGTCCAACATAAATCAATTAACTGTACATAGTTATTACCTAAGAATTACACTGTGTACTTTAATCCTAGCAGTACTGCATGAACCTCATCACCCGAATAATCTTGCTGGCTCTAAAGGCTGGTGATTCATGGCAACAGCACGACTATCCTATTTATAAATTGATGTTCTGGAAGGTAGAATATTATGCTATTCAATCAGACAGAAAACAAAATTACCAGTCACTATCATTTTAGAAGAATTTAATATAATTATGTTATAATTTTATTTTATGATTGCTTAAAATATCCATATCCTCTCAACCTTACATTTTTCATACATCTTACTCAGTACAAAGTCACTGTGTACCTTAGACAAGCACTGGGCCTAAGAAATGGGTCAATCTAGACAGGGAGTTTTTAATTTAAATGAGTAAAGAGAGATATATTTTTTCCAAAATAAAAATATCACCCACAGCCAAATTAACATGCGGTTAATTCCTGAGTAACATTCTGATTAGGTGTATGTATATTTTGAATCAGCCTTGTATTGTGTCCAAAATTAATAATAAAATTGTCCCTTTTCTTCATACCATAGTAATGCCTACGAACTGCATGTTAAATTTCTATTTACCTGCTCATACCAGTAAAGCAAATATTCCACAAAGAAGCCAAGAAGTTGGGAAAAAGGTAGATGACAAAGAGGAGACTCATGAATAATATTATGAACTTTTTTATGTTTTAAACACAACATCTGAAAGTAACAGTTTGACATAACAACTGAACGTAACAGTTCAACGTAAAATAACACTGGTAATTTGAATGGCATGTGTCTTGGAATACCCTTATTTGTGCATTTTTTGTGGAACTGACACTGCACTATGAATCACAAAGCAGCAGCCCAATTATCTGTATTTTTTTTTCTATCTGCCTGTCATAAACATCAGAATTTAGCATATCTTTAACAGGATATGTTTAGCTGTCATGTTTTTCAAAGTGAGAAACCACATTCCAACATACAGATGGAAAGATCTCATTCGTTAGAGAAGCAGAGAGATGCCATTTATTAATGTGCACAAAATTTGCTTTTTACTCCAAAATGGAGTAAAGTCCAAAGAGGTTACAGTGAGGTCAATACCCAGTATAAATGCTGAAATTCAGGTCATTTCCATACAGTTTAGGGATAGCAACAGGTGTCTCTGTTTGTGCATGCATACTTGGATGGGTTGCGTTACTTTATAATACTTATACTCAGTTCCGCTTCAGTAACATAGTCCTACCCTCCCACTGGTCATATCCAGTAAGGAACAAGACACCATAACATCCTAACAATGCAATTTTTCATGTTTTTTTATCACCATCAAAATGCTTAACTAACAGAAGTAAAGGAAAAGTTGGGGTGGGGGTATTTCTTTGTACAAACCCAAATTTTGTTGAATCAGTGACATGAATTAATATAATGAAAGGGGCTGGCTGGGTTACTTTCATGCAGTTTTTTTAAAAGGGTCCCCTCTCAAGCCAGAGGTAGCAAGCTGTCAAGATTTTCCTGGATTTTCTGTAGCACTTATAATCGTTTTCCCTGAACTCATGAGAGGAGGACATTTTGTTCAGCTTAATGCAGAAATTTGATGTATGATTAGCAAAAGCAACACACTACCACAACCAGTAATGCGATGAATAAATAAAAAAAAAAACATGAGACACTGGAAAACAAACCAATTCACATACCACTGCAAACAAGTAGGAGAGACACCCTCCCAGAACCAAAAAGAAAAGGACAATGCAAGTGCAGTAAAAGAGGCATGCTAAACAATAATCACCCAGGTGGAAAAGCAGGTTTGCACAAAATGGTTGTATAGTAACAGCCAAGCAGAGTGAACTGTTTATTTTCCCTGGCTTTTGTACATAGATTTTTCAACAGAGGAATTTGATTGTGCTACCATAAAATGAACCATCAAGGTTTTTACTATGCAAAATTAACCTGAATAACACCATGAGAAAAAAAACATATTCACAGAACCAAAACTTTAAAACCACTCTTACCTTACTTTAGAGTCCACAACCCGAATATGGTTTTTATTATTTTTCAGATGAGAAATGAATTAATGTTTACACTTATACACTTATGTGACATTAAAATTGTTTAGGAAATAACACATGACAATGAAAATGACTTCACATAACTTTTCACACATTTCATTCTGATTCTGTGATGTTCACCTATTGCCAGACAGCAGAATTTTGGTTTATGGAAATGTAACCAAATCAGTGCTTTTTGTAATTAATATCAATAATCATATAAAAATATTTAATACACTTAATTTGATTAATCAAATATTAAACCTTCATGCTGATGGCCTGTGCCTGATGTATCACTCATCAAGCATAAAACACACACAAAACAGACTTTAATAAAATAATCATTATAGCTGTTTTGTTTTCTATGTTACGTAGCCTTCCAGTAACATGCATAACAGGTCTGGAAACTCGTTCTTAATTGGCTATAAGTGTGAAACCTCTTGCATTGCACTGCCATTAAGCTCCAGACAGGGAATTAAGCTAAAACTCAACACTAGATGAGAGCGATCGGGGCAACGCCTGTGCTACTCAGATCCACCCATCAGGAGGGATTAGAAGCTGTCCTGCACGCTCAGCTACTTCTCCAAAACATGCCTGTCAAAGATGAATGACACAATAGTTTTTTCCACAGAGAGAAGGTATTTGATCATAGCTTTTTTTCTTCCAATGTTTTTTAAACCCTTAAATGGAACTAAGCGACTATCACAAGACTGATATATATTAGCTGTTGACCAGTTAAGTGATTGGGTAAAAGCAGGGTAGGCCAGTTTAGCTCAAGTGCCTGTAAAAGGACGGGATCCCAAAAGCTGTTACTCTCAATGGTTCAGCGCTCTTCCCCCTGCCCTGTGTTTACTCTCACTCCTGTGCCTGTCTGTGTTTGAACACGTTTTCACCGAGCCTTATTAAAGCGCAATAAAACATCTCCCATGGAACTGCAAAAGCCCCAAAATCGCTCACATCGGCTCTCCAGATCGGAGACCAGATAATGGAGGCCTTGCTCTTTGATGTACCATTACCTGGGTTTTGGGTGGCTCATTTGCACAAAAACGACAAGGAATAGGAAAGTGCCAGCCTCTGGTAAAGTGACACCCAGATGGAAATTGAGAAGTCACTTCCAGGCCTAAATGGCGCCTAACAACACTGCTCTGTCACACCAAGTTTAAATAAACTGCCATCTTGAATGTTGAGAGATTTGTCAGTTGCTTTAGCTTTGGTGCTCGGTAACCCGTGGCATGAAAACTAAAGACCACAAGGTACAAAAGTAGGAATTCTCTCGAACTTTTCCTGTTCACATTCAGCTCACGGGATCAACAGGCTTGTCTGAATTGTATCTGCTCAGCACCACTGATGGAAGCTTCTTTATGCAAAGGCTACAAAAGGTGCCATTTCTCATAACGTAATATCAGCAGGAGCAAAACAAAACAGCATGGAATTTTCATCAAGGTGGATAAAGCAGTGAGAGAAAAGAATAAAACTGGGGGTTGTGAAGAGCTATGTTTTGAGCAAACATCAGAACAGTAGGCTTTCAGTATAATCATGGACATTTGATGATGTTCCCTTTGTGAAATGTGCAACACAGCCAGTAGATTCTGTGCCTGTTCGTGGCTGTGCCTGATAGTGGACTCTATTAATAATTCACACAGAACAGGACAGTGGCAACATCGTACTGGCTAAAAATATAACACTTCAAGCTGTCACAAAGAATTATTAGCCAGAGAATTGCTATCATTAATGAAATACAGCACTAAGCAGAATCACAAAATCAAACTCATAACATCTAAGACAGTAAAGAAAGGAGCAGGTTAGCTTTAAGGGACTCTGTCACAATACAAACAGGAAATCCTTTTGTTTAAAAATGTAAATGTAATTACCACAGCAACTTAAAACCAGCAATACAACTATGGGTACCATCAGCAATTTACCAACTGAAAGATAAAGATGAGAAGGAACACAATAAAGGAGTAAGGACAGCATATTCTGGTCACTCTATTCAAAGACAACTTTTACACCTTGAACAACAGCTCGAAAGCTACCTAGAACTCAGCATTTTTTTTCCTTTTATTGATTTTTGTTGCCGTTTTTATGCAGTCATATGTTATGATTAACAGATATTCAGAATTAATTACCAGTAATGGTGGAGCTCTCATGTAATCTAAATTGCAGAATCAGAAAACAACATTTGATCTTTGTACTGTAAAAGTCACAAACAAGTCGTCTTCTTTTGCAAGAATAATCGATGATGAAAGGTTTATTGATTTCCTCCCTTGCCTTTCAATGATTGAAGAAATTCAGATTGAGTCATAGTAATTTACATCTACGTTTCAAAGCTCAGGTCAGGCATTAATACACAATCTAATCTTTGCAATTATTACAGCACTGTATAACCTTTCTTTCAGCGTCTTATCCTAACCTTTCTGGACAGCCGTTGTTTTAATTTGTTTTTAAAAAATGAGCACTCTGAATAATATCAGACCAATAAAACAAAACAGTCAAAAAAAAAACTTTCATTTGTGGGACAGTAAACGCAAACGACAAATGCTAGTCTCTGCTGAACTGACAATGTAGATGCGCTGGAACAAATCAACGGAGATCATTTTAAAATAAATGATCAGAAAAAAACAACAAATGGCACCTTTGTTCAAAGATAAACACCAATGTGACAATCAGCTTTAAGTCTACTGGGAATTTAAGAACTAAGTAAAAAGCAAAATAAAAGGAATATGAATATAGAATGTAATTGTGCATTTCTTGAAAAATTACAATTTTGGATCTGACAATTACCAAACATTCATGTAAAAAATGATCAAACTGTAATTATTACTGCCATAAAATAACTTCTAAAACTGTTCTAAATTATTGCTTTGATAAGCATTTATTAAATCCAAGAATTATTTTGTGTCTAAATACTGTCCGACTATGGAGGTCTCACTGTGGGGGGTCCTTCTACAACACCCTCAGTCCTGTGTTCACAGCCATATCAAAAAAGTGTTGACCAGCCCCTGCAGCCTAGGAGTAAATGATATTAATGGGAGGTGGGGAAGACGGAAAGTCAATGGGCAGATTTGTTTAATTTAACCTCTTTGACCTGGCAGTTCCTTCAATCTGTCAACCAAACCTTCTGCTCACACTAAGCAGCAAAAGGAGACAATGCAGGATCCCAATGACACATGGGGTGGGGGGTGCAGGG
>JAODJW010000117.1:11719818-11737415 GCA_026777045.1 Hyperopisus bebe
GGGGGGGCAGTTAAATTTATGACTCTCTGCCACATCAAAAAAGGGATGGTATTTCCTGTCTGTATACAGGCAGACAGGTCAAGTCACAATTGTGCATGCAGATGGAGAAGATATTACTGGAAACGACATCACTGTAGAAGGTCTGAGCAACATGACATAGTACTGTCCATTGTCATACTGGTAAATCTCACATCTTTATTCCTGCACGTAAGGGTTTACTATAGAAAATGTTATTTAAAATAGTGAAAACAGCTGAAAATGTTATGTTTAAAAGTATGGCTAAATTTAATGCAATGAATGAATGAGTGAACAGCTACAGTATACATTAATAAAAAACTTTATATGATAATAATAATAACATTATAATAATATTATAATCATATAATCACATTTGCTATTAATGTGTATTGCAGCTGTTGTGATGAATGTTATGATGTTAAGGTAGGCCTATGCTGCTTATGAATGTTCTATAAATACATTATGAAGGTGCAATGAATGTTTTACAAATGCATTACAAAGGCATTATGAAGTTGCAGCAAATGTGAAGCATAACCAAGAATACATATAAAAACACAAATTTAGATTCTTAGATTACTAGCCGGATTTCATCGTGTTAACCTACAAAGATGAATTTGACACTACAGACTAAGTGATTCCACAACAACAGCTAAGCACTAAACTGGTTCAGTCCATCTTGGTCTATCTATGTGCGATTCGAGAGTGAAAGATTCAGTATGAAAATGGGAAACGTTCTCAGCTCTTACAGAACATTACTCACTTAGTTATGGCTTTTGCTGACCTGTAGCAGATAATGAAACCACAGTTCAACGAATTCAAAAACTGACAGCTTTTTAAGTTCTGTTTAAATGTGTAGTTTGCAATCTGTCAAGTCTGTGGTTTTTTACACTATGATATTATAAGTTCTTGCAATGTACCACGTACAAGTTTTCATATGTGAAATTTGAAAGCTCACTCTAGGGTGCCCCTTTTAGTTATTAGTGGAGAGATTACAATTAAATTATGTAGAAAACAAAATAAATTATATATTCAGTTATGTTCAGTCAATGTATAGTATTTTAATTATTTAACCAGACAAATCCATTGTAAATATGTTGCAATTAATTATGAATGAAAATATATTAAGAGATTATGTGGCACAAACGGCCTGCAAAGAAAGTGTCTGTCTGTTTATGCTGTTCTTTCTCTGTGCTGCTCCCAATCTGAAGCAGGAAAGATCCTCATGTTTCCATGTTGCATCAAATCAAGTTGTTATCAACAAGAACATCAGAAAAATTGTCTTTGCCTCCTTGAGAAAAAGGGACCTGTGCAGTTAGTTAGGCTTTTAAGCTTTAAAGCTGGGCAGCTCTTATCACACAATCGCACCCACTGATGCAATAACACAATAAACCGGTGTGTTTTACACTTGATCTTATATGACCCCCCAGGACTCCAACTGGCCACCAGAAAAAAAAAGAAAAAAACACTGAAGAAATGAAGATGAAAACAACACCAAATATTTAATTTTTCTGCTGCATGGTGTGATAAAGAAGATGCCGCATTACAGAAATATTTACTCTTTGTTGCCATTTAATCATATGACAAAAGGACTTCAATAGAAGGACTTCCATAGAAGGACTTCCAGGGCTTCCAACAGAAGTGGTCTGATGTAAGAACTGTGCAAGTCACACAGATTTTTCTAAATATACAATTAAAAATGTGTTTTAATCTATGACCAAATAGCCAAGCAATAACTGAATCGAAAACATAATTACTGAGTGAATCAAGTGAAATAATGTTACATTTTCGCATAGCTCTTCCTTATTTTAAATATTGTGGTCGGCACACTGCCGTGATAGCTGCACAGGAAACTGTGTTAAACGACTGCACTGATCTATGTAACGCTTCTGGAATACAGGCCTCCAGCCAGTGTGGCTAATGCATGGTGTTGCTAAAACAACAGCCTATTCTTGCGTCCAGCGAGACCCAGACAATCAGTCAGCTCAGCTAATAAACACTGGAGCTGAGAAGAAATTGTATATATAGCTTCATTTTTTAGGTTTCACAAGCACTATATTTTGGCTTATAATATTAATTCGAATCATTTTCAGAAGCACTCCACAGCACATATTGTGTATATATAATTAGTACATATAGCATGAACTTACATAAATAACTGCCCTGTTTATTGCAACGGCAAACCAGTGGTCAGTAGAGTTCCCAGTGCTGCTCTGTTCTGCAATGGAACATTTATAAAAAGAGCTGACATATCAAACACCCAGTGGGAAACAGAGTGGCAACTGAAAGTAATTTTTCAAACTGCCCTATCATCACTGTCCAAACACTAACGCAGCAAGCCTTCAGTAACCAGATCATTTCAGAATTATTACCAACCCCAGGTCACTGTCACCTATTATCAAGAGTTTGTTTTATGTTTTATTTTTCACATTAAAAATCATCTTTATACAATTTTCCAGGAGAGTTACTCAATGTATGTCAGTAAAGGGGTCAGGAAAGCATTTTTTCAGTTTTCAATTGTAAAACGTTTTTGTATAAATGTATTATTGTAATTGAATTTAATTAACTGATAGATAATAATTCTTCATTTTTCCTCATCAAATACAGTTAATGGCAAGTAACAGTCAGTACATAATTATACCCAAGCCTAATAATCAGATTTTTATATCAACTGCTAATAATCGATTGGTAAATTTCCCACTTTGTTACTATGTTTCTAT
Organism: Hyperopisus bebe; assembly: GCA_026777045.1. Lineage (NCBI taxonomy): Eukaryota > Metazoa > Chordata > Actinopteri > Osteoglossiformes > Mormyridae > Hyperopisus > Hyperopisus bebe. The sequence continues at coordinate 11,722,554 of JAODJW010000117.1, forward strand.
AGTAATATTACAAGAGAAATGCAATTAAATTTAGCCAATGACTTGGTGCTTCCATTCTGAGAATAATATGCCCAATTTGCACTCCACAGCACCATATAATGATGCTTTTTATATAGCAACTGTGTTGAAAACCCATGAGCTGTCAGCAGTATTTGTATAGCTAGGCTATATGTGGGTGAAAGGTCATCAGATTCGGCTCATGCTAAACAGAAAAAAAGCATCAGCAAGCCCATGTTAGATGTAGCAGTGCATAGTGAAAGGGGATCATGTTTCCTGGACCGAATTCTTAAAGAGACAGCATCGGGTGGAGACTAAATGGACATTATATATAGACATATACATTAGAATATATAACAAGCCATTCTTCCCAAATTAGTATGTTACGTACATTTATTTTTAAGATCCAAACAAAGGATTTGTATAGAAACATATATCTAAACATATAGCTGAATTTGTTAAAGATATAAAGTACAAAAGGCAATAAATAATGAGACATGTTATTGTTAGTTATGCCCATAAGTCAAATGCCCATATGCCAGGTAATCAGGCCTTCACACCTTTGGTACACTGATGTACCAAAATCCACATATAACACCTTGAGCCCATGCAGACAACCAGTCTCGTTCTAGTCATATGATACAAATGTTTATAACCTAAGGATCACCCTTGTAACAAGTAACACAACCTCCTAGCCAATAACAAGACCACTTTATTCTAACCCTGAACGGCTCCTAAATTATATGGGTCTCTATGGTCTTATATATTCTTGGCTTGAACAACCTTTGTGCAGCAAGCACTTCGATACAATTCATACATCATTAATTAATAATGGCTACAAAATGAAACAAATTTGTCTTGTCAATTCGGCAGAATATGATGATCCTGTGAGATAGTCTAATCACCACATCTCAGCACTACTTCCATTTATGCTCACTAGTTTCATTTATTTCACTTTATATCTTCCCTCCTGCAGCCATTCCAAACATTTTGACAAATTATTTTTCATCATGCTCCACTCCTGTTTTTAAGGGTACAAAATGAATGAATATGCTGTGGCGGTAAAGATTCTCAGGCTGATTCAAGAACAGTCTTTTACAGGGCCACTTTAGGACAATGACTGTATCATTTTGAAGACTCCGAAGAGCCACTTTGGCTGTGTGGCTCTGGTCATTACCCTTCAAAAAGTTAACTCCGTTTCAATCTAAAGTCTTTGCTGATGCATAATTCAGTTAAGTATTTTTCTTTTTTATTATTTGCAAGAATATGTCTTATATTATGGTATTATATAAATTTTGATAATGCCCTTTGCTAATTCCATATACCTTCAATACTTTCTTCTTACCACTGCATCATAATGACCAAATTCTTGAAGTACCTAGTTTATTTTTGACCATTGGGCAGTGTCTCCCGTCGTCGCCATGGGACCCCGATTTTCATAGCTGTCACTGGTTTCTTGGTTGCTTCCCTGCCTCTTGCCTGGATTCCCCAGCGGATCACTTTGGGAGGAAGGGTTACACTACGTATGTTCACAAGGGTGCCATAAAGGGCTACACTACGTATGTTCACAAGGGTGCCATAAAGGGCTACACTAAGTATGTTCACAAGGGTGCCATATTCTTTCTATTTATCCTGATTAACACGCACTACAATTTGAGTTCATACTTTTTATACTGCTTTCTACAATTCAGATGCTCTTGGAGTTACTCTAACCTCTCTGATTTCCTTAGATTTTAGATCTTAGCTCTTGAAGCAGGAAACTATGGACTTCACATACAAACGCAAGCATTTCCCCCATTCTATAGTGCATATGATTATCCAGATCTGTAAGAAACATCAAAGAATTTTAATACAGTTGCATTTCATGGTTATATATGAAATGGTTCCATTTTGTTCCATTTTGTTTGTTCCAATTTATTTAGTTAAATCAGAATGGCGACCTCACAAAAGGCATACCGAGAATGCTAGAAATTACTGACACTATGTCTGTAGATTTAGTCTCACAAAAAGACCTCCTTCTGGTATTTTCTAATATTATCTTTTGAGTCACTTTTGGAATGTAAAACAAAAACTTGAACAAATGCAGCTCCACTAAAGAATTCTTTGTTAGATAACATTTATCAAACAGAAATATGTTTCAGATATTTTCACTTTTAGTACCCATACCTCCAAAAAGACATTCACAAAGAGTTGTATTATCTATGAGATAACAAGGGGGTAAAAAGTAATGAAATATTAAAATGATTACTAAAATAACTGAGGAAAAATTAAAGTATTTGTTTTATAATATGAGATGCATGTTGTGACAATTCTGTATTCTGTAAACACAAAAATAATGCATCAATACATGTAGTATATAGTGACTATATATAAATATAGATTTATATGAAATATATATAAAACATATAAGAAGTACACACATACACATTCATTTGTGTGGATGGTCCCCACAAATATCTGAAAACGAACGTGTGTGCCTGTGTGTGCGTGCATGTGTGTGTGTGTGTGTGTGTGTGAGGAAATATGCTAAATATAATGCTATCCAAACTTAAGCAAAAATAAGCGATATACTTTGGCCAACCATTGGTTTCACAGGAATTAGTAAACACGAATAAATTTTCAACCCCAAAGATGAAATATACAGCGTGTTAACCAAATGTAAGTCCACCTTCCAGCACCTCATGGTAATGAAAACACCTCACATTCTGACCCCCCTCTTCCTTCACAAACAAAATGAAGAATGTGGAGGAGGAGGGGCAAGGAAGGGTGCTAAGGGCAATAAGTGAGCAAGTGTGTGTGTGTGTATGTGTGTGTGTGTGTGGGGGGGGGGGTGGTATGTATATATTACATTGCGGGGACCAAATGTTCCTGACATGAAATAAAAATCCTGTGATTCTGACCTTGTGGGGACCTAACTCAATTTTCTAAAAACTGCAGTTGAAAAACTAAAAATGCCAAAAGTCTCATTTGGTTACGGTTAGGGCTGGGTAGAGGTTAAGACTGTCATAGTTGGGATTAGGTTTATGCCCAAAGAAATTAATGGAGAGTCCCCATGAAGATATGAATATGAGGACTGTGTGTGTGTGTGTGTGTGTCTGTCTGTCTGTCTGTATGCGTGTGTGTTTGTGAATTAGGTTTATATTATGTTTTTTTGACATTGTGGGAATCATTTTTTGGTCAATGCAATCAAAAAAGCAAGAAATGCCAGAAGTCTGTGTGCGTATGTAAAATTTATTGCACTGTCCAAACATCTGATTTTTTTTTTAACTTACAAAATAAAATTTAACTAGCAAGTATTAAACACTATTCATGTGCCAATGACACATTACTTATGTCAGAAATCTGCTAGCTGTTGAGACAATGTTTGTGCTTTGTTGTTGTCAAACGGCCAAAGAATCTACCTTGAAAAAGAGTATATATTGATCTAGTTATTATAAATGCATTCTCTCAGCATACTTTCCCTGTCAAGAAGAAGATTCCATAAAAGACAGATGTTCTACAGAATCAATGTCAACCAATAACTTAACCGGCAAAGAATTAAAGAAATTTAATGGCCCTCATCTTGGCTACTGGGAAATTCACTTGCCTGGTATGTGAATGTGAAATGCATGTGTGGGTTTCACCAATACTCAGCTCCTTGTAAAAACCTTTCACAATCAGTATTCATATTTCATGTTTCTGTTGTTCTGTGATTTGAAATGATCTCATCAATAAGCAGTCTCTCTAGACATGCATGATATATTTAGACTCTAGTTGCCTCTTAAACATTTTAAGTGTGTAAACTGTGTAAGTCACAGAAAACAGCACAATGGCAGCATGCACAGAATGCATATTTCAATCAGACAGGTTTCATTCCAAGCAGAGGAATGAAAAATAACATCTATGCACATTATTAATTTGTCTCAGAGGCAACTACAACATCCGTGTTAGGCAACAGAACAATTTCACCGTGTGTATTGATAACATGGCTTGAAGAATGCACAGTTTAACTATACTCAACAATCTGAACATATAGCACTCTTTCTGTCTGTAAGGAATTGGAAGTTCTATGCATGCAACATGCTTTTATTTCAACAAAACAAAACTACAAAGACCTTAAGTAATTATTTTACATATTTAAGTAGCTGGTACCATTTTACAATAAGGATCACTTTTCCACTTATAAATAGTAGTAACTTGTTAATATAAAAAAACTGTCACTTTGTTTATAATTGTGTATTAATGATTTACAAAGTGTTACAACCTAATTAATAACCTGATTATAAACCATTCATAAACCCTTTATAAGAGTAGTCTTACTGCAAAGTGGTACCAGAAAGTTAAATGATTTGTCACTTTTTAACTGCATTATACTATAACGGAATATAACTTATATATCTTGTAGTCTAAAATAAAAGAAAATCCCTTACATTATACACATTATCACTCAAACAGATATTTATAGAAGTATGCCTTGTTTCAAACCATTACAAGCAATGAACACCTTATACTCTCACTTACGTTGTAGCACTGCATGAGTGACGCCATTTACAGAGTAACTACTGTGTCTGCTTTTGTTATCCAAAGAAAACAGACCTTCCTGAATCACAGGAACTCTGCCTGAAATACACTCACACAAATCACACAAAACCTCTGTGTCTTTGCCTTTTACACACATAAGATTTGTGTATTACCAAGTACTGCATATAACATCCACTTTCATATTTTCTTTTAACTTTATACAAAATGGAAAACTATACATAACTAAATTTTGCAAGGATAAATACTGGAGACACTTCAATTTTGAGCTTCACTCACCATAACAACAAATATCTCACATTTTATGTCAGAATTGATTATACATCCTAACTGCAGCAGAAAAAGTGACAGACCTCTAATCAAACATCTCAAAGATCACCCCACAGAGGATTAATAAGGACATCTCTTTATGATGTTTGCTTAGGAACACTGTCTGGTTTTTTATGTCTTCTTAATGTTGTAGTACAGGAATACAGATTTATACAATTCATAGCCAAACTACAGTCATTTAAGTGACTGTAAACCATCATTTTATAAAAGCTATAATTTTATTTTTACTATAATTACTAAAGAAACTTGAAAACTATAATTTCCTAAGCTGAAGCAGGAGATTCTTTAGCAGGTTGAGAAAACAAACAGGGAAAACAATTGGTGTAGTTTGCAGTGTGGGGGGTCAGAAATGTTCCTTCAAATGACCAAGGAATTCTGTGTTTGATTCACCCTTGGACGCCATTCCCAATCAAGAGAAGGATTAAGTTTTTCATATTTCATTTCCAGGAATGACAAAAAGCATGTGCACAAAAGATTAATTATGACACTAATACTTTCAAAACATCCTATGATTATGTTTAATTTTAGAATAATAATAATGAATGTTTCCTTGATAGACTACAATGGAAAAGTCCTTGACTTCTTATAAACTGAGCACTAACACCATTTTTGCATCTCATTTAAGTCATTAGCATGTAAATCCCCCATTTAAGTCATTAGCAGAAAAAGTGGTGATGATTCTTGCAGGCTATTTCAGGAAACGGTGCATCATCACTGCAGCTCTGCAGCATTCGGGCTATACCACCCTTCAACATTTATAATCATTCTGGGAAATTCACTGTCGTGGCTATCAGGCTTTATTCTCTATTCCTAAGGGGCGTCACATTTCAGCATTACAGCTGACTTAAACTGTCAGATCAACTGTTGGTGTTTGAATGCCTCTATCCTGCCTTGGGATATCCTTGGACGGCACATCTGTGAGTAACATGGGCTGTGATGGGATCACAGGAAGGGAGCGGGATTACTGACCTCCTGAATCAAAGACGAAGAGCCACTACCGACACTGACACTCCCATTTCCCGGGTCCCTCCCAGGGCTGCTCAGTCTTCCTGACTGAACACATTATAAAGGGCACAGATGACAGGCTTTAATGACAGCAAATCACTGGAGACGATACCCTAGCCAGCTGTGCAAAATAGTCACTGCACATGAAACCCTTTTCATTTTTCACAATTCTTCAAGTTAAAAATATAAAACACACTGCAATCATAATTTCTACATAACTCATAGAAATCACTGTAAACTTACCCAAGACAACCCCTTCTGAGTTCTTTAGTTGAAAAGATGAGAATCATTCGAGAGTTAATAACATAAAAAGTAATGTTGCCCGGAATGCAGTCTGTCAATGTATTACAGTATCAACATATCAGTGAAAATTGTTTTATATGTATTAGGTAGTATGATAGATAATGCAGTTAATACAGCTATCTATCTACACAGCTAATGCTATTTGTATGTTTTCCATCATGGGCTAACCACAGTCATTTTGCATTTTTAGGTTTACATGTGAAGGATGTATGTTACATTTATGAATTACCATTGACACAATTACTGCCTAAACCAAAACTCCTAAACCTCCTAAAAATGCCTAAACCAAAACTCAACACGACATTTCATTTAGAAAGCAACCAGCAGATCAGAGAAGGGTCAACAAACATGATCAAGAAGCAGTAACGTCTAGTGACCAGTCACTGCTATATTCAGTATAATTACTTCCTCATTATTTTGACCCAGATTAGCCTGACTTTTCACTTCACCCACCATTTTAGTTAAATTATACATTGCTCCAACCTTAGAAATGATATATATAATTGTTTTAGAACATTATTTTATTTTAGAACTTTATTTTATTTTACATTATTGCATTTCAGCGTAAAATCAATTAATGATTTTAAAAAATAAAGTTACACAGTTGTATCCCAAGGTATTTCTTGGATCTAACAAAACTATTATATAAAAAATAAAAATAACTTAAACAACAAATAGCACAAAAAGACTGGAGGTAGTATATACAGCATGCCTAAAATATCCCAAGTGTTTTTCTAAGAGGTTACACGCTAGTTTCTACAGTCACAGCTTTCCTTACTAACTAATGTCCTTCCTTGCTTTAATATTGAATAGCAGTTTAGTAAGTGATTACGGAATTTCTTCAGGCAATAAGAAGTGCCTCATTAAATTTGAAATGATCTCACCTGCAATAACATTCAAACATAAAAAATGTTTTGTGTTACATCCTCTAAAACTACAGCTGACTTTTTAATAGTTACAAAATAACACCAAAAAAAATAATTAAGTGTTAGGCGAAGAGGGCAATACAGATGAATATTTATTCAGCTGCAATGAAGCCACGTCTCTACATTTTGTTTTCCACCCTCCTCTAGCTGAAATAAGTGAGAGGCAAATCACCTACGAGAACCAGAAGCTACAGCAGCCAGATAAATCCCCACGCCACCGCGCCGCCTCCGGAGGAAATGAAGTTCCAAGCGATAAAAGAAGCGTCATGCGAGGGAAGATCAGCAAGGCCCAGATTCCATCCTGTGGACCCAAGTGGAGAAACACTCACCAGTGACAGCGACGCATGCCAAATGGGCTTACGAGTGACCCCCTGCCCACGGATGTCTGCAGATGGAACAGCAGGCTGAACAGTAGACCGCTTACCCCATCTCTATCAAAGACCCTTTGTGCTCCAAACAAACAAACTCTCCTTTTTGTGCAAAGTAATGCCAGTATTTACTCCTGCTCTGAATGGATATTTTTACCAGACGCTAAACTGGGCCAGTTTATGAATCATAATACCCTCTGTGTGTTTTTTTTTTAATTAAACAGTTAATTTGTCTCAATTTTTGGCCTTCTTCGGCCTTTGTAAATGAAATTGAAGGAGACCACCACACCGGGTAAACCTGAATTTAACAAACTGTCCCTTATAGTAAGGAATATTCCAGGAGGTTTTGCTCAACAGATTTTTTACAAAAAGCCATAGCACATTCATTGCTAGGAAAATGAGACACCTTACAGATCTTGACTTGCCAAGTTTGGGCAATGTGTTATTAGTGTGTTACTACATGAGATTTGTTATTGGATACTAGTACTTCAGATTTTACAGATGTTCAAACTGAAGACATACTGAAACATTTTTGTCTATGGGAATAACCCCTTTTCACGTGCCTGAAACAATTAAACAGTCCTTCTCTAAACCTCAAATGCTGGGGTGGGAAAATCTTGGACAATGATGGCATTATGTTCCAAAGCTCTAAATATCCAACACTGGCCAGACTAATACACTCTATTTTCAGCACGCCAGTCATGCAGAATTAGCGTTTACATAAGCAGTTGTACAAGTACTTTCTGTCCACAATCTATGCATCATACACACTGCACATACTTATACAAACTGTCTGAGGTTCTCAGTGTGTTTTCTGATTTCTCTGTAGTTGGGGTGTCAAGCACAAGATACAAACGACAAATTTCCATGCAGCAAAACGGGGCTCCTTTTCTGCATGCTATCATTCTCAAGATTTAAAGGCTGAAATGTCATTAAAGCCAAACAGTTACCAGGTTAAAGGGCCTTTTTAAATCTCCTCTCTTTTATTGAACACAAGCAGTCTTGAAAGTGTTAATATTAAATGTGTAGCATAACATATGGTATAGTGTAACATGTATGATAAGCATTCTGTGCATGCTGTCTTATTCCAGCTAGAGAGCTAGCATGGTATTGTTTGACAAGCTTAAGTTACTGGGCCAGTCTCTCTTGTTCTATATCTTGCTGATCACTGAAACCTACAAAAGACCCATAGATAATTTAGGATTCCTAATGTGTACAGTGAGGTAGGTTTGTCCAACCAGGTTGATGTTCACATTTCCCATCCTGCAAAACAGGCAGTCCCTGGGTTACAAACAAAATCCTTTCCCTAAGTCAGTCTTTAAGTCAAGTGAGTATATAAGTCAGTAATCAATAACACAGTACATAATAATAATAAAATAATAATAATAATAATAATAAAATAATCTACATATGGTACTGTATTGAGCCAACAAACCACTGAAGCCATGAAGTGTTTTCATGAGTGTCACAAAACAGTGCCTGTGTTAGTTATTACGAAACATTGTATTAAACCCGGTCTTTCATTATAATAGGTTTTACGTCAGGCCGTTCATAAGCAGAAGTTGTTTGTAAGTCGGACATTCTTTACCTGTACACGCATCCAGGTAAAGCATGGGCTCAGAGCATGATAAGTGTGGCGGCCATTTTTGCAGCTCGGGGGTGGTTATTTTGAGTTATAAGAGCCCAACAACAGCATGATCAGTCTACCTGCTCTGAGATTTTAACCAGCAATCTTCCAGATAAAGGAACAGATTCCAAACCAACAGGCTCACAAACCACTGATGTCTTATAAAGAACTAGTACTGACTGGGGCTACAAATTGCACAAATAGAAAGAGAATAATGGGATTTAATAAAGTGTGAAATCTCTGACCTTAGTGTTACTTCTGGACCAAAGCAACTCCATATTCCTGAGATTTAGCTGTTGGCTGTTTTAACATAGCACATAGTTGTACATTTTAGTTTTAGTTCCACAGAGCAGGTCAATTAAGAATTCCAGTGTACCACGTTTTAGCCACTGTGTGATGAGTTTTGCGGACAAATACAACTTGTTGGAAGAAACATAAGCCCTTCAAATCAATCAGCACAATATCAGGAATTGAGAACCATCATCCAAAAGGCAACACGGCAAATCTAATAAACTGCCACCTTCAGACGCTGCCTTTGAATAAAGGTAATCCTCTCACATGCTTCTTTGCCTCTCATTTCACTGCATGACCAGCGTGGTCCACAGACGTCTGTGGTTAACCACAATGAGACCCTCTCAGGAAATTAAGTGAGGAATATCAACAACATCATCCTGTAAACAAGTACTCTAAAACAGCCTGCCCTGAGAACAACATTGCCTGACCTTTAGGTCTAAACAGTAGGCAACCTGTCAATTATTTAGTAACAATGACAAAATGTACAATACCCAACTGATCCTACACTGGATCAAAAGCCAGTAGTGAACTGGTTCAGTACCTTCATTGAATATCAAAACAAAGCCTCTTCTGTGTAAATAAAAATTTTACATTAGCCTAGGGAGTGGTTTCTAAACAAGCTGGCCCACTTCTCTGTTAATACTGAAGTTAGTGCGTACAATGGAATTAAAGGAAGACCTGGACAAACAAGTGTTTTTTTCAGCACAGCCGGTTGAACGCTACACAACAGCACCAGTTTGCTGAATACAAAAAAGCCACACAGGCATTATCCTTAACACTTGTAGTGACGCGACACCTAAAGCAACCAGTTAAAAGTAAATTCCAGCTGTCAGAGTCGTGCTAATGCAAACCCCGAGATTTGGGTGGAAGCTCTTCCCCATATGGGGAATTTACACCCTGCACGTTTTATCTTCCCAAGGCTCCATGCCGTGCAGCTTGTTGGATCTTTAGTGGGATTTACAAGATGGATTGGTAGATCCAAAGGAAAGATAATGCTCAAAAGCATAAAAATGGTGAAGCTCCCAGGTTAGCCTGTTGTCACCCCTGAACCTCTCTACCTGCTTGTATGTACACAAGCGCCAACGGCATAATAAGAATCAATGCTTTATGAGCCACCCGTGGGAGGGTTAGGAACTATTTCAGCACATTCAGGACAAAACAAAGACATTAAAACAATGGACCATCCTTACTATTCATTGTCAAAGCCATTTTGCCCTGGATTAATTTTTTCTGACATTTCACCAAATAATTATTTTTCATAATCACTGCCTGACCATATTAGGTAATTATGTCACTTATCTACAGTGAAATAAGGTGAACTTATTTGGAAAAAACAATAAAAGAGCTCATTTTTTTACAAAATACATTGATGCCCAGTTAAGATGAGACAGTTGATACTGCTGTGACTAAAACATAAGCAAAGCCAAGCTCCCAGCTTTCACATAAAGCGACACAAATTAGAACAATGACAGCAAATAACAGAATTATTATTAGTGAATTATTAGAATTACAGAATTATTAGTGTTAAAATGCACTTAAGCGCAGGTTGCTGTGTACCAAGGCCCATCTCCCCATTGAGTAGGTCTGCTTATGCCGCGTTTCCCTGCATGCACATTTACGCCTGGCTGTACGTGCTGTGCAGGAGTGCAGCGAAGACCGGCAGAAACAGAGGGGGCGGGGTGTACGCGTTCTGCTTCGTAATGCTCTGGCTAGCTGCCGACACACTTGGCTAGAGAAGGAGATCCCAGGATTTTTGGGTGTGAGCCAGTCTGGAATGCTCCCAGTTCCAACTTCCTGCACTCTTGCCAGCTTTACACATCTTCGTGTGGTTTTTTTTTCCCTCCTGAGACTGAAGGGCAGTCCTCCATGAATGAAATTCACCCCAGGCGAGTCAGATGTCCCTACATTCCCATTTTTTTGCCAGCAGATCTGGCCATAAACATAAAAAATATTATTCGTTGCCTCATTGACACATTCTTTATTGTGTTTTTAATAAAACAACAAATGGATTCATTATAAAAGTGTGTAATATACCCTGAACGTATACTCTTCTTTGGCTTCCACCTGCTTTTTTCCATGCAGATTCCTAGCCATTATAATACTTAAATGTGTCACAGTGATTCAATTAATTACTGGAAATATCCGATTATCTAGAAAGCTATCTTGTTATAACTTGTATGTCAGATTAATATACAAGTTCCTGATATGATTAAGAAAATGGAATGAACCATATCATTAAATAATCATTTTTATGTTATTTCACAAAATAATGCTAAACTTATCCCTTACTATTGTCAAATGTACAACTAAAGTAAATAGGGAATATATTTAAAACCTTGAATGTGAAAACACTATTTTTAAATACAAAATTCCCATTCAGCACAGCAGAATACTGATTCACCATTCCTAAACTAATTTAACACTGGTGACTAACTTCATTTGTTGCTTCAATATAATCATATTGTAGATATGATATAATCACACAATCCTCTTCATATTTTCAGTAAAACATACTAAGGGAATTTACATTTAAAGAAACTGCAAAAATCAAATCTAAAATATAATATTAAAACTCAACTGAAGTATGTCAATGCTTTCAGTCCTTTCAATAAAGTCATTTCTACTGGACTAAAAAAACGGGGTCATAGATATTGTTTTCCTGATATCTTCACTTAAACGTAACATCCCAGTGAAATCAATAAATAATAACAGTCCTGCGTAAGGTATTGCAAAGTATTGGTTTTAAGCTGAGTTATGAAGGAGTCAAAATACCTTGCGACTAACAAAATCACTCTCTTCACAAACATCTAACATTAAGGAAATGCACAAGTTGTTTGCCTAAATAATGCTTAACTAACAAAACTGCAGTCGGCTCTGCCTACACCATGCAGGGACCTAGACGGAAGACGCACGTACTAATAACACATCACTCTATCACGTATCACTAGTTTAATTAAGTACTAATAAGTCAACTTTTCGCGTCCTAAATGTCACAATATGGTAATAACTTTAGGGTTACAATATGCATTTAGGAGTTGAGCAAGATGCCACAACTAGATCTACTAATATTAACCGTACTCATAAATGCTATCAATAAGTCGCGTACGTAACTTCTGAGCGAATATAGTGTAGTACTGGAACTATTACTGAGCAGTTAATGAAAAATATATTTGGTCTCTGTTTGTTATCAAAAATAACCGTATCGCCTATTTTAGATTATAAACATGTAGACCTTGCAGCAGATGTACCTGTTTGAACTGCTCCTCGTACGTCCAGTCGTGTTGCTGCAGATGTCCGTGCGGCGCCACCCCTCCGGGGCTCTCGGACTCCCCCGGTGCAGGATAAGACGCCTGACCCATCCTGGGCTGCGAGTGCCCGGCGCTCTTATTTTGCTCTCGCCCGCCTTCACTTTGGTGTGAATGATCGGCTTTGCAGTACGTCTCTTCTTCTTCTTCTTCTTCTCCGACCCGATCGTCTTCCAGTTCGTCTTCCTCTATATCCCGATCGTCGTCTTCTATGTCGCGACCGTGATCCGCTTCGTCGTCGATATCGGAGTCGTCCGCCTGCCGCCTGTTGCCAGTGCGCTGGCAGTGACGAGCGGAGCTTGCGCCCGGGTACGCTTCGGGATATCCCGCGGTGAACGAGCCCTGGACCGCTGCTTGGAAATGACGGAAAGACGGGGCTTGTTGCTGGATCCGTGCCTTCACCATGGATCTTATTTCTTTCTCTTTCTCGGCTTGCCGGAGTTTCTCCTCCAGGGCCAGGCGCGCAGCCTGCTGTTTCTGGAGATTCTCCATGACCGCTTCCAGCTTCATGCCGCCGCCCGACGGGTGGGACTGAGCGCCTGGGAAGTGGCCGTGTGCCGAGGCTAACAGAGGGAGGCTGTTGGCCGGGGAGAAGGCTGCCTGCTGTATGCGCACGGGAAAAAAGACAAGTGGAAATACGTAGATCGAAACGAAGGGATTAAAAAAAGTCAAACTATTAGAGAAGTACACCATAGCGGGCTATTGCTGTGTTCAAAATAGGCTATTAAACTCAAACACAGACTGCTTTAAACTAGTAATGGTAAACAGAGTGGCGAGGGCTATATAGTTAAACATTAAATTAAATATATGCTCGCAATATGGTTTAGTATTAGGTTTCCAGATGTGTCGTACGTGATACCTTTATTAAGTCTTATTTCTCGTGCAGTCTGCAATTTCTAAGGTAATAAAAAGACTAAATATTACTGAACTGTGTGGGCTAATCTTTAAAAATATGTTATCTATTCATATAATTTCCGTCGAATTGCTCATCTGAATACCTCACAGAACGAAGAAAAAATGTTCCAGTCGAGAAATGTAAAGTTTGTATTATATATTTATATCCAAAATTATTACGTAGCATACGTGTAACGTAGCCTATACATGTGTATGTAAGGTAAGGTCAAAAATAACATTATATTTAAACACTTTTATTCGCTACTTTATTTATACTTGAATAATAAGTATGTGAAATTCGATTGTCCTAATTATAAAACTACTTGCTAATGAATGTACTTATAGTATTCCTCTATGCCCGGGAAGAAAGAACGGAAACTTACCAACGCGGATTTTGTTGCTATAGCGGCGTTATCAACCATGCTTCTGGTTTAGTTGAAACTATAAATTTATTTATGCTGCAGTCCCTTCTTGAAAGTTAAACGTGGACGTGTCTCTGAACACAGCGATCCTTCACCGAGCAATTAAAAAAAAAGAAAACAGTCTTGGAGCCCTGGAGGGTTTAGCAACAAGTGGCAGCCGAAGCCAGAATGACCTCTTCTGGCGAGAGATCAGCCCTTCCGCTCCCATTTGCTAACAACACGTCAATTGAGTGATAAAAAGAGAGGGCAGGGTTTACTGACAGACAGGGAAATACAGTTGATCAAGATGGGGCTCATTCTGGAATAAAGTAGCCCACTCAGTTACAGTAGCCCACTGTAGGTGAAGGCTGGGATTTTGGGAGTCTACAAATAAATATATAAGACAAAACGGTTCATTATGTAATGAATATGAGCTGTGAAATTGCTGTACTCTGTTTAATCGTTTAATCAATTAAATTATAAATTTTGAAAAATTGAATGGTGGTGTATCCTAAATATACACTACCATTGTTATTCGTATATTTTTTCCAAATATCTGTATTTAAAAATTTGCCTCTATAAATGACGTACTTTTTTTAAAAAAAAATCTTAAAATAAATATTCCATTAATTGAAACTTCTGAACAGCCCGAGGAGAATGCGTTGCTTAATACGTATAGCGCCATGTATAGCCCAAACGCTTTTAATGCATTACACAGGATATCACGAAGACAGCCCCCCTTCCTCCTCCTTTTGAGTCTCAACAGTCTTTTAACACATCTGTTGTCTTGCTTGTCAGTGGTCTCCATTTCAGGAACTGACAAATTGCACAAGAATTGTAGTAAAGCTAGGAGCACCAGCAGCAATAATAATAATAATAATAATAATAATAATA
>JAODJW010000117.1:11756652-11781757 GCA_026777045.1 Hyperopisus bebe
CTAGGTCAAACTGGTTTGTTCGACTTTCAAGAAATTCGAGTTCTAGTGAGTTTGAGAACCGAGGTACCACTGTATTTACAGATATTTTTGTGTTTCAAATTGCAGTGTTGGCAAAACTCACCAAAAGATGTTATATTCAATATTTTCCTCAAAACCTATGACAAATATTCAGGAAAACAGACTGAAATGTTTTTGTTGATGGAGGCAATGGCAACTAAAATGCATGGATATAATGGATTATCCTATAATACTGATGTTGAAATGATGTTTAAATGCTCGTCATGTTGGTGTTATTTTTTTCCCCAGTGTGCCAGCTTAGCCATCTCACAACCTCCCCTATATTCACCCAGTGTCCCCTCCAGGCATTTTATTCATAATCATCGAGATAAACCCACACCAGTATCATTTCAGGGCTCATGGGCGGACATGTTCGGGCACCCATACGATACACCAGTATCATTTCAGGGCTCATGGGCGTACATGTTCGGGCACCCAAACAATACACCAGTATCATTTCAGGGCTCATGGGCGGACATATTTGGGAACCCATGCAACACACAAGTATCATTTCAGGGCTCATGGGCGGACATGTTCAGGATCCCATGCAACACACAAGTATCATTTCAGGGCTCATGGGCAGACATGTTCGGGCACCCATACAATACACCAGTATCATTTCAGGGCTCATGGGTGGACATGTTTGGGAACCCATGCAATACACCAGTATCATTTCAGGGTTCATGGGCGGACATGTTCAGGAACCCATGCAATGTGTTTTTTATGTTACTGTTCATTTGAATATGTCCTAATGCCAATTTTTGTTGTTTTCTGTGCAAATATACAGTACACTTACTACCCAGATAAATTGCCTTAAACATTTTCTTTGCCTGTCTAAAGTTTGTGTACAGTACCATATATTTTGTCATTCTTGGTCCAGGCATTGCAGGACAGGTCTCTATAGATTCCAACGGAGATAGAAACGGGGATTTCTCAGTGATGACCATGATGGACCCTGAGGACGGCACCTACAAGGTGAGAAATGGCTTCAGCCTGTTATATAGTTCAAGTAGTAACCGTACAGAAGCTTACCCGCTAATAAATACAAACAAATGGTACTATTTTCTAATCATTTTGTAAAGAGAATTTCCAGGTTATACATTTTAAACTTCTTTATAATGCTGTACCTTCATAGTAAATTCATTTTCATACTATATTGGTATAAATTACAGCCTTATCCTTCTGCTCACAATTAAGTATATGCAACTTACATGCATTAATGCAGTATCACAGTATGTGTCCATTTTTGCTTCTGTAATTTATACAGTTTATTCTCCCTTGTGTTTTTCAGGCTGTTTTGAACTATTTTGGTGCCAATGGGAGTTTGCAGACACTGCCTGGATTCAGTAGCAATCGATTTACCTTGACAGAAAGATATGAAACTCCAAACCCAGACAAATCATGTATAAAATTTTGCTGTTCTTTCGTTTTCTGTACAAGTCTCACAATGGAAACCAGTCCCTAGTTATTTAAAAGCCCTAACCCTAATTAGTAGGCCTATATAAGAACTTAGTTCACATTCTTTTGAACCCCACCCTACAGAGACACTAGGACTAATGGAAATATTAATAAGATATATATTAGATAATTTTAGACAAATTTTATTAGATTGTGCACAGGAGAAATAGGTCAAATATTAATAATATAATATCAAATTCATAGTTAACCACAGCACAATATTCTTTGGTCAGTGTAACCTACAACTGCATAGTAAACATATATAATGAGAATTTATTGACAATTTGTGTATGTATTTTTTAAATTATTTATATCCTTCTTTAATTCAATGTCATGAGTTTCTATCTATGAAACGAGTCTCCATCTGGGATGTTTTCAGTACAATGCAGTTACGGTTAGCTGTTTAGTTAGGGCAGTTATTTTCAGAGGAGAATGTGTAATGTTAGTTAGCAGATTAGCATCTCAGGTGAATTAAGGCACCGGTTTGATCTTAAATAACCTCCTTTCTAAGCAGGTGGACTGGAGGTATCTACTGTGACGTGCATCAGTGTTGGAGCAGTAGTGAGCACCTTACTGGTTATGGCTGTCTATTTTTTCAGGTTAGTGTCTGTAGCTGGTCAAACAGGGTTAATGTAAAACTCGATTATTTGTGTAACAAAATGGTCTCACGTGAAACAGATGCGGGTATGGAGCAGGGCCTAGAATATTCCTTAGCTCATACGTCCAGCATTCATGCGCATACATATAATCATGTATGTGTGACATGTTCAAAGATATTTAAACATACGATTTTGTATCCTATATCCAATAATACACAAAATGTATGTTACTGTAAAAGACATAACCATTTATTAGACTTCTGCTTTGAAACATTTAAAGATTTTTCTCTGATATGTATATTGCTAAAGGAGATGGTGAATTTCGTTGTAACCATAATCAGGAACCTTGCCTCTGTAATTGGATCAATTATGTTATTTTGCAGAAAGAAATACAAGATAATTATTGAAAGGCAATGTCAACAAGAACACAGCCTGGGGAAACATCATCACCTGACAGAGGATACAATAGCCTTTTCTATGGCATAGAAGCCACCTGACCATATGGACCACAGAGGACATTTGCTCAAAGATACCAAGCACATTGAATGGGTTTTCAGTTGTTTGGTATGTAAATTATGTAAATATGTTACGAAATTCTTAATGAGCTCAGGAAAAATACTATTTGCATTTTGACAGCTTCAATATGATTGGGGTCAGATTTATTCAAGTTATAAAAACATTGTGATAACATTGTGATTAAAGGCAGGGTATGCAATCTTAATGTGATAAACTTTCTTCAAATTCCTCTCCTCACAATCCACTAGCGGTGCATTCTGTGTGTGCACTGAACAAAAACGGTGTTACTAGGCAGCCCTAGCTCTGCAAATAGGAAAAATACAAAGTACAGATCGAGCTACATGACACTGTTCAAGCAACAGGGGGCGCTCATGCACAGGACGGGGAGGGGAGACGGGGGAAGAGGAAAGGAGAAGGGAGAGGTGATTTGGAGGCCTGAAGCGAGGGGGGGTGAGATTATGCTGTGAGGCTCTTTCAAACTTTTAATACTTTTTTCTTTTTGTCATATGCTGTTATAGTATTTTAATAAAAATCTCTACATATTTTCATTTTCAACATTTACTATATAAGGAGAAACAAAAGAAAATGTTGTTTCAGCTCGGCAGTTGTGTGAATTATGTTGGATCCTTTAGTATTTAAATCTTTGAAATGTTCTTTTTAAATAATTTAAGTCAGGGTTTCTGTATTATTTTATGTAATGATTTAATTTCCTTTTAACGTATAGTCATGGAAAAAAATTACAAATTTTGGGTAAGTGACAGATGGTATTTTGAAGATTATATATATTATTATTTCTGTAATGTCTAGAGGCACAAATATTTTTACTGGATGTCTGTTATGTGGAAGTGATTGTTCTGGCAGCGTTAATTATGAGTAAAAATTACAAGTCATTAAAATTTTTTTGTGAAAGATATTAGACTTATCTTTGCACTCAAATTCATGAGGAAAATTATTCTTCTTTCAATGTTGATATATTGCATTGTGCCCAGGTGAGTCTCTATATCATTACATATGTGGTTATTCCAAAGTTATGGTTGGATACACTATGGGAAAAGAAATTAAAACAAATGCATCGGAGAAGCACATATTTGAATGTCATCCAGGTACCAGTTTAAGATTTTATCATCCTGTTATTGTGAGGTAGCAGGTATGAAAGCCTCCAAAAATTGATTTATATCCTCAGGAACTTTTAGGGCATCCCAGTCTAAATCCATAGGCATTAATATGGAGTTTGCCCCCCCTTTGCAGCCATAACAGCTGCCACTCTTCTCGGAAGGCTTTCCACAAGAGTTTGGTGTCTGTGTGAGAATTTTTGCATACCAAGATATTTTGAACAATTCTATGCTTCCAACCTTATAGGAACAATTTGGGGAAAACCCTTTTCTTTTTCAGCATGACTGTGCCCCAGTGCACAAAGCAAGGTCTATAAAGACGTGGTTAGGTGAGTCAACTTGACTGATCTACACAAAGACCTGACCTCAACCCCACTGAGCACCTTCAATGGTTGAATGGTGATTGCGAGCCAGACCTTCATGTGCAACATCAGTGCCTGACCTCATAAATGCTCTTCTAGATGAAGGGGCAAAAAAATCCTACAGAAACACTCCAAGCATTGAACTGAAATTGAGTTCAAAACTACAATTATTATGTCATTTGTTTTTCTTTATGTAAAATGTATGAGGTATAATAAGCTTAATGCCCTTAGTGTTTCAGATGCTGGTGTTCCACTTGAAGTATAAAAAGTTAATAATTACAAGCTTTCCACATGTTGTCCCCATGATTCATTTCTGTCCTGTACTGAACATTGAATCATTTTAAGCTAGAGGCACATCTGAAACAGTGTCACTCCTAATTTAGAACTGAAAATATTACACCACTTGGTAATACTCATTTTTCTGGGCTGAACATTGGAATGAATAAATTTTAATTATCTTCAGTTGGTCCCCGTGATTCTGACCAAGGAGACATGGTTAAAAGATTGATGAATGGATCTTTAGTGGGTAGATTTTCTTGAAATGTACAAAGGCTTGCAGATGTATAATGTTAAATAAGTACTCTCATGAGGCTCAGCTAACAAAGGCAGCCTTGACAAATCAGAAACTGGAAGGATTGGTCCCTGCCTTGTCCTATTTTGTCCGCTACTTCCCTAAGTTCCCCATTTGGCCATCAGGTGTCACTGGCCATCTCGTACTGCTCCATGTGTTCCCTTAGGTGTTGCCCCAGTCATTGTCCTCAATTTCTCTTGTGACCTGGGCCACTGCATGGCTGAATAGGTTGAGTGTGTGGCTGAGAACCATGTATTCCAAACCGTTTTGAGTTCGTATTTATGTGCTGTTTTTCTATCCTGTGTTCCTTTATTGCTGATTGCCTATGTTGCTTTCCATTTGAACTCGCACCTCAGAAATTCCTCGTCAGAAATTTCAACTGGAATACCCCATGAAAACGGAATTGCGTAGGAAAGTCTACAACCCTGACCTCTTATGTTCCTGCATGTTTTTGGATTCAAGCTTCCTTTGTTTGTAAGCTACCTAGTGAACCACTGTTAGAGAAGACAGGAAACTAGATTGATGATACCCTTCAATGACAAGGAGTCAGGCAGCAGAAAAACACTGGGCATTGTTTAACCAAACATGTTGTTGGTCATCTTGTGCCAGTCTGTCACTTCCAAGCACACCCTAGAAGCTCAGGTTCCAAAGAATGGTGTGCGAGCGAAAGCAGGTGTGGCTCTTCCTGAAGGTGGGTGTGAAGTATATTGTGTTGATGTGGTTCTTAGCTTTACTTTGTCTGCCTTCTCATCGCACTCTGGTAATTTTACCTAGATCCTCAGCCTCATTTGTACTCCTTGTGGTTTATTATTTTCTCTCTTCAGACCTTCATTTATTTTATTGCTAAGACACCTCCTTTTGATTTTCATGATTCACCCCTGTATTCTGTTCCAGCCACAGCCCTGCAGTCCTGAAAACAACCTATTTGATATCCCAGTCCTGTGCCATGTACAGGGTTTAAATAGACTGAGGCCAGCTCCACCTCCTTATGTCCAATAGACTGAGTCCAGTTCCGCCTCCTTCAATGTTATCTTAATGCCCTAAAATTTAGGGAAGATTCAAAATGAATAGTTGAATAAAATGTCAGTTTTGGCTAAAGATCATGTGTTTTTCATCAGCTTTAATATTACTTTTCATTAGTAACTCTGACCAGACATTAATTTTTTGAGGATAGGACCTACATGACGCCTTGATTTCTGTCCCGTGGTTTTGTATTTTGACTTATTTCTCTTTCCGTACTGCTTCCAAAGGTTCACTTACTAGCTAAACTCCCCTAAAGGTAAGACATATGTAAGAAGCAGCTTGTCAATGACATTATTTTTCTAAAAAAATTCAAGTAATATTTAACCACACAATATGTACAATATCTATATCAAATTAACTTTTTCATTTTTTGTATTGCTTTAAAGTGGTAAAACAACAAATGGACATACTGAGTCTTTAAGATAATAAATACATATAACTAATGTCCCCCCTGCTCTGTACCTAACAGGGTTGTGATTTAACCCCTGGTTTCGTGGTTCTGTTCACCACCCTGACCAAAACTATTTCTCACACCCTCATTTAACATAAAATACCACGCAGTTGCATAAATTAATGGAAATGAATGGGTGGGTAGCTGGGAATAATTTTTAAAGTTTTGCATAAATGAGAAAAAAACCAAAGTGGTGACATTCAATAAGAAGCATTAAAATTAGCAAATGCTGTACTACACAGTTCTGTTCTATTCTATTCTGCCTATGTGCCTTACTGAGCACATATTGATTCAGAAATTGTCTGTACAGCACATGCCAAAACAGTACAAAGTAGTAACACTGTTGATCAAAATAAATCTAGACAAACCTTAAGACCACTCTAGAAACAGCATACAAAGACAAACTTCTTCCTGGAAATCAGAGACACCATAATCAGAATTTTGATTCCTGTCATGTTCTTAAATCCTCTTAAAATTCTGTAAAGACAGAATGAATTTCAAAAATCAGTATCAATGCACTCTTGTCTTTGTGTGCAAAACTGTCATATTGGAAATGGGCTGAACTTAATTATAGTATTAAGCTCAGCTTTAAATTAGTGTTATGAGACATTAAGTTCAACAAATCTAAAAAACTGTAAGCCAGCTGCTTAAGAAGCCAAAAAACACATGCTTGGTTTTGCAATGCTCTCTGCTAGCTTGACATTTCACACCACCAAAGATAAGGGAAGCGTGCAACTCAGGTACAAACAACATTTATGTACCACCAATGGTACAAAAATGCTCCTCGCAGTCCATTTTTGTACCTTAAATTAGACTAAAAGGTACATTTTCCTAGCGCTAGAGTAACTGTACCCTCAAAGGTATAAACTGGTACATTTTCCTGACAGTATATGTCCAACAAAATTATTTCAATATATACTCAAAGCTCATACTAATTGATATCCATTCATTTAGGGGTCAATTCTCCTCCCAACAGTTTCACCAGGAAGTTGTATTCCTTTCAAGCAGCACTAGAACTATAAACAGTTTGGAACATTATTCTCAGACTTAAGATTTCAGTGCTAATTATAGTGTAATGAATTCTGCTTATATCAGCCTTTCACTTACACCCCAGGCTGTCTCCCTCTGTGAATGTTTAATCTCTGACTGCTATCTTGGTATTCATATTCTGCCTCCACTCACCACACAGTCTGTGATACTCTTGAGAATCCAGCTGGTATGACCTTTAGCCTTTAGCCAAGGGGTCACTCGTGGCTAAACCTGGACAGTAACAGATTACTCAAGATTCATCCAAGGGTATCGGCTATTACGACAAGAATGCTGAGAATTTGGAGGCTGGCAGTTTCTCAGAGGATTGTGATAAACAGTAACGTTTTTTTTGCAAATTGCATGCTTACGTCAATAACACAGACCCTTCACCCTTGAAAAAGAGTTTATCCCAGACTTGAACTGTATTCAATACTTTGCACCTGAGTGCTTATGTGCTTTAGCTCACAAAAATGATACAAATCGACTAGGTAGGACATCTTTCATATTGATATGATTGTGATTGTAAATGTGAGCATGTGTGTGTACCCTGTGAGAGACTGGCATCCTATCCAGGATGCAACCTTGCTTCTTACACTGTGCTGTCTGGGATATGTACCGTGACCCCAGTGACCCTGAATGGGATAAGTGAATGTTATGTTGAGGTCATTGTATATATAAGCATTATTTCCATTTACCATCCCTACCATGTCTGGGTCTCTCGTTATCTCAAATACCAAGTATGTAAATAAGCATTGCTAACTGGGCCTTTTAAACAAAGGGAAAATGTGATTACAGTATGTGTAATTTAGAGCCATTCTTTAATGTCAACAAAATTAATGCTAGATTACGTCAAATGCTTGCCTCGCTTTGCTTAACATTTGTGGCACATTTACATTTGTTTTATTTAGCAGATCCTTTTGTCCAAAGCATCATACAAGTGAGACAAGTAGCAGATTACAAACACCAGATATCTGAAGAAACTTATGAATACTACACAACATTTTTGTGGAGTGGAAGAGTAATTGCACCTTGGGACAGAAGTTGCTGAATGCCAGAAAGTCTATACGGGTAAGTGGCACGGTTATCAGATCAGTGGTTGGTGAACTGCATCAAAATAACCCTCCGGCACATTCCATCGTACATATTTTGCAAGTAACAAATACAAACCTTCAAAAAAGCAACACAGGCATGAGTATTTATGATATAGATGACACATTATAGGCATTGAACCAATTTATTTTTTAGAAACTGGAGGTCAAAGATGCTTGGGTATTGATTCGGTCTCTAGATTGGAATAGGTCATTTGGAAGAAAATGAAAAAGAATAAAATTTGGAGAAGAATTACAAAAAGAACACTGCATCCCATTATTAACATCAGAAGGTGTGCGGGGGATATTTTTACTGGAAGTCATTCAATAAAATCAGCAATTCCAACAATCTTCAACTAATACTACAACTAATTACAAATGGTACTGTGTTTGCCCAGAAGCAGCAAAAGTCATCCTTTGAGGTAAAACTACCTTTACCTATTTTCTCAGTAGCTACATTTCTTTCAGTTTAACATTGTTTTTCCATGTTTGAAAGTGAAATGTGAAGGTAACAGGGACTTTCTAAAGGTGTGTTCCTTTGGTGTGATTTGTGACTGACTGTGGATTGTAAGCTTTCCTGTACTTTCAGATCTAGCAGCTGAAACCATCTGCTTTCGTGACAGGATCATCAAGGTACCTGCATCCCATCAGCACGGCTCCTTCCATAAATACAGGGGGTGCTGGTACTCAAAATTGACCCACAGGCTGAAGATAGTTATGACCATGGCCATGCTATTTCTTTCTCCCTGGTTTTGGGGAGGGGGCTCTATCTGCTTATTCCCTATTGCCATTAGCACATTACTCCCAAATAATAAAATTACAGACTACATTTTGGGTGTATATTGCAATTTAGTGAAATCATGCTCATACTAGGTACTAAAGTGATCTTTCTCTCCCTGTCTGTGACCTGCCCTTTTCCTGTTTTTAAAAAGAATTTCAAATAATGGCACAAAATGAAGAGTATAATCAGATACAAGTGCAACAATAAAGCACATTTCCTTTTCATAAAACAAATGTTGTAAAGTCAATTGTGTCGACAAAACTTGTAAAGCAATCCATATTTTCAAACCAGATCTGTTTCTATAGGAAACAGCAACATTGTATTCCCCAGACAGCCTTGTCCTTTGGTCCGGCTATCTGAGCCATACTCCTCACACACTCACCAGCCTGTACAATTTCTAGAAGTACTGTATGGATCACCTGGAAATGTGAAAGTTTTTACCTGTGTTTTTACCTGAATTCTTATTGAGATATTTAGGTCTCAAAGTATACTTATTCATTTATTGCACATTCCACTTAAATGACAATCTGCAGAATCATTTCACACCAATTAGGTGGCTACTTGTATTCCTTTGAGTATGTTTCAATGTCAATGTTTAAAAATGTAATTTATATTATTTATATTTTTATATATTTAAAAGTTTATATTCTATTTATTTCTCTTTTGCACTATGACCAAAATTTTCTGTGACAAAAAAGTAGGAACTTTAACAGATACATTAATGGTAGGCCTATATACCAGAGGTATTGAAACTGTGCGGTGCATGCTCTGATCTGTTGAGGTACAGGAGGACTGCTGATGCAATAATAAATCATCCTTCAGCATTTTATTTTTCAATATGTGCCAATGAGGCAATATATGGGATGGAGTGGACAAAAAAAGAACACCTAATTTACAGTATATACAAGGGAGTAGCTACAATCAGCAAAAACAGCATTTACAAATGTATTTTAAACTTCGCTTTTTCACTTAAAAAGAACGACAACCTTAATGCCTACCCAGCCCTAAACCTAACTATAAGCCTATAACTATAAGTTATATCACCAAAGAAAATACAAATTTTTGACATCTGTAGTTTTTTGATTGCAGTCACAGATTTTTATAGAATTGAATTTGCCCTTGTGGCGACCAAAAAATGGTCATCAAAACAAACAGGTTTTTATCATATTATGGGGACATTTGGTACCTCAATGTAATGTATACCAGGACCATACCCCTTCCCCATCACACACACGCGCACACACACGCACACGCACACACACACACACACACACACGCACACACACATGCCGGCCAGCTACAGCACTGCTAAAGATAAATCATCAGAAAATCATCTCTTGCCCTACAGATTTCAAAATTACTCTATAGCCTATACAGTACAACCTATAGATCCACGGAAGATCTGTGTTTACAAGATGGCGGCTGTAGGCTCCATTTTGGCTCTTGGCTGACCTTTGCTGGCAGTTCCAATTTTGGGTCTGATCAAGTGTATATTTTTAGATTTTCATCCTTTTTTTGTGTAGTGATAATAGTGTTCGCACATGTCGTGCAGTTTCCTCCAGATACTCCGGTTTCCCCCCACAGTACAAAAACATGCTGAGGTTAAATGGAATTACCAAATTTACCATAGGTGTGCAGGTGTGAGTGAATGGTATGCGAGTGAATGGTGTGTGAGTGAATGGTGTGTGAGTGTGCCCTGCAATGGGTTGGCACCCCATCCTGGGTTGTTCCCACTTTATGCCCAAAGCCTCTGGAAAGGGCTCCGGACCCCCCATGACCCTGAATAGGACAAACGGTTTCAGAAAATGGCTGGATGAAATATCAACAAGTATAAGTCAGAATGCATAAAGTCTGCTGCATGCTGGATAAATTAAATAGCCAAGTCAAAGAAGAGTGGGACAGCTTGTGACGTGGTGGAATCATATATTACTTTTTATGTCTTTATTTTTCAGAAGATAAGCACTTGGAGAGAAAAATCAAAGACTGCAAACTTATCACCACAAGCTGCCATGTTTTTACCAGAAAAATAATATCAATCTAATATTACATTGCGTAGCAGACAAAATATGTTAAACATGACACATGCAGTCCCCCATACTAACTTGTTGCCTTGGGAAAGTTAAAATCTGTAGAGATAAATGCACATTCACATAGGGGTAAATAACTAACAAAATGTTTTCATATGAGTATGTGCTTTTATGTACTTTTCCTTCATTCACACCTTGTTGCAAGCCAATACACCCTTTCCCACAAGATCTACCATCATCATAAAGGCAATGTTTATTTTAAGACTCTTGAATTGATGGAGGCATAACCATTTTGTAACAAGAAGAAACACAGCTTGCACGCAAAATGTGATGTAATACTGTCTAGTAATCTTCACTTCTACATATAACACCAGTACAGGGCCTTAAGTAAACACTCATAAAATGCGTAAAATGTTTATTGTTTGTTCTGCTAAGGTTGTCCTTGCCCAGTGCATGCATGTTTAAACTTTTCAAAGGCACTATCATTTTGAAATAATTTATGAGCAACCTATTTATTTCTAGACTTGAACAATTCTTGCTAAAGCCATTTCTACTATAGGCTAGCCAGAATAAATCCTTTGGGAAGATATTCTCTTTGCTCATTCAAGATATATGGCATGGTACTGGAAAAAAATGCCATACAGATTCTGTGTGATGGGGATGACAGAGTATATTACCCATCATTGTAACCACTAATCTTTATCAGCATTACTTAGCTGAATGTTTCCTGTTCACAGAAGTAACATAGTAGCACTGCTCCCATACTCACAAAGCATCTTTGGCAGATGGTCACAGCCGACCTGGACACCCTGCACTGTTTTCCAGGCCATCACAGACATTTTAGAGGCGACGTTTAGCATAACTGCATGATGTTGGGCTGACGGGGAAAATCAGATCAGTCAGAGGAAACCTGCACAAGACAGGGAGAACATGCAAACTCCACACATACAGAAGGGAGGCAAGATTTGAAACCCCAGCCCTGTAGGGGGAGGTAATGTTGCTGCTCTATAGTACTAAACCATAGTGTCACTCTGAAAGGGAAAGAGGTAATATCTGTAGCTAACCTCAGATATTGTAAAATGTTAATTTTACCATCATGTTTAATGTATAATATGTGAATTACATATTATACAACTACACATAGCTGTGACATATATACAACATTTATAGTTAATTGTAACTATACTAGTAATATTAACTACAGTATTTATTATAGCGATAGTAAATATACTCACACATGCCTCTTTCCAAAAACAATACTTGTGCATTGCAACATGATTCAAATATCCATTTAGCAGGTGCCATTATACAAAGGGACATACTTTTTTTTTGAGCAAGCAGGGTCAGACAGTACCTGTAACTATTGGGGGTTAAGAGCCTTGCTTGGGAGTCCAACAGTGACATCTCATTGCTGACCTAGGAATTTCAACCAGTGACCTTGCAGTCACAGTCAAAGAATCTCTACCCACACACCAGCCCCAAGGACAGCCATCCAAACAACTTCTTATCCTATACAAGATTGAGGCAACAGTTCAGATATGTGAATTGTTTTACCTTGCTGCTTTTCTTGTACTTATCAAAGATTAAGGGACGCAGATGGAATCTGAATGTAAAGAATACAACTAAAAAAACTATTTGATGAATTATCTTTATGCAATCTTAACACAAATGTTGAGTTTTTTTCTAAGAATATATTAATTTAATTTTAACTGCATGAATTACAAGTAGATCCTTGTGTTGTAAAAGACCGTTTTCTTTAATATTACTGAGAGTAGCAAAACTCACCATAGTTTATGTCTGAGGTTGAGGTCGTCCTGTTAATGTTTGACATAAATTATGTAGAGGTTTTGGATTTTGCCCAAGATGACAAAAAAGAAATACTGAGAAAGAAAAATGCACGGCTTTCAGCCAACAGAGCCAATAAAGTTGTTTCTAATAAGACCCTTGATACATCAAAAAATACAAATTAAAAACATCATTGATCTAGCCAGTAAATTCCAGCCGTTAACACAAATTATTGTTTTTGGATTAGAGAATGTCTTCCACTTTTGGGACATAACTCATTAAACAGGAATACATAGTTATAAGACACCCTGCATTACCCGTCTTACGAATAATGTGCCATAGGCACAAAATATTGCCATATATCATGTTGCCATGATGAGAAGCTGTCATATTTCAGTATAAATTTCATATTGATTGATTATATTGGTGCTGGAATGCAGGCCTCCAAAGAGGAGCCCTGTGTGAGTAAAGGTTGTGGGTAAGATTTAATGGGTTTTTCTTCATGTTTGGAAAACACTAAACATGTGCAGTTCATGTATATGGATCCACCCATGACAGACTCTGATGTTTTTCCTTGTTAAGAAGGAGACACCCCCTGTAGACACTTTCATCTTTTGAGAAGAAAAATCTCGTATAGAGCAACCCATTTGGGGGGTATCCAACAGTGTCTTGACAGAGTCCATGAAACATAATGCTTGTGCATGTAAAAATATGTCTAAGGGAAACACGTTAGGATGGCTAAGGGATATCACTGTGAGAAAAAGAATTCCTAAGGCATCAGAGTCCATATACCACACATGCAAAAAAAAAAAAAAAGTTTACTGGGCTCCATAACTGGTTAACCTCTAGTTAAGAGTAATAATCATTCATGCCCTGCAGCAGAGACTTTTAACGGGTTAAACTGATATAACAAATGAGCTGTCAAATCTATATTTATTTTCTGGACAGACCTTGAGGATTAAATATGTTAGGTTTTCAGCCATGACATAAATTTATTAGTTATGTAGGTCTAAGAATGCAGGTACTCATGCTTAAATTAACCATAAACTACATGTTTAAAGGCATTCAATTCTTAACAAAAATCACGCATTTTGAGAAACTACATAACAACAGTCGAAGTTACACTGTTCCTTGTTCTGGCTGTATGCTACTCAGGAGAAGCAATTTCATGTCATGAAATGACAAAATGACTCGATTAATTTTAAGACCTTCATTACAGGAAGGGTTTAGATGGCTTCTGAATTTTCACATTCACTTATGATCTAATTTAACTTTACATTAAAGAGTCTAAAATTATGTTTGTCTGGTTGGCCAAACGAATTATCTTTTAGCAGCAGCAAAGAGAAAAAGAAAGTGATCAATAAAGGCAGCAGCAAATTTGGAAGTATTCAGTCGATGGGGTACTGGAGGTAGATAGGAGCTTCACTGAGTTCAGATCTTTAGTACTTGCTTTCAGAGCTGCAAATGAAACAGCACCTACTCACACTGACCAGGGATCAGGGCACACATTCCGTCTCACTCTCTGGTCAGCAAGCCAACTTTGCCGGGTGTCAGGTACAGAAAGTACAAATCCAGACCAAGGTTTTGTTTCAACCAATCAATTGAGCATAAAGTCACAGAGTACTCACCTGGTTGGTTAAAACAAAACCTTGGTCTGGATTTGTACTTTCTGGACTTCAACTTTCCACCCCTACCCTCCACCATGTGAAAATTTGACTATAGATGTTTTTCCCACCCACATTCATTCACAAGAGTCCCTCACAACCTTCAAGACCTATCGCTTCTAGGAAAACCTCTACTAACTCATCCTGCCTCACACCTGTTCTCCATTTTTTTCCTTGGTGACCACTGTATTCTGCACTTATCTAGTAGGAATCTAGTGCTTCCTGGTGTTTGATTTGACTAGTTCTAACAATGTGTTTGTATAACTTTTGATCCATTGGCAACATTTACTTGTCACTGTTTACTTACTGGAATATCAGCCTAGCATGACTTGTACCCTTTTGGCTCCATGATAGCAATTACTGTGACGTATTATCTGCCTCATTGTGCTACCTTAAACAAGTGCTTGCTAAAAAAAAAAAAGACTCATAATATATCCATCCATCCGTTCATCTTCTCGCCACTTATAAACAGCATTTTTTCTATGAATATAAATTTCCATAAATAAACCTTACGAAGAGCAACTTGATACCATGATAAAGCTTTACACATTGCTATAATAAACTAGTACAGTACGCATCTGTGCTCTTAAACCATTACCTTTTTACTCCAATGCAGTGGATTTTTCCAGACCAAGTTTAATATTTGGCCAGTTTCCCAGTCAAGGATTAAGCCTAAGCCTAGACTAGCTTTCAGTTACAATGGTGAACCTCCATTGAAACGGCAATTTAGTCCAAGACTAGTCTTAATCCTTGTTCAGGAAACCGGCCCTATATGTATTAATGCTATAGATCCCAATATGCACAGTAATAGCATAAGACTGAGTTTATGGGAGCTTCAGTCAGGTAAGATTTTGACTAAAATTTCTTTTGAAGTTTGAAAGAGGCCCCGCAATACTGTGTTGGTAGCGACCCAAGGTGAGAACCTTTGTCGCGTAATTTCTGTGGCATTGCCTCAGAAAAATGCAGCACAAGCGCCACCCAGTGGCATTGGCTATTTAGCATACATTTAGCCAATAAAAATAAGCCATATACTGCATACAAGGACCTAATATCTATGCAGTTTCAGCCAGAGACTTTAAAATAGGCTGCAATGAAACTGGATCTGTAACCCAAATCACACATCGAAGCTTTTTCACAACTGCCTATAGGTTAATGTATCCAAAATAAGTCCATCATCGGCAAAAATTACAGGGCACACACTTTTTAAATGAGTACAAATTGTTCTGGATAAAACGTAAAAAAACATTTAAATTTACTTATATATTTAAGTATATTTACACTTTCATTACTACAACTGAAGTCTTCAGCTCACAAATTGAGTGAGTTCATGTTTAAAAGTAACTCAATCGGCTGTTCATAAGAGTCTAATGAAATGAGGTAAAGCATGAGTGAATTCTTAAGCACATAAAAAAAGAGACGCTGGCACATAAGATATAGAATTTATTCTCACTAAAGAAATAAACTGCACAGACGGCTGTACAGTTTAAGTGGAGCAATACTGATGTCTTTCACCTTAGAGCTACAATAAACCACAGTCCTTATAAATACAGAACACGTGTCACACACTAAACATGCTGAAATCATAGATTCAACTGGACTGAGCACACAATGTACACTTTGGTTAAAAAACACCCTCTAGAAAATGCTTTTTATCCCAGTGTAAAAGTATATTTTATATGTATGTACATAAAAAAAAAACACACACACACAAACTTCACTTAGAGTGTTTTCTTATAATCTCTTCACAGCTTCATCAATATCAGACATTTGCTCTTTCAGTTGATTCCACTGTTCTGGATTCAAAGAGATGCCTGCAGGGGTGGAACAGTGGCAATGAATTAACCTCATGACATCAAAGCGCCATTGATACGCGACAGGTCATGTACCTTTCTTTCCTGGTTTCATCTCTCCCTGTTGGTCCATCCAGTACTCACGGATGTCAATCAGTACCTTGCCTTTGAAATCACGGACACTGACATACCTCATCTTCCCAATCTGGAAAAAAAGCACAAAAGGAACTTACCCAGTTAGAATACTGATTACCATACTGAATTTTTACCATACTGAAGTTCTCCTTGAAGTTAATTGATGACCTATTTCTATTCATGAGAACCACACATGCATTTCAGCTTAAATGTAATACCATTTCTCCAAGACACTTCATTTAGGTCCTGCACAGTATTATTATTGTCCATATCAATACCTTAAATGACACTAGACTGGTAAATGCTCCCTTTATTAATTTCTGCAATTATTATTTTGCTTCTTTAAAACATTGAGCATTCATATTAATAGAAACAATATTCTTTTCCCACAAAACAGCTGCTTCCATTTCACCTATTAAACAAACATGCTTAATTGGCCTTTTGCACAAATACATGTACAGGAACATTGGAAAGCTTCTCTTCACCAATCCCATCTTACACTCTATAGCTTGGGGGTCACAGCACAGCACCCCTGAGCTGGGGGTTAAGAGCCTTGCTAAAGCACCACAGACATGTCACTGTTCTGCTAAGGCCAGGGCATGAACTGGTCTAATCACAGGCACAGAGACTATGACCACTGAGGCATTCACCGCCCCTAACTTCCCTACAATCCTGGTTTTGTTTAGCATTGGAAAAATCCAGACAAAACACAATTATGCCATCATGCGAACTACTCAGTGCTCGCTGAAAAAGAAAAAAAAAAAAAAAAAAAACACATATTCGGTTCAAATGGAAAAAACAAACATAAAACGCCACACAAGTGTACAGTATGTATACTGCAAGGGCACTGAGCTGCTCTTAACCTGGAAGAGGTTGTCGTCACTCTTGCCGGTAGCCTTTGAAGAGTCCCCCCCTGCTGAGCTCTCTCCACTCTTCTGTTTCTTAGCAGGCTTCTCTGGTGCAGATCCCTTCTTTCTCTTTGCCTGCAGGTGACCACAAATACATAACACCATATATTGGCCAAGGCAGTAATTCAAAGCAGTGATTGAAGCTTTCCAGTGTATGAATCCAAGGAATTTTCAGGGCTCTTCAAATCAAGACCTTAATTCCAAATCCAGGCCTTATTTTAATCTTTTCCAGGTAGTTAGTTTAATAATTACTCATTCTTTTTCGCCACAAAGACTTCACAGGTCAAGGAAGGCTGGAAAAGCATTTGTGCTTGGCTTAGCCCTGGCCAAATGCCCAACGAAAGCCTGGGACTTAGTTGTATAGTACATTTTCAGTTTTAAAAAAGAAAAAGCCGAAATATTATTTTATTACAATGTCACGTGGCTCTACTATTCCTAATTGCTGCTGTTCTTGCGAGAATACTAGACGGCCCTGGAGATCAAAGCGCGCACGCACACACACTCCTACCTTTTTCTCCGTTTCACTGTCCGAGTCGCTACCAGAAGTGGTTGATAATGTCTCTTTAGATTTTGGCATTCTGCAACACAATGTTCATGCAACAAGCAGGAATTCCACATTAGAAACAAAACTACCTGAGATCGGTCGCATCATTTCTGCCCGTGCTAAATCTTTGAGAGATGAAATATGAAAAAACCAAACCGTTTCTTAAATCAGACGCGTTACCTGCCCGTCTTAAATCCTCTCCCCCCCCCAATTTTAAGTTCCATTGCTAGCTGTAGGAAATGAGTGCACTTAAGTTATATACAAATAACTGTTTTTTTTCTTATTACAAACGCACGTTTTATTATAAATTCGCCCATTTTTATACATCATACTAATTGTTTATTAGTATGATGTATAAAAATAACAGCGACGCGATAAAGTCAGAATTACTCCACGTTACATATTTAGGTTTGGGGCAACACGGAATCCATGAACACTTCCAAACATTTAGCATGCCATTTAGCGCGGCCTATATAACGACATTCAGAAAAGAATAGCAAAACCAGCAAATTATTCTGTCCTGCCGGAACCACACGACCGATACTTTCCGTTAGACCCCTCCAGCAAAGCGGTATATTTAGAAAGTAAAGCGTTTTATTTACGTGAAGCGATACAGCCGCAGGCAGCTCAGTCATACAGACGCGGGAAGCCGTTTGAAACGCGCGTCAAGGTGTCAAAAGGCCCCGAATGCGCAGATTCGCAAGTTTTTGTAGGAAAAACGGTCCGTCTCTTAATTGCAGAACAACTGCGCCACTGATCGCTTACAGGATGTTTAACATGTCGGGAAAAATTTAAGTATCGCAGAGTGTAAACTGTAGTACTCTGGGCGAAGAACAAAATAATGTCTCATTTTTGTTAGTTGCATTGCACACCTTTAAAATGCAAATATTCAAGGAAGGAAATTATTTGTATCGGTTTTGTATCTGTTTTGGCTCGACCAACTGTGCATTACAGAGAAATCCTCGTAATTTGTTTGGGATACAAACAAGGGTGTAAATTAATCAAAACATCCCCCCCAAATCAATACAACCCCATAGACCCCCCTAAATAAGTGGAGACCTCACCCCAACCCCAAATATCTAGCCCAAAGTTATGCCCTTGGATCCAGGTGTGTCAAAACTGTGCCTCATCATGTGTCCTATCAGCTTTATCTGGGATTTCCTACATCACCTTACAACTCAAAGTTATATTTTAAAAGACTGTTACTCATTTAATGCCGGGCACCAACATTATACAGAACTCTGATCCTAGAGGGCAGCAGAATATTGTAGCGCCAGCAAGATATGGCTCAGTAGACCCCAGTAAGTCCGATGAACAGGCTGGGAATATTGTAAATAGCACTTTTTTGGTGCAGTTGTAAATATTTGTATTGTATTTCCTGTTGTCACGTGTGTCCTTGCGTGTCATATGTGAACCCTGTCTGATCCTCACGTGTCTTTAGCCAGTGTATACATTACCCACCGTGTGTGTACCTTACAGTCCAGCATCAGACCTTGTGTTTCGCATCAGCTGTTGTTGTCTTGGTTGTCCTTTTAAAATGGTGTTGTTTTTTCCTGGCAGGTTTCCTCGTTTTCTGTGGTGGTGAGACACTACACTATTTTTCCTCATTAGTTATCTGCATGTCCTGTCCAGGGTCTGGAGCCCATGCAGGAAGCTATGGTGGTATGGTAGGGAATAACACGAAATGGGACTTCAACCCATTTCAGGTCACACACTCTCCATTCACACACATGCCA
Organism: Hyperopisus bebe; assembly: GCA_026777045.1. Lineage (NCBI taxonomy): Eukaryota > Metazoa > Chordata > Actinopteri > Osteoglossiformes > Mormyridae > Hyperopisus > Hyperopisus bebe. The sequence continues at coordinate 11,776,289 of JAODJW010000117.1, forward strand.
ACCTTCCGGAAGAATACGACATGGAGTGGAACATGCAAACTCCACACACGGAGCCATCACGGAGGCTTTATGAGCTGTAAGGCTACAGTCCTAACAAGTGTACCACCATGTTGCACCCTAAAGTAGCTATTTCTCTTTTAATAATTTTGAACACCTGAAATACCAGTTGAGGTGTTTTCCTGTCTAAATTATTGGGTGATTCTCATGAAACCACCAACCTCATTTCCAAAACCTGTGTATCATTAATGTTATTTTATTATTTTATTTGTACCATTTATTGTTAATTTATTAAATAAAAAATAGTACTTTGCTTTTAATTGCATGTGTTGAATCTATATGTTACGTTCCTTAACGTTTGCCACAAAAATATATCAAGTTTCAGTGAAATATGAAAAATATTAGGTTGTAGATTCCAGAAGGTGTTGCTGTAATGACAGAAATCAGTCAAAAGCAAATAAAAATGTTAATTCAAAAATATACATTATTTCAGTATTTCAAGTAACCAAGCATGACTGACAATGAGCATGACTGTTATTAAGCAATTTTTTAAAATATGAGAATGTATTGGCTTTCTTAATGGTTTTCATGTTTTCAGACTGTTGTAGTGATAAGATTTTCAAGGATTTTTTTTTGGAAATGTTAAAAAGCATGTTAAATTTTCTGTAAATGATTTAAATGTACCTTTACACATACTTCTGATCTGGTTAATAATGGCTAAAAAAGTAATTTGTTGATGCAAGTTTTTCTAAATACTTCATGTTTGAAATCTTCGAAACTATTCACCTTTCATGAGAATCACCCTATTACTTGAATAGATAAATTAAGCAACTCAGAATCCTATTTATAATTTTGCAACTGTAAAAATAAATCCAACAGGCCTCATCAGCTGGGGCTCATTTCATGAATCAGCTTCATCAACAATCTATGTTACATTTTTTTTAAAAGCAATGTAATTTTAGAAACCTAGCATCCAATGTTTTTGCACTTTTTAAAATTATTATTAAACCCCCCTTTTGTCATTTGCCGTCCGTATGGCAAGCCTTGGTCTTTGGGGCGCGTTATACATGTATTTGGACAATAAAGCCCACTTGACATAAGTATTCTGCTTGGAGCTGGTTGCAGATCCCACCATGACTATTTACTGGATTAGTGGCTAATGGATGGATAGGGTTTGTAAATGAAGGAACTACATTACAGCTTACTTGGGAGGCCAGGAAACGCTGATTAAATTAATATGTAAATCTAAATTCTAATGTAAAAGGATGAACCATACATCCATCTTTCAACTGTATATCCAGCTGTTTATTCTCTGCTGGCCTGATGCCTCTTCACATTCCACGAATGCTCCAAAGTTGCAGTTTTGGTCCTTGAATATTCTCATCAGGTTCTTGCTTTGTTAGAAGTTGTTCCGTAGCTCCATAACTATGAACACGGCCATTGGCCTTCTATATACAGACTGTATACAGACATCCAGACATACTGCACCACCTGCCCTATGTGTCAAAAACCTGCAACAACCGCAAATCAGTTCGAGCACTTTTGCAACCACTCCCTATGATCTCTACTGCCAGATTGCCATGGACATTGTGGGTCCCCTTGTGAGGAGCAGCCATGGTCTCCAGTATATCTTAATTGTGTTTGACTATTCAACGTGCTTCTCAGAACCCTTCCCAATGTGCATCATCAGCTCACCCACGCTTCTCCATGCTTTGGTCCAGTCGATCTCTAGGCATTCATTAGAAGCTCAGCCTAGCTGCACTTATGCCTAGTTCACAGGCATGTATGTGCTATTTGCCTCATTTGTGTGTCACTTTTGAAAAAAGTGTCTGCTAAATATGTAAATGTAAATGCATCCAGTGCAGGGTCTTGGAGGACTTGTGACCTATTTATTAAATATGCCTGTTATTACTCTTTATATTTTATTGTGCGCCAAGACAAATAATTTATTTTATGTACTTTGGACAGGGCTGCTCTTGGGACTGAACCAGCAAACTCCTCTATCAAATCTACGTGCATAACAACCATGCAGTGTGCTAACCTAAATAGGGTCCTGGCGAGAAGGGATTTGAGCCCAAGGGCGTAGATTTGGGTATGGATGATAGAGACATGTCCCTACCAATACTGTGGGAGTACCGTGTGTGTGTTTAGAGGGATGTCGGGTTGCCAGTAGTTTTGGTTCCTACCAGTGTTGAAACCAAACCTACGCACTTGTTTGAGTCTGTCTATGGCGGCACAAGGTGTGGGACGCCCTGGATGGGATGCCAGTCTATAGCAGGGCACATACATTCACATGCTCACACACATGAAACCCAGGCAGCATGGGGAGATCATCCAATTCTACATCCACACAGGGGAGAAGGGATTCAGACCCCCCCAACCCTGGTGATGTGAGCTGACAGTGCTGCCACTAAGCCACCGGGCTGGGACACCAAAATATGTAAAATACAATTATTATACCTTTATTGTATCACTGACATTTTTATTCAATATACATATAATTCATTGTGTTGTATACATATTATTAACTTATATACCAGGGTATTTTACTGAAGGAATTGTATCAGATATATTGAAATTTAATTGCAAAAGTGCCCCCTCTGGGCGAAAAATTGCATAAGCCACATCCACCCCTCAGATTACTATGAGTCAAATGAACCTTTTTATTAAGTCATTTTGTTTCATTCTACCAGAATTTTATACTGAATTTTACCATACAAACATGTACATTTTAAGTCACATTTAAAAACGTATTTGCAGTTACATTTTGTATTTTTACTGGGTGAATTTACCCTGCCATCAAACTAAATAGCTGATTATCTTCTTAGTGTTATTAAATAGAAAATATATATTGAGGATGGTTGACATTGGTGGCCAGGTGGCTCACATCAATTTTCTGGAGCTGCAACTACTTCTAGACTCAATTAAATACAATCATTTTATCTTCAATACCTTTACCCTTCCAATGAGAGAGTTGCAATTGAAGTGATGAAAGATACCATAGACATAAATTGCACAAGTGTCAGGCCACAGATGAAGATTGGTGGTTTCCCTGGATAGTAACACCACCAAATAAGAAGCATATAAAGCACTGCTCTGTGTGTGGCCTGTGACAGACTGGTGCCCTGTCCTGGGTAACTGCATGGGCATCCTGGGTAATGATTCCCATGCAATTTTTCCTCCCAAACCTTGGGGTTAATGAAATAGAAAAAATATACAGCAGCTTAAAATACATACTGAAAGCAAAGGTCACTAATGTTTGTCTAAAATAATAGACTGAAGAGTGAGGTGAGGTAAAAGGGTGGGACTGTAGGTATTCTTAGCAGGGTTCTCGACAGGTGCAAGGGTGGACAGAGCAGTCTAGGCTTCTGTCTATTCTGCATATCAGGCTACACGTAACGTGAAGGTCTGTTGTATCAGATGACTAACAGAATCCAACCAGGCGTTTCCCCTCCTAAACTGAGTAAAGGAGCCACTGATACCTTCTACATATTCAACGAGCAGTTAGACATAGCCTTGGCATTAGGATTATTGGATATTTGAGTGCTGATTCATCTGTGGTATTGCATTGTGGGTGCTATCTATGGTATTGCACCAGAAACAAACAGGAGATAAAAAGCAGCAGAGTATTTCCCTCCCTCCCTGACATGATGAAAGGCCTGTTCAGATGTGTGACCATGGCCTATCAATGCAGTACTGGTGGTAAGGTAAAGTACTGCTGCAATAAGATAACCCATACAACTATACCTAGACATTGCACAAAGGTGGAACATGCTTGTGTAATTGTATGTACAGATTTATTTTTAAGTAATTTTACCTAACTTCTGTTTTATATTTTATTATTAGACCTTTTTATATTGCAGGGAGTAGACTGACTTTTGCAACAAGGCAATAGCATCACTAAAACGTAGATATTTTCTACACATGAAACCCTCTGATTCCACATGAGGAATGACAGCCCAATCGCTTGCCCTCTTTAAATATAGGATGCATTGCCACTTGCTAGCTACATAGTCAGCTGCCGTCACATGTAATCTGTGGATTTTAGATTGTGTCTCTGCAAATCATTTATGTAAATGGAGTCTAGAGGAAAGAGCACAATTACAGCAAATTAGTATTCATTCTTTTATTATTAACTCAAAGCGGTGATTAGTTAAATATGAACCTCTGGAAAGATATCCTTAGCATATTTGATTTGTATTTTCACTATGGTTTGAAATCTTGGGGTTCACACTTTGACAAATCCTGAAGAAATGAAGGTTGGTGTTTAAAAGCTTAAATAAAAGCTGACTGTCAAATAAAAGTATGGTATGAAATGCTAAATTACTCGATCATGAAAACTAAGACCACCAGCCTCAGTAAAAGGCAACAGGGATCTGTTATCCCACTCAAGGAGGTATGAAGAGTGACATGAACAGATGCTTCACATGTAATTACTGAAGTAAAAAAATAAATGACTTTAAAAGAACTATTAAAAGAACTATATATACTATATATGAGACATAAACTTCTCTTAATATCTTTGAATCATTTAAATCTTTCATCACTATAAAAACATTTGTACATTTGAAAAAAATTGTAATTTAAAATTTACTATGAAAAAGTATTTATGTAAAATTGAGTATTATATATTAAATGCAAACACAGCCTTTACAACGTAATTTCTGTTTGCATCCATACTGTATAGTCTGCTACAGTTTTGATCTGGGGTTTGCCTTTTAATTAAACTGTTTTATCTTTTATATTAAATATTTCTTAATTTGAAAATGATCTTGTGTTTAAAACCTCGTTTAATTAAGAAAGGGTACTAAAAGCAGCAATTGTATCATATCAAGCTTCAAGAACCTTTCGTCCTTGGAAAAAAAAACTTCTCCTCCCTTAAAAACTACAAGTCCCTATTGTCACGTCACTTGTGCGCATGTGAGTTAGAGGCTATTTCCTGGTATGACCTTCTAATATAAATTGGAAGGGTGAGGAGTCAGAGTTCGTCAGAGAACAGGAACCCAATGATTCCCATATGCCCAGTAGTATCCTTCACCTATGGTGAGAAAATAAGAACATAAATATGTTTTCGAGCGCGATGGAGTTCTAAAGTATCACCAACGATATCTGAGATTATTATACGGAGAATGACGGGGCTGATCTGGTTTTGGGCGCTTCATCTGGGCGACTGTACCGCATCCAGTATTGTGCGAGGTGCGGCGGTTTACACGGTAAACGACGAGCGTTCATCCTCCATGTCTCTGTCTCTCTGCAGTGCCCAGCCGGCTAGGTGAAGATGCCAAAATGGCCACCGGCAACTACTTTGGATTTGCCCATGGTGGTGCCGCCGCTCAGTACAGGTATGGTGCAGCCGGGCATCGCTGAGCTTCGGCCGGTGTTTCTGCATAGGCTAAGGAATAGCGGCTAGCACCCTGCTAGCTAGCTAGCTACTGCAGTTGTTGTTCGTCGGAGGGGGGAGGACTGAAGGGG